>JAYESD010000008.1:178617994-179090368 GCA_036927565.1 Tuctoria greenei | reverse complement strand
GTAGGTTTGTAAGAGATCTTCGACCTAGTTACTCGTATGGTTGCTGGTTTTGGATGTGCGACAACTACGAGTACAATCCTCCTCACAGGACGTGCCCATTTCTTCCAGGTGGTAGAAAACAGGTAATATGCAACATTATTTCTGTTTTTATGAATGTTATACAATCTAATCTTTTGTAAAAAAACTTGTGAAGTCACCACCACCTCTTTGCAACTTCAGAAACTACATCGACCAGGAACAATCGGCAGAAGACGTCGAGGAGGTTCAGAGAATGGCTCGACATGCATATTGGAAGTTCAAAGAAGAAATAGAGTGGGATGAAAGAATAGAGCAAGAGAGGAGGAATTGATCTGAACAGGAGGAGCATTGTAGCAAGAAGCAAGAAGAAATTCGACAATGGTTCGCAGAGTGTGATCGCAAAGCTGCAAAGGAGGAATGCGTCGCAGCACAAGCACGAGAGGCTGAGCGAGAACGCATGCAACAGAGAGCTCGTCGCGCAAGAGAAGCCGGTCTGGATGCTTTGTGTAAGGGAAAATACCTCCGTTGCACTCAGTAGCAACTTGGGTAAACTATGCTCGGCGTTTAATTCAACTAAGGCATGTTAGGATTAGATCGACGCATCTTAAGTGCATCGTACACACGCCATTTTTATTACATATTTTATATTTTCTTCCAAAAATATGTGTACGTATGTTTTGCCTCATGTACCGTTGTAGTAGAGTGGCAAACAACATGCACATATTTTCGGAACTATGTAATTCCATTTCATGTAACCGCCACCGAGCTTTTTAATTTTAGTACAATTAATTCTATACTTTTCGAAGCAATGCGATTGTTATCACAATATGATTTTAAAAAATTTGTAACTCCCATTAAACTCCCATAAAATATATTGATAACTTATTTTTTATACTCAACGAAACTTACGTTACAATAACTTTTATGAACATTTCTACAAATTCTAACTCCAAGTGTTTCTAAACAAAAAACCAAAACTGAATACATTTTACAAACGTGCAGAAATGTGATCGTATTGCTTAATAACACATTAAATTACTCTTGTTTCTACATACTAAATATATAGGAACTTCATTGAATTCAAAACTACAGAATATATGCTCTATTTTATACTTTGGAAATTTCTAGCAAATTGGTCTATAAATTTTGATAAACTTATGTGTAAAATGGATCAAATGTAGTGCCAAAATTGGGAACAGACGAATTTCGTACGTGCCTCGTACGAAGGTACTGTTCACTTCATATGAGGCACGTACAGAATTTGTATGTGTCCCTTTCTTCCACCGTGGCCAACATTTTCTCCACTGTGGCACACACCAACTGACGTGGCACGCAAGAAATGAACATTTCGTATGAGCCTCATACGAAATGAGAATTTTGTATGCGGCGCGTACGACACTGGGTCATTTTTCCCAAATTGTCATTCCGTGTGATATTTATATTAAATTATTTTTTAAAAGGTATATTAAAAAAATTCGTTGAAGAAGTGACTTGCCTATGCTGCCTTCTGCTAGTGGCCAGTGGCTATTGCTGGCCAATTACAGGAGTTTGATTGGCCGGTATTGGCATGTTCTAGGAGTACTACATAGCTCATATGGGCAATAACAATCATGCACTAATTCTTTACCATTTTCCGGTCTATATGTTTATACGAAGAAACAATGACCTATATTTCTACTAAGCAAATATTAATATGCGGCATGCATGCATGCATATGTTGACCTGGGGATGATGTTCTTGTTCTGGTTCTGGGAGGGATGATTGCATTAGTCCTCTCAAGTTCACTGACAGTAGATTCGTGCAGTGTCCACACCGAACTGTGACAACGGTGAGCAATCTATTCCCTGGGACACTCACCTGCAACAATGGTAGTTAACCATAAACCAGATATCATTATGACAGCTAAATTTGCTTTATTTTTATTTGATATAGGTAAGAACCATGCATATCACGGCTCAGCTGTTGGATGCTGTTGGATTCTTTTTATCCGCAGCTCTTTGTGGGAACTCACTCCCATGTAATGGAGTATAAACGAAGTTCATGTGTACATGACCCCCCTACCAATGATTGTGTATGAATGCGGGTGTGTTGAGCCGATGCATGCACATGTACATACACAAATGACCAACATGTAATGCTGCCATGCCTGAGATAGAAAGAGAGAGACGATGGTGTATGATCTATGTGCAAGAGATGCACTGACCACTAGTACTACTAGCAATGTAAGATGCTGAGCATGCTCATCATTCGGCACTCAATTCATGATAAAATGGTACTGAAGGCTAATTGTGACGTGTCCCCAACACTAAGAGAAAGAAGCAGAAGATAGCAACACATCATGCAAACCCACTTCACACAAGCTCACATGCCGAAGTTCGAACATTTTAGCTATACAGTAGAGTATGATTCTTGACTGCGTTTAGAATTACTTCCCTTTTTGGTCGCAAGGAATTCTCTAGCTTATAACTTCAGTAAGAAAGGTAGCTATATATATTTACCTAAAAAAAGTTAGCTATATAGTACAAGATGATGTTTGGTCTGGTTTAGATTTATCTCATATTTTGGTTGCAAGGAATTCTATTGCTTACAACTTATGGTAAGAAAGGTATCTAACTTTTTTTTTTCAGGGGTAGCTAGCTATTACATATACTTGCAGGAATATATATTTGCAAAGTTTATTTTTTAAAGAACCTACATCTTATAGCGAACTTATATATATATATATATATTAATTTAAATCAAAATATAGCCACAAGATGGCAAGTTTGAGCCCTAAATGTCAGGACCCACCTTCCGAGGGTCCACTTGTGCATCCCGTACCAATCCCTGGATCAGTAGTTGGTATGCACAACAGAATGGATCGAGATCCATACAACAATTATTTATTTATAATTAATAAAAGTCTTACAATCATGTTCTAAACTACATTGGATGTGGTCGGAGATGACCACCAAAATAGAAAAAAAATCTTCAAAACAGCGGAGCAGAACGGTGCCATGCCCAACAGGCAGACTTGGGAAGTAGGGCTAGACCTAATCGTCATCCTCGCATACTTCAGCTTCCTTGTCTTCTGAAAAAACCACATATAAAGCAAGAGTGAGTACATAAGGTACTCCGCAAGCCCTAACACTACTCAAGGGGAGGTGTTTCATACATTGGGGCTTGTAGCTAGGAGAGGTCATACGGCTTAGTTTTGCCGAAAAGCATTTTATGCAAGGTTCTCTTTGAAAAGAGTTTCACAATAAGAGGGAGAAGTAGTTGAATCAGTATTATTATTGTTGGTAGGCCCTGGGGGAGTTTCAAACCATCTCGCCAGTTCCCTTACTTTTAGATGAGTCTTCGGACCCAAGGCCCTGACGACTCCGGCACGCATGCCAACACTTTCCCAAAACACGGCGGCCTCGTCCACCCACACACACACACTTCAAGGAGTTGTACTAATGCTAATCAATAGGAGCCCAAAGCATACTATGCCATGACTGTGACAACAGCTATCCGGATAGATTAAGACTCTGCAGAGTTTGTACACTTCACCCACAAGCCATGCACACCTAGCAAGGGTATGACATGACGCTCATCCCATCTTTCCCGCGTAACCCCACAATCACACCTCGGCCCGACCCAGGGGCTATTCGGGTATTACCAACCCAGCCAGACACCAGACGACCCTCGGTCTCTGTGCCATTTCCTGGTCCACCGTGCCCTCCATGGCTCTACAGGTTTTCTCTTGTGGTAGTTACCAGAAAGGTAGGGGGAGTCCTGCCCATACAGATTCTGTGGTTGTACAAAATCACTATGTTGAGGTCAAATAAACCGGTCCTTATATTGGTGAGGCGGCTCCATCCGTCCTTGGCTAGAGGACTAGTTCGGAACACCCAGCATTGAACTAAACTGAAGTACTCAGTGTGGGGACCAGAGTCCACACATCTGAGGATCTCATTGGGTGGTGCCGTGCGATGCGGCACCTAACAGCACACATGAAAAGGATACCAAAACATATAAAGTTTTCATTTCATAATAAGAAGAGTTTACAAAAGAGTGTACAACAAGGGTACACACGCAGCGGAAAAATACATACTCAAAATCTCACCTAACTAAGCAGGAGAGAAGACGTCCATGCCCTAGGACGATTCTCACTAGCAACACGAAGAACATACAGCAGCGGCGTGGCTCACATGAGATTTATCTCGACACCTCGAGTCTCATGTACAACCTGAACAGCAGAAATAAAACTAATACCTGCAAAAATCGTTAAAGCGCAAACGTGAGCATAAGGCTCAGCAAGACTTAACCGTCTCACTAGACATATGCAAGGGGACACTAAACATAGGTAAGGAATAGCATAAATGGACTCGCCTACAAGTGGATCCTTGTAATCAAGTTTTAAGTAGCAAATGACATTCTCCGAGCATGGCACATCATGGGCTCCACAATCAAACAAGAAACGCTTTACCGATGATATGACATGCTCAGAGCACATAATGCTATTACAGCTAAAGTATGGGGAAACTATAAACTTTTAATTATACTATCTCTAGATCATACAAGGTTGCAAAATAATTATAAATCAATACAATATGAATTTCTGACTTCTTTAGTATTTACTACGTCACGGCTGCGACAGACAAGTGGTACTCTATTACTGCGAGGGACAGTGATTGCAATCAGGACACACCCGGACAACACGACACATACGTCGTTCGGAAGTGTCAGCGAGCACACCTGTACCTACATAACACTTCAGTACTAGGCGTATATGGCCACCTTTCACAAGAAACTCAAATGCTGAGCCCGTCTCACCTCCGCAAACAGAAGGTCTCCGCACGGAACACCTCATGTGTCCGCCGACCGATTTACACCTTACTGTCCTCAACCCACCCCTATCGATGGTGAGTTAATGGGTCTCAACATCCCAGTTATCAAGTTACATCAGTTTATTGGATTCCATATGTCCATTATATTGCCGGTACAATTCAAGCTTGTCCGAAGGGGCCGTATACGGACGGGCCTTAATCGACACAGGCAGGGCTATGCGACCGAGACTCCATTCTCGCCGCTTCCTATCCATTCCCTGCCCGGTCTCAATTTCATTATATTAAGCCATTTTCTTTTCAACCAATCCTGTGAGATACATCTCTCGCGAGTAGATTCCAACTACTCGACTTCTACCGGATTTCCTATGCATTAGCAAAGCAGTTACTACAGGTCAAACTGTAACTCGTGCCAAATAAACCCTGGGATTTTTGGTCATGCATGTGGAGTATCATTCACCCTAAACGTAATGCACAATTCATATACTACTCATCATAGTGATAAAGCAAAAGTTTATAAATGACTTAAATGCAAACCGGGGCTTGCCTTAGTTTGCGACTGAACAAATGTCAATTGTTAGGGCTTGATCTTCCTCCAGAGAACCTGCCATGGAACCTCAGTGGAAACACCTTGGCCTTCTCCTCCAAGTGAAGCTTCTTGTCCATCACCTATCAGCACGTTCCTATCGACATGATATGCATATAAGTAATTAAGTAATTTAAGAAAAGACTCCACGGGGTTGTGTAAACTCTAAGAATGAGGAGTTCAACTAGGAAGGACAAATATGCCTTTGTTGTGTGAATGAACAAAGGATGAAGTCAAGTGGTCATAGTAGTGTCGAGATGTGAATTGAAAGGTGCAATGTAAGCACACATTGCAACTTGGCATTCAACACTCGACGCTATGCCACTCAAGGACGATACAGCTGAATGGTGTGAAAGTGTTGGACTGGTAGGGTAAGGATGACCTAAGAGTCAAGGTGGCATAGTAGTGTCGAGATAAGCACTGAAAGGTGCAATGTAATGACACATCGCAGTTTAGCACTCGACACTTGGATCTATGCCGCACAAAGAGTGATAAGGTAGAATGGTGAATAAGTATTACTGGACTGTGTGATGTAAGGAAGACTAAGCGATCAAGATGGAGCATTGAAAGCTTAAGGCGTGAGTGAACTGTGCAACAAGAGTTTGTGACTTAGAAGCCGACCAAGGAAGTTACACAAACTCATTAAGGAGTAAACCTAATTACGGGACAAGTGTGGTTGCAGGGTCCTGATAAGGATGAACCAGGGTGAAACCCTAGCGACACTTGGGAGTGAAGTGAGGTCAACATTCTTTGGACTTAAAACATCATAACGAGCCTTGTTAACCTGACGTGAATACCGAGACAACGTTCAAATGACCTTTAGGTAAAGTAGTTTCTACGGCAAGCTTCTCGAGCATTGTTCAAGTGCTTACGTGACACTATTGCAGTGTCCCTTGCAAGATTGTCCAGATGAGCTCGTTGAACTCCTAGAACTCGAACATGATGCGAGACCTTGTCGTGACGGTCATGCTTCGCCATCTCGAGAAGATCGTCTTAGTGGCGTCCACAACAACCCGGGCTCATCAAAGGGGTGAGCGGAATCTCGAACACCACCTTGTGAGTCTTAAGGCTAGTGATGTTGACTCGGTTGTTGATAAGCGACTCGACGAACCTGCCGTCAATGAAATGGCACACCTAGTTAACCAATCCTGTGATCGGCTACGGAACATCCTCGACACAACCAATGAACTCTTATCCAAGGTTCCACTTGGACTAGTTCTCCTCGTCGGTCGCAACGTTCTCGCAGTATTCTACCATAGGTCATCGGTGGTCACCAATACACTCGGTTTGACCTAGAAGGCATTTCATCTAGCATCTAGGCTACACCTAGGACTCGACGAGTCTCTCCTTGACCAAACCCTAATTTGGCTAAACGATTGTCGACCGTTGTGTCGTGGTTGTGTTTCAGCATCATGTACGTTACAGGCATCCTTCATCTCGATGCTAGGGCACGATAACGGCTCGGAGTGTCACGACGATGTCATATGGTCAACGACGTCGATGCGGCTCATGGTGGAGCATCACGAGCACGCACGGACAGGCCAACGTGATACAAACGATAAAGGAGGTCAACTTAGGGACTCCTATAGGAATGATACCAATGCGGAAACTGGATGTACGACTTGACGACACATGAGTAACCTTAGCGATCACGACGAACGGACGTCGGTGACATCAAGCAAGGTATTTCAGGGTAAGGCTCACCTTGTATGCATTTCGCCGAACATCTAGGTGTGTACTAGAGTTCCATCGCGTCATCACCATTCAAAGGGTATCTTGGCACATGTACTTGTCAATTGCCACATCATTCTACCCCTGCATCACAGACCAGTTCCGAACATCAACGAAGTTGGTTCATCCCTCGTAAACATTTCATCGAACACCTTAGCTGCAGTCACTGATCCAATCAATCTTGCAAAATCAAAGCTAACCTTGGACCAGTTGTCGATACCATGGTGTCAAAGGTGTGTTCCTGCATCTCCTCTGTTACGCACATCACTTGCTTTGTTGCCAGAACGCGGCTATAGAGCAGAACGTAGCAGCAGGCGAGATAGCGCAACAGGAGGTGAGACATTGGCGAGCTAGGCGCGGCTAGTAGCAAGCCGGAACACGGCACGCGGTTGGTGTGGCATGGCGTGACAACCATCGTCGTGGCGACGCGGCACGGAGATAGCACGAGCATGGCGGCAGGGCACCGGCGGTGGTGGCGCGCATGCGGGGCACAACGAGGCGAGCAGCAGCAGGGTGGCAGGCTACGCGCGGGCATGCTCGCCACGGGAGCAGGACGCGACGAGGCGCAGAACGGCGATGCTGGCGGTGCGGCAGAGCTGGGTGCGGCGAGGCACGGACGACGACATCCGTGAGGAGGTGGCCGGCGCGAGGAGGAGCGCGGCTGGTGGGGCGCTGGCATCGGTGGCCGGTGTTGGGCGGGCGACGTCGTGGAGGAGGTGCGCGGGCTGACGGCAAGGCGAGCAGCGCGGTGGTGCGGTTCCGGGCCGAGCGGTGTCGGGCGCCGCGCGGGTCGTGCAGCGCCGGGATGGCACCGGAGGCGAGGAGGCGGCCGGCGGGACGCAGGGCCGGCGAGGGAGGATCTGGGGCGCGGTGCTGCTGGGACCAGAGGGCGAGGCGATGCGGGGAGCCGGCCAACGGAAGAGGCGCGGCTAGGGCGAAGCCTCACCGTGGGGCAGCTAGGGCGGCGGGGGCCCGGGGCGCGAGCGTGGCTATGAGGTGGCGACCGTCGGGCGGACTGAGCGCGCGGCGCGGTGAGCGGCGCAGCTACTTGCGGCGGGAGCCGGTGGGAGGTGCGGCGCTCGTCGGGGGAGCAGAAGTGGGGCGCGGCCGACGAGAGGAGCCAGGGGCAAGGGATATGGCTGCCGGCGGTCGGGAGCGGCCAGGGCGCCGAAGGAGAGGAGGGCGAGCGGGCCAGCCGGAAGCGGACTGAGCGGCAAGATAGGGACCGAGAGGGTCGGGCGCGGTGATAAGGACGGGAGAAGAACGTCGCGGTGGCTCTGCATGCAGTCGCGTGGAGGCAGGGGAGGAGAGAGGAGGCCGGTGCCGACCTGCCAGGTGGGGACCACCTGTGGGACCCACTTCCCTCTTCTTCTTTCCAAAATTCAAATAGGCTAGCAAACATGCTTCAAAAATAGTCAACTTTGGCCCAGTGACTAAATAAAATGTGGAGAATTTTATGGTGCAATCAGATTTCAAAACTGAGCAAGTTGAATTTGAACTCAGATTTGAATTTGAATTCAAGTGGTGATACTTGACTCAAGGAAATAAATAGTAGATTAGGTTCAAAAATCCTGAAACTTTGAAGTTAACCTTTTTGAACCATAAGGGACCTCAGGAAAAATTTGGAGTTGATTTGGACAAGGTTGAGCACGAAGTTTAAATTTGAAGTCGACGTTGATTAAACTCTCAGTACGTGTCCAATAAATGGGAAACGTGCTTCAAAAATTTTTGAAACTTTTCCGAGAGTCTAATTGGAATATTAGAAGGTCATGGCAAAATTTACGGCATGAGATTTGAATATTTTTGAATGTCCCATTTTAGGGTTGAAATAATTCCTATTAAGATTTTAAGTTTTAACAAGTCCATATTTATAGTGAACATGGGTTAACGCACGTGATACATGTGAGTTTGGATTTATAAGTTCATTTTCAAAAATTTTTAAGTTCACATTTTTTTACATTTTTGTTCTTCCGAAAAGCGGGCTTTTACAATCCTTCCCCCTTAAAGGAATCTCGTCCCGAGATTCTAAGGAAGAGAGAAAGTTAGGCCGAGTTGTTGATGAGACAACCATCTCCTGGCATGTGATTGGAGAAAGAGACTCTTCGTCTTCTTATTGCATCTATGGTTTGGATGCTCAGCGTGACTGGGATCACACCGTAAAGTTTGTAGCTTAGAAAGCTATATTGATATATTGGGGTCTTCTTATTTTCGTCAAAAGGAAGTAAGCTTCTGCATTGGAGGACCTTAGAACTCTAAGATAGTTAGGTGTTCTTAACTCTGGGTGTTTCTCTTACGAAGACTTTGCTGCCCTGGTCTTGTGGCTAAAGCAATGTCACCATCCATTACGAGTCAAGGAGTTCCAAGACCTGATAATTAACTGATAACCTCGCGAAAAGAAAGATGCAGGGTTTTAGCGAGGTCGAGAAGTCCATAGGAAGCTCCTCGCAACTAGAAACAATCAGTTTCCAGGACTCAAGTTGATTTGAGTTTCAACGGGTCAAGGACAAAGGCTCAACTTTGTTTTGGTCACAAGGTGTTAAGTGGTTTCCCTTGTGCCACTCAAGATAATGAAACAAGTCGAAGGCGTTGTGAATGATAAAGTTGATCACAACTCAAAATTGTGAGACACAACGTAGGTATTTGAATGGGGTCATATATTCTTGCTCAAAACTCATTAGTAATTACGTTTCATGATGCATCACAAGTGGAATAATGTTATGCATTAATGATGCAACGCTGGCCAGCTAGAAATGTAGACGGTATGATGCATTCATTATTATGCTTTGAGCAAAAATAGGTAGGACAATCCAAACACAGTCATAAGTATCCCAAATACAGGAGGATTGAATAAACTTGGTCATGGAAGGCGCTAGACAAGACTTGCTACTTTCATATCTCGACCAAGTTCGATGGTTTCAAGGTAAAAGTATTAGCAAGGAATGGTGAGGTTCATCTCAAGGCAACGGAGTGTACAAAATGGAACAAGGTGATTGAACTTCTTGTTGATCGGAAGTTCCCTAAAGCTTGTTAATCATAACTTACAGGTAGTTGTGGTTCCACAACAAAGGGTCAGTTTTTTTTTTTCATCTCGTAATTTTCTTAAAGTACTATGTCTACCCCTTAAAAGGTGCGGTAGGGTTGCCTTCAGAAGTGGCAAAGAGAGTAACCTTTGAAGATTAAGGTTCTCCTCACTTCCGTAGGTTGCACTAAGTGGTTGACAAGGTATTGTGCTAGGCACGACCTTGGTTAGTAATCCACGTTCTTGCTAAAGAATTTCCAGCTCATACTACTCACTTATGGCTTCTCGTCTCAAAGACTGAAGCAAAGGAGTGGTTTAGCGTGAAGAATCAACTGACTCCTTTAACTCGTTGATCGAATTCCACAAGAAACGGGGTTCAAGGTGATCCGTTACTTAAGCTTCACATTGACTTAATGAGTCAATGTTGTACTCGGTCCTACTTACTTGAGCATTGCTCCCAGCACGTTGGTTCGGTGTCGATGTACCTTGGTATGACACCTAGGTGAACGTAACACTTCAATTACTAGATGAACTCCTTCCCCCTTAAGATTCAAGCTAGGTGAGCAAGAAACTTACTCCAAGCAATATTTATGGGGAGGGTCGTCCAACTAAGGGAAGTGTCATACATGCTCAATGCACAATTAAAGTGTGAGATGCAAGGTTGCATAGTCAAAACACTAGCATGTGCATCCGAGCAAAAAGGGATTTGCCTTAGTGTAATACTCAACTCTAAAGGCAAATATTGTTGGGTCGCAACACCTGGGATGTTATGGAACTCCTCGAGTTGAACTCGAGAACCAAATCCATAAACACCCTAAAGGGTCATCACCCGATTAAATCCTGGTGGAGGATGAACAGCTTGGACGCAACTTAGATTTTGGCCAAGTAAATGGCAAAATCATATCTTGAGGTGAACAACAAAGTTAAAGTACACTTCAAGACCTTTCTAAAAAGTATTGGTTTGACTCTAGATAGTCTCTGGTTTGCAAGTTATGCAATTTTAAACTTAGCAGATTTCTCTGCACTTTCAGCAGAATCTGCTTAAACAGTAGCAGTTTTGATCTAAAGTTTTCAGGCTGTTCTGATGGAAATCTGGAAATATTCTTATTTACAAAGTTGTAGCCAATGTAATAAGATTTCCAGAATGTACTTACTTGTCTTCATATCAGCTCTAGCTCAAAAGATATGAATTTTTGAAGTTAGGTAAAATTTCAGTATTCAGAACTGAATTCAGTTCAGATTGACCACTCTGTATTCAAACTCGATTTGGAAAAGGTAGATGACCGATTCAGGTCTGGAGCCAATTGCAAAAATTGTAGCTGACTCTCTAAACTCTCCAACGGTTACTCGCGTGACACCATTGGATCAAGGGTCTGCGAGTTATGGATTAAATTCAGAGGCGTACAGATTGCTGTCCAGTTTGGGTATGTCTGGACAGTCTCTGCAATTATCCAAATTTCACCCATTTAGAAAAGGATTCTGGTCTGGTGTTCGACAGGAAACATGTAGAGGACTTCCATATCTTTCTAAAGAGTATTTACTTGCCCTCGTAGCATTTCTGGTTGAGAAGATACGGCATTTGCAAGTTGACAGTTTTTCTGAAAATTTGGACAGCACCTCCTTTGTTTAAGGCTGATTTTGTCCACAATTTCAGATATACAAACATCAATATTTGCAAAAGTAATACATAGAAAACTTGTTGCAAAAATTCTCGGGATCCCAGAAATGAAAATTATGAAGTCTTTCGACAATTATACAGCGAGTTATGCGAGAAACAGTAACTGTATACAGGACTGTCCACTCGCTGTCCAGATTTGATCAAGTCTAGAAATCTGAAATTTTGAGTATGTTAGAGATGGATTCTGCTCTGGAGTTCTATAGAAATGTTGTAGAGGACTCTCTAAGTTTTCCATACATGTATAAACATGCATAGGTTGCATTTCTAGTTTAACAGTTATGGCTATTTAAAGTTCAAAATTTTTTCTGGCTGTTTCAGATAGCATCGATATACATGTACTATCTTCAATTCTGTTTTTAATTAGTTTTAAACTGAATTTGAGGTATCACTAAATAAAAAAGTTGTAGAATAGCTCTTCCACTTTCCAGAAATGTATCATAATGGAATAGAAGAGCTTTCTCCAAGGAAATATGACAAAAGTTCAGATGCTGGTCCGTGTAGTTTCAGAACAGCAGCTGCTGTGATAATGGTGCATTTTCATCACCATAAAAGCATCTTTTGGCTTGGAGGTCAATAGGAAAATATTAGAAGACTCCAAAAGCTTTTCAAAAAGTATTCACTTGCCTCCAAAGCCCTCCAGGTTGAAGAGATATGGAATTTCAAAGTCAGGTCCATTCTGTTCGAAAACAGAACTCACCGGCTTCGAAACACAAGAATTTGGAAACAAACTCAAATTTTGAAACTTAGCTCAAAACTCAAGTCCGATGGCTAGAACTTGATTCACAACTAATCATTTTCTTTAGAACCAAATGGAATCTTAAAAGAGACTTGACGACCTTCTTATCCATAGCATATCACTATGGATCTTCAAACTTAACCAAAGTCTTACTCCGGCGAAGTCGAGCTAAACTCTCGCCAGGAGCAAAGAACTTTGGTTCACCTACTCTTGAAAAGAAACATTTTAATTTGTCCACAAGATATCAGCAACTGATACTTGGACTCAATATGAATATGAAGTCATTTCTTTCGTGGGGGATGGTCAAAGTATCAAGTGTGATACTGACGGTACTACGTGCCTTACTAAAAGAAAAGTCTAATCCGGTATATCCGAATACGTCTAGAGGTGGTCCTACTATCGATCACTCGCAAACGTATTCTACACGGGTCGCTACCGGAGTTAGTGTACCTGCAGAAGACAAACAATCCCCTTTCACACCTTCACACCTCAAGGGCGGCACGGGGAAACACGACAGGCAGTCACAATAAGATATAATCAAAAGTAAATGCATACGACTCGGGTGTGAGTCGCCCTCGAGCGAAGTCATGTCTCGAGGTACATGGCTGTAAATACGTCTGTACAGCAAAGCCTCCCGTACGAACCGGCTTATACACGCTCGGGCATACGTGTTTCGCATGATCCCATAGAACATGAATAGTTCTAGAGATACATACTATCGGGTTATACACCACCCGACGGGGGCTCCCACTAATTTTGTGTCACGCTGGGGTACCGCGTGTCATATGTTCTCAGAAACATGGAAAGTTTCAGAGACTCATATTGACTTTCCGTGCTAAGCCACGGAAATTTCACATACCATATCTCGTATGCAGAGTTTACCGAGATTGATCCGCTCTCGGCGGCGTACCTTACCTCTTACCTTGAAGACAGAGCGTCGTTACAGAATAATATAACAAGTTATTTCACCACCTTTATAACTTATACTAGTAATAGTCCTTAATGGGCATATAGCTAATCCTCACTCGACTACTTCGGAGTTTTTGAAAATAGGCTCTTTTTCGAGCGTGCTATTCCCAATGAAGCTCTGATACCATGTCTGTGGGGACCAGAGTCCACACATCCGAGGATCTCATTGGGTGGTGCCGTGCGATGCGGCACCTAAAAGCACACACGAAAAGGATACCAAAACATATAAAGTTTTCATTTCATAATAAGAAGAGTTTACAAAATAGTGTACAACAAGGGTACACACGCAGCGGAAAAATACATACTCAAAATGTCACCTAACTAAGCAGGAGAGAAGACATCCATGCCCTAGGACGATTCTCACTAGCAACACGAAGAACATACAGCAGCGGCGTGGCTCACATGAGATTTATCTCGACACCTCGAGTCTCATGTACAACCTGAACAGCAGAAATAAAACTAATACCTGCAAAAATCGTTAAAGCGCAAACGTGAGCATAAGGCTCAGCAAGACTTAACCGTCTCACTAGACATATGCAAGGGGACACTAAACATAGGTAAGGAATAGCATAAATGGACTCGCCTACAAGTGGATCCTTATAATCAAGTTTTAAGTAGCAAATGACATTCTCCGAGCACGGCACATCATGGGCTCCACAATCAAACAAGAAACGCTTTACCGATGATATGACATGCTCAGAGCACATAATGCTATTACAGCTAAAGTATGGGGAAACTGTAAACTTTTAATTATACTATCTCTAGATCATACAAGGTTGCAAAATAATTATAAATCAATACAATATGAATTTCTGACTTCTTTAGTATTTACTACGTCACGGCTGCGACAGACAAGTGGTACTCTATTACTGCGAGGGACAGTGATTGCAATCAGGACACACCCGGACAACACGACACATACGTCGTTCGGAAGTGTCAGCGAGCACACCTGTACCTACATAACACTTCAGTACTAGGCGTATATGGCCACCTTTCACAAGAAACTCAAATGTTGAGCCCGTCTCACCTCCGCAAACAGAAGGTCTCCGCACGGAACACCTCATGTGTCCGCCGACCGATTTACACCTTACTGTCCTCAACCCACCCCTATCGATGGTGAGTTAATGGGTCTCAACATCCCAGTTATCAAGTTACATCAGTTTATTGGATTCCATATGTCCATTATATTGCCGGTACAATTCAAGCTTGTCCGAAGGGGCCGTATACGGACGGGCCTTAATCGACACAGGCAGGGCTATGCGACCGAGACTCCATTCTCGCCGCTTCCTATCCATTCCCTGCCCGGTCTCAATTTCATTATATTAAGCCATTTTCTTTTCAACCAATCCTGTGAGATACATCTCTCGCGAGTAGATTCCAACTACTCGACTTCTACCGGATTTCCTATGCATTAGCAAAGCAGTTACTACAGGTCAAACTGTAACTCGTGCCAAATAAACCCTGGGATTTTTGGTCATGCATGTGGAGTATCATTCACCCTAAACGTAATGCACAATTCATATACTACTCATCATAGTGATAAAGCAAAAGTTTATAAACGACTTAAATGCAAACCGGGGCTTGCCTTAGTTTGCGACTGAACAAATGTCAATTGTTAGGGATTGATCTTCCTCCAGAGAACCTGCCATGGAACCTCAGTGGAAACACCTTGGCCTTCTCCTCCAAGTGAAGTTTCTTGTCGATCACCTATCAGCACGTTCCTATCGACATGATATGCATATAAGTAATTAAGTAATTTAAGAAAAGACTCCACGGGGTTGTGTAAACTCTAAGAATGAGGAGTTCAACTAGGAAGGACAAATATGCCTTTGTTGTGTGAATGAACAAAGGATGAAGTCAAGTGGTCATAGTAGTGTCGAGATGTGAATTGAAAGGTGCAATGTAAGCACACATTGCAACTTGGCATTCAACACTCGACGCTATGCCACTCAAGGACGATACAGCTGAATGGTGTGAAAGTGTTGGACTGGTAGGGTAAGGATGACCTAAGAGTCAAGGTGGCATAGTAGTGTCGAGATAAGCACTGAAAGGTGCAATGTAATGACACATCGCAGTTTAGCACTCGACACTTGGAGCTATGCCGCACAAAGAGTGATAAGGTAGAATGGTGAAGAAGTATTACTGGACTGTGTGATGTAAGGAAGACTAAGCGATCAAGATGGAGCATTGAAAGCTTAAGGCGTGAGTGAACTGTGCAACAAGAGTTTGTGACTTAGAAGCCGACCAAGGAAGTTACACAAACTCATTAAGGAGTAAACCTAATTACGGGACAAGTGTGGTTGCAGGGTCCTGATAAGGATGAACCAGGGTGAAACCCTAGCGACACTTGGGAGTGAAGTGAGGTCAACATTCTTTGGACTTAAAACATCATAACGAGCCTTGTTAACCTGACGTGAATACCGAGACAACGTTCAAATGACCTTTAGGTAAAGTAGTTTCTACGGCAAGCTTCTCGAGCATTGTTCAAGTGCTTACGTGACACTATTGCAGTGTCCCTTGCAAGATTGTCCAGATGAGCTCGGTGAACTCCTAGAACTCGAACATGATGCGAGACCTTGTCGTGACGGTCATGCTTCGCCATCTCGAGAAGATCGTCTTAGTGGCGTCCACAACAACCCGGGCTCATCAAAGGGGTGAGCGGAATCTCGAACACCACCTTGTGAGTCTTAAGGCTAGTGATGTTGACTCGGTTGTTGATAAGCGACTCGACGAACCTGCCGTCAATGAAATGGCACACCTAGTTAACCAATCCTGTGATCGGCTACGGAACATCCTCGACACAACCAATGAACTCTTATCCAAGGTTCCACTTGGACTAGTTCTCCTCGTCGGTCGCAACGTTCTCGCAGTATTCTACCATAGGTCATCGGTGGTCACCAATACACTCGGTTTGACCTAGAAGGCATTTCATCTAGCATCTAGGCTACACCTAGGACTCGACGAGTCTCGCCTTGACCAAACCCTAATTTGGCTAAACAATTGTCGACCGTTGTGTCGTGGTTGTGTTTCAGCATCATGTACGTTACAGGCATCCTTCATCTCGATGCTAGGGCACGATAACGGCTCGGAGTGTCACGACGATGTCATATGGTCAACGACGTCGACGCGGCTCATGTTGGAGCATCACGAGCACGCACGGACAGGCCAACGTGATACAAACGATAAAGGAGGTCAACTTAGGGACTCCTATAGGAATGATATCAATGCGGAAACTGGATGTACGACTTGACGACACATGAGTAACCTTAGCGATCACGACGAACGGACGTCGGTGACATCAAGCAAGGTATTTCAGGGTAAGGCTCACCTTGTATGCATTTCGCCGAACATCTAGGTGTGTACTAGAGTTCCATCGCGTCATCACCATTCAAAGGGTATCTTGGCACATGTACTTGTCAATTGCCACATCATTCTACCCCTGCATCACAGAACAGTTCCGAACATCAATGAAGTTGGTTCATCCCTCGTAAACATTTCATCGAACACCTTAGCTGCAGTCACTGATCCAATCAATCTTGCAAAATCAAAGCTAACCTTGGACCAGTTGTCGATACCATGGTGTCAAAGGTGTGTTCCTGCATCTCCTCTGTTACGCACATCACTTGCTTTGTTGCCAGAACGCGGCTACAGAGCAGAACGTCGCGACAATGTCGAGGGGGAGCAGACAAGCACGGCCACGAGCAGCAGGCGAGATAGCGCAACAGGAGGTGAGACATTGGCGAGCTAGGCGCGGCTAGTAGCAAGTCGGAACACGGCACGCGGTTGGTGTGGCATGGCGTGACAACCATCATCGTGGCGACGCGGCACGGAGATAGCACGAGCATGGCGGCAGGGCACCGGCGGTGGTGGCGCGCATGCGGGGCACAACGAGGCGAGCAGCAGCAGGGTGGCAGGCTACGAGCGGGCATGCTCGCCACGGGAGCAGGACGCGACGAGGCGCAGAACGGCGACGCTGGCGGTGCGGCAGAGCTGGGTGCGGCGAGGCACGGACGACGACATCCGTGAGGAGGTGGCCGGCGCGAGGAGGAGCGCGGCTGGTGGGGCGCTGGCATCGGTGGCCGGTGTTGGGCGGGCGACGTCGTGGAGGAGGTGCGCGGGCTGACGGCAAGGCGAGCAGCGCGGTGGTGCGGTTCCGGGCCGAGCGGTGTCGGGCGCCGCGCGGGTCGTGCAGCGCCGGGATGGCACCGGAGGCGAGGAGGCGGCCGGCGGGACGCAGGGCCGGCGAGGGAGGATCTGGGGCGCGGCGCTGCTGGGACCAGAGGGCGAGGCGATGCGGGGAGCCGGCCAGCGGAAGAGGCGCGGCTAGGGCGAAGCCTCGCCGTGGGGAAGCTAGGGCGGCGGCGGCCCGGGGCGCGAGCGTGGCTAGGAGGTGGCGACCGTCGGGCGGACTGAGCGCGCGGCGCGGTGAGCGGCGCAGCTACTTGCGGCGGGAGCCGGTGGGAGGTGCGGCGCTCGTCGGGGGAGCAGAAGTGGGGCGCGGCCGACGGGAGGAGCCAGGGGCAAGGGATATGGCTGCCGGCGGTCGGGAGCGGCCAGGGCGCCGAAGGAGAGGAGGGCGAGCGGGCCAGCCGGAAGCGGACTGAGCGGCAAGATATGGACCGAGAGGGTCGGGCGTGGTGATAAGGATGGGAGAAGAACGTCGCGGTGGCTCTGCATGCAGTCGCGTGGAGGCAGGGGAGGAGAGAGGAGGCCGGTGCCGACCTGCCAGGTGGGGACCACCTGTGGGACCCACTTCCCTCTTCTTCTTTCCAAAATTCAAATAGGCTAGCAAACATGCTTCAAAAATAGTCAACTTTGGCCCAGTGACTAAATAAAATGTGGAGAATTTTATGGTGCAATCAGATTTCAAAACTGAGCAAGTTGAATTTGAACTCAGATTTGAATTTGAATTCAAGTGGTGATACTTGACTCAAGGAAATAAATAGTAGATTAGGTTCAAAAATCCTGAAACTTTGAAGGTAAACTTTTTGAACCATAAGGGACCTCAGGAAAAATTTGGAGTTGATTTGGACAAGGTTGAGCACGATGTTTAAATTTGAAGTCGACGTTGATTAAACTCTCAGTACGTGTCCAATAAATTGGAAACGTGCTTCAAAAATTTTTGAAACTTTTCCGAGAGTCTAATTGGAATATTAGAAGGTCATGGCAAAATTTACAGCATGAGATTTGAATATTTTTGAATGTCCCATTTTAGGGTTGAAATAATTCCTATTAAGATTTTAAGTTTTAACAAGTCCATATTTATAGTGAACATGGGTTAACGCACGTGATACATGTGAGTTTGGATTTCTAAGTTCATTTTCAAAAAATTTTAAGTTCACATTTTTTTACATTTTTGTTCTTCCGAAAAGCGGGCTTTTACACTCAGCACAAGGGTAGTCCGGAAAACATGGTCATCGGACTACTACTGAAGCACTCAGTACCAATCGGTGGATTACACCGAATACACAGCCACAGCTGGTATACCTCTTAGGGAGCCCGCAACATCCCATCACCATACCCGCCTCGACCACCCATCCCCTTCACACACACAGTTCATTAATATCCCACCCATATCCTAACTCACACCACCAAACACCTTTTAACACGTTTCACAATCATGTATACATTGTGTAGTGGTTCTCGATGCGAACATCACAGGGGTTCCTAAGCATAGTACTAACAAGGAGGTGCTCACATTGCTGCTATAGCACAGTGATGAAGCTATTAGGTTGTCAAGGGATTGTGTTTTCAAGGTCAAGGAGGGGATTGTGATAGTCACTGCTATTATCGTAACTGATACAGTGTCTTGTTTCAAGCCATTGATAGCTAGTAACTTACGTGTTATTGTTCATCGTTGGCTAGTTGTTGACATTGATACTCAGTCATCAACATAGCTCATGCTACCACCTCAAGTGGTTCATAGCATAAGAACATTTTAAAATAGACATACAATCATGCAATGAAAACAGGCCATAGGTGCGATTGCAAAACATAGGTGAAATATGATCAAGGAGTTAGAGCTTGCCTTTATTGTGTTTCATCAATGTCTTTGTCCAGTTCTTTGTGATCTGGATCTTGAATATCTCCTTCACGAACTCTCTGATTACTAAGTATGTAGCTACGTGAAGAAAATATGATTCATCGATAAAGATCCAAGAAATCCAAATAAAAATCCAATAAACATGAATGATCATTCAATAACGTGGTTAGTAAGGTTCTTATAAAGTTTATTGGAGAATACACCATTCTACTGGTGGCTATTTGGAAACGCTATTCTTTCATTGGTCAACTAAGTGGCCATTGCAAGGTTATGATGATCTTATCGGTCTTCTAGTTATTTATAGGGTTTATGACCATTATGATTAATTCACTGGTTTATGTTGTAAATTACTTATGTTACGGTCAAGAGTTATTCATAACTTCTACGAGACCTTTTTTTATGATTATCTATCTTCACAATAGTATATTCACTAAGGTTTTACTAATGTAAGACCTACTTGTTTCAGAGTCTAAGCGTCAGTTCTAATATCCTCGAGCCAACTCAGTATTTTTAATGATGCCTATTGTATGATTATCAACTCATATCATTTTGTTAATCTATTATTTTCTCATGGTCTTCTAAAAGCCATGACCTTATTTTAGGACTTCTTTAGTGTATGGCTTTTAGGATCTTTAAAGAATTACTAGTGAACTCATTATTTTATTTAGGGCTTGCATGTGATTTTCTGTTATTTATTAATTCTCTAATCGCTTTTCTGTGGTGGCGATGATAATCAATTCGTTATCCTACAATTTATTTTAGTCATTCACTATTCTAAAAGTCCTAGTAATATATCCTTGAAATATTTAGAAGGTCATCCGTGAAGAGGGTAGTTAGAATCATCTACATGCATTTTACTAATTATGAATATCTTCATGATTCTCCTATGAGAATGTTAACTAATTCTCTGTCCCATCATTTATATTAGTCAAATACCACTCACTCTATATTACAGAGGTCAATCATTATATTCTAAGGATTTTAGATGATCATTTATGAGGAAGTTAGCCCATCTAAAATTTGTATATGATTTTCTTCGAACTATTAGCAATTTAACTAATTTTCCTATAGGGATGATAAGGGTTTACTACTCGATACCATATAATGGTTGCATAATACTTTTTATGTAATATCTCTAATACCTTTAGGTTATTATCGGTGGGGGATTGTCAAATTTGGAGGCTAAATATAGGGTTTCCCAATTTAGCAGTTGATTAAATGATATTTATTAGTTAATAATAATTTTCTCATTTTATGCAATTTACAAAGGTCACTCATCACTGTTCCTACGTTCTAACAGTTATTCAATTGCTCTAGAAGCTTTTCAATTAATTTAGACCCTAGACATAATTTATTTTCAATTTTCCTAATTGATCGATTCATTTTTGTGAGCTGATAGTATTTAATACAATTTCTGGAAGCAATTCATACTATAAAACATTCCTAACATGTTATACAAGCAATAAAGATTTTTAGAAATTTTTTCAGAATTTTCTTGTACGCAAAAATGCATTTTTCACTTATCCGGGTATATTCCGGGGTTGTCCTAGCAGTTTCTGGCGCGTGGCAGTGACTGACAGTGGGCCCTCTACTTTCTGTGCACGCACGCGAGTGCACCTAGCATTTTAACATGGGACAGTGAGGCTGACAGTGGGCCAGAGACTACAGTTGGGTGTTCCACTCACTGGTCTTTGTGGACCATGTCCACAGAGTCGTCGCACGATCGGATGGCAAACCATGCTTAGGTGGCACCCCGTTGGCCGCCACGTTGGCGTCACATTTGCACCACCCAAGCGCCATGTAGGCGCTAGGGGCCCCGAACAGAGGAGGCAGCGGGAACGTCGGGCCGCACGGCGGAGGGACGTCGGCGGTTCGCCGGAACCCTACCGTCGGCCATGATTCGACCCTTCGGATGCATATGCAGGTTCCTCTGGGTGAGGTGAGTTTAACGGAGACGGCGGCGGGCCGATAAGGCGGCTATAGAGGCAGAGTCGTCGCGTCGGAGATAGTGGCGGCGGCGACGCTCGGGGAAAACTTGCGTGCGCTCGGATTTTGGACGTTTCAAGGCGTCGTGTGCGTGTTCCAGGGTGGGGGCATGCTACGGGTTGCCTCGGTCGGGCCAGGGCAGAGTCTGCGGCGGCCGGCGATGGTGCGCCGTGGCGGTGGAGTGGTGGTGCTTGGTGAGGGCTCGGGTGCACATGGTTTCCAATGTCTTTGGGTAGTCGGTAGCATGTGCAAGTGTCGGAGGAGGATATTGGCGCACTAGGTTGGAGATTAAGGGTCTACGAGGTGGCCGGCGACAATGGCGCGCGGAGGTGAGCGGTTGCCCGACTAGGGTTTCATGGCGACCGTGATTTATGGTGCGCTAAACCTAAACCCGATGCACATTCTAGCTAGATAACAAAGTTAGGAATCATCTTGTAAAAGGAATTGAAGATTGAGGCCTTACCGGAGCGAGAACGTGGCATGGCGGTCAGAATTGGGGAATAAACAGAGGACCGTCATCTTCGGCCATATTTGGAGGAGAGAAGGTGTGGCGAAGCGCGCGTAATTGCCGGAGAGGGCTAGGGGAGTGTGGCAAGTCCTTGGGTGAAATAACGGAGGGGGGAGGATCCGCTTTATAGGCGTCCGAGGCTGTTTTCGTGGTGGTGGCCTGAGGCGGTTCATGCCATTTCCGTGGCGCGCGTGTTTCTTCGTGCTCAAGATGGCGAGGAGGGAAGAAGGTGGGAAGCGACGTCGTGGCAGGGCGGCTCAGCGCCTGGCGCAATGCAGTGGCGAGCGACAGGCGGCGTCCCGTCGCGTGTTTTCCGGAGGCACGGTCTGGCTCGAAGGGGAAGACGGCGGGAGGAAGACAGTTGTTCCTTGGGCCGAGCCGCGTGAGAGGGAGGCGAGATTTGCGGAGTGGGCCGTGCGCCAGGGAAGGGAGCCGGGTCGGGCTGGCTGAAGAGAAAGGGGAGGAGGAGAGAGCTGGGCTGCGCCCATGTGTGTTTCTCCTCTTTTTCTTTATTCTTTCTTATATTTTTAATATAAACCCTAGCTTGATTGATTTATAGTGGGTGACTCATATTTGAGTACATTTATATTCCAGTAACTTGTTGCGCATTTGGTTAAATGTATTATCTTATGATTTTTTCGTTAAATTATTTATTTGGCACATATGTATATATATATATGTATATATATATATGTGTGTGTGTGTGTGTGTGTGTGTGTGTGATAATATATTTAACGAACTATACATATACATATACATATATATACTTATAAGTATATATATATATATATATATATATATATATATATATATATATATATATATATATACATTTGTGTGTCTACACACACACACACATATATATATATATATACATATATGCATATACATATTATATAATTACTGCCACTCGTTTTCAAAATGTACTCTAGTTGGGTTTACACTTAACTGGACCTTTTTATTTGAATTCGGTTTAAACTCAACCTATCTCCCCATCTTTTGAATTAGGGTTTTCTCACTCTATCCATTTGGTAACTTTTATTTTAATCCTTGTACCTTAAGTTCGTAGTTGGTGTTGGCTTCCTGTTACAGGGTTCGAATCGACTCAAGATTCTATACATTTAATCAATTGTCTGTTCTCCTTTATTGTATATCTTGATTTGTGATGAGCCCACATATACATGTGTATGCGTGTAGTATGTTTTCATTTCTACTTTCATATTTATTTTTGTTTGGTTCAGATTTTTTTTATAGTGTGATTCTTATTTAAATGTATACGTGTTTGTATTTACACATTCATTTGCCTCGAATTTTATTAAGGATCAACATTTGTTCAAGATTTGATTTAAAATTTTAATTCAGAGTGATTTTTATCTTTGTTTAAAATTCGGGCTGTGACACTAACCTACTGTGAAGCTACACATACCAAACATCCTCAAGAGAATGAAATAACCATTGGGTCCTTATATTCGGTGCTCTCTGAAGAGGTATTGCGTGATTGCTGTATTATTTCTGATCATGAAGCTAAACATTGATGCATGCAAAGAAAATTTTATCTCTTACGATCCTTATAGTACTTCTTGAACTAGTATTCTCACATGATTATTAATTAGCTAACATACTGCCGATGCTGATTGATCAATTAGCTCTAAAAGTTCTTCGAACCGTTACTAAGCATTCATAAATGCCACTACTAGCTTGTAGCAACTTGAAAGTTAGCCAATAAAAAATCTAAAGAAGTTCTTGAGAGTTTACTAGCATATTCAGCATATGCAAGATCACTTGTCAACCAGGTCAGTTGTGTTATTTCATAATACTAAAGTGATTTTATCATTCCATGCTTTTAAATAAAGGATAATTCAAACTGTGTATATACAAGTAAAACTTGGATGGGGATTTTTTTCGAAAGACTAAGGGTATTTTTTCGAAGAGCCCTCTCTATAGGAGCATGAAACAGAATGGATGAATGTGCAAACAATTTAATTTTATTCGTTATATCTGGAGACCGCTTGGTACATATTTGCAATTATGCACAAGTAGCAGTTCTGGACAGTGGAACACTGTTCTCCATTAATTTCAGTTTATTACAATCAACGGATTCAAGCAGAGATGGAACACGATCGAGGAGAATGATGAATTTTTTCTGTATATACACAGAGCACCAAAATTAAATAGATACAGTTTTGAGAATTTTGAATTGAATGTTCTCCAGAAAACTGACGCAACTGGCATAGAAAAGAATGAAACCAGCAATGGGGCTAGCACGAGTGAATCAGTAACAAAACCTAAAGAAGTAGACAAGCTATGAACCAAAAGGTATGTTTTTCTCTAGCTTGTTCTTTTCGTTGACACTCTTCTCCGATCAATAAATCATCAAAAAGGAATCACGCGATAAGAATATGTGAATAATTGTGCGGGTGAGAAGCTCTGCTGAAGGCAGATTTACGTAGATGGAGAGAGAGAGGATGCTCAATCAGATAGATCATATGTAGAAAAAATGAACAGATCTTACAGCCAGAACCGTGTTGCAGAAGTTGCACTGCACGTAGCACACTTGCTCTGCCGCCGCGATTTGGGCCGACGACGTTCCTACCGATCGCCGCGTAGTCTCGCCGTGCGAAGAACAGTCTGCTACCGGCGGCAGCCAGGAAGAAGAAGTAGAGGAGGGATAAGAGCAAGGTAAAGCTTTCAGCAGTGGCGGCTAATAAGCTAGAGAAGCAGGCTATCTTTGCTCATCCTATTGATTTATTTATATCGAGGTATATATGTGTGTGTGCTGGCTGGATGCGTACAAGAAGATGGAGAGAAGGGGTACATACACGTATGTATGGTTGTCTTGTAAAATGCAGATTCAGTTAACAGTGTACACCGTTACTGTAGCAACGCTTTCGATTCCTTGTTATCTTTTCGTGCTTTTATATTTTTCCTGACCTACCCGTGTAGTGTCTGTGCCCAACCCATGGTCAGCTAGGCTGAGATATGTGTCACCTTGAATCCTTGATATCTATTCACCTCACCTGATCACCAGTGGCTGGGTGTCCATGCCAACGACTGCAGGCACCGTACCACCAGAAGGTGTGGATGATTCGATTCAAGTCCCTTTCTGCCTATGCGCCGTCTCTGGTCCATTCCCGTCGCTCACCGCAACCTATTTTTCATGTTTTATTTAGATACAATGAATTAGTTTACGTGAAACTAATTATAAGAGAGGTTCAATGAGTAGACAAAATAAATGTTTCACATGCATGGTACAAAGAGAGACAGATGGGGGGCTACACGTATGTCTTGTGCTTGTCAATACTTTGGTGGAGTTGTGATCATACGATGTTCCGTATGCACGACAATAATGTTGATCAAGACTCTATGATGCAACCTATACAAAACCCTCATAATCAACCTATTGTCCTTGGCGCCAGAAACGGAAAGATTGTTGAGAAGAAGGAACTCCCATATGGACGACTGTGATGCCTCCCATGGTCGAGTACAGGAGCTAGGTTCCCTCAAGTCGCAACCGTACCTCATCTAACCTTTTGTCACGTGTGGTTAAGACCTATGGACCACGGTGCTCGTCCAATCCTGCCTTTGGATTTGACAAAAAAACAGCGTTAAGATTGATTTGATTACAAAAGTTCTTGGTCTCCTTTTATTGTTGGGTTTATTGTGTTTCTACTCCTAATTCCAACTCTAATTGTGATTTTACCCTTGAAAACTAGGGTTTGTGATTTTATCCCTACATTTTCAAAATGAAGTCACCATTTACCCTCCATTTCTAACACCGTTAAATCTGATTAGATTAAATGATTTAATATAATTAAATAAACAATTGACAAATAAAAAATTCAAAACTATCCAACTTTGTGCTAGTTTATGCAAAGAGGTTTTTGGAAGATAAATATCAGAATTACTGATTTTTGGAAAATTTGATTTCAAATTCAAACATTTTTTTAGAAATTTAAAAACAAACAAATTTAAGTGAAATTAAAATAAATTCAAAAAAACTAAATGATATTCAGAATTTTCGAAATTTCAAATTCTAATTTAAATTTCCAAAAAATTATATTCCAGTTTCCAAATTTTTTGTTTTAAATTCAAATTTTAGGAATTTCAAGATTCAAAATTTCAGAATTTCAAATATAAAATTTTTAAAATTTGGATGATTTAAAAATATTATCAAATTATAAATTTCACATCCAAACAAATTTTCAATGAAATATATCTTGTTTTGTAATACTACTAAATACATCTTCAATATATTAACATGATAAGGGTATTTTTGTCTTTTTTCTCATATTTAACACCGTTAACTATCCTTAACGGAGTAGGGCTAGAATTTTGTTTCATTTAAAAAACAGGTATAAAATCACAAACCCTAAATTTGAAGGGTAAAATCACAATTAGACTTACAAATAGGGATACAAACACAATAGCCCCTTAGTACGTATCGTTTGCATAATTAATTCCTTTGCATGCACTTACGAAATTATATCATCCCTTACACGCCGGAACTTATAGTCACCACAAAGTAGCTGGTTGTGAGAACCGGCCGTTAGCCGGGTGGTAAGTCCACTACTACAAAAAGCATTTTTACAGGCGCCTCAATTTTTCAAACACAGGCGGTCCTTAAAAATATGCGACTGTGATGACGAATGATAAAATAACCGCCTGTGATGAAAAAACAACACGGGGGGATTTTAAAAAACAACCGCCTGGGTAAATACTCGATCTTCTCAGACGGTTATTACTTAAGAACCGCCTGCAATAAAATAACATCACGGGCAAATTTGAAGAAACAAGCGCCTGTGTAAATACATGATCTTCTCAGACTGTTATTAATTAAGAACCGCCTGTAATGTAATGAACTTCATAGGCGGTTCGTAATTAACAACGGTCTGAGAAGATCATGTATTTTCACCGGCGGTAATTGTGTAAGAACCATATGTAGTTGTTCAATTATCACAAGCGGTGTTCATTGAAATTACAGTGATGTAGTCGTTGCAATTATCACAACCGTATGTAGTCGCTGCAGGGAAAATTGTATTAAGAAAAAACACAGATGAGCGGATACTAGTACAATAATGCATTATAGGAAATGCTCGATCACCAGTGAGGCCGGCTTAATTGTGATAGTACACCATTAGAGGCTTTACAATTGTTCAAAGATAGCATCTTTACACACTGAGCACAAGTTTAAGTGAGCCTCTCTCTGTAATAGCTGCAAACAACGACGATGAAGCGCCCTCTCAAGTAGAAAACAAAAATCATGCTACATTCATTGTAGATCAATGATGAAGCTCCCATCGATCAATCTAAATTGTACCGCCCTGCTTGATCCCAAACACATCTCTTATATTCCGCTGGATCCTGAAAATATTGACATTATTTAAATTAACAAATGTCAAAGGAGGAATGAATAACCTACATTGGCCTTGATAAGTAGATTATAGCAATCATTTTCAACATCAGGCACATTTGGCTAATGTAGCAAACGCTGAACTTCAAGTAGTATAGTTTTGATTGTAAAAGCACTGCACCACCCCTACAAAATATAATTTAAGCAATATAAGAAACTAGTTCAAATAAGTTCGACAACAATTAAGTAATAATTACATGAGCAAAATAGGTCTATCTTACAGTCTCTTGATCAAGAATCTCGATGCAGAGTGCTCCCGAACGATGGACATTTGGGTGGAAGAACCCACTTGGAAAGGCGCATCTTGGAGGCACCAAGGGATAGTCCTCAAAGAAGGAGATTGTTAGGGGGTAGTAACCATCTTCCCATTCAGTCTGCAAAAGAAATTTATTAATAGGAGGACGATGGTTAAACTCATATTGTTCTTGTTCTTCATGACTTACCCCTTCTTTACCAGGGACGATGCACTGCCACTTCAATAAATCTCCCGATTCAGGCTTCGCAGAGAAATTGAAAATACCAAAAACAAACAAGACGGAAAAACAAACTACAGTTAAGTTCATCAGTCCATTACAGATACATATGTATATACAACCATGCGACCGGTGTGCCATATGTACATACATGGGGATGGTTTTTGCGCCACGCCAAGCGCTCCTCCTTCAATCGGCTACACGCCCGAGACATCATTATCTGAAAGACCAAACTTCCAAATTATTGAGTCCAAACGCATATGTACACAAATGCAAAAGGATACAATCCATATACCAACACACAAAACTGACAGCTTATGAAAATATACAAAGAAAAAGGTAGCATGCAATGCATAGTAAGGAAACTATGCGAATTTACTTAGGTACCTCGTGGCGCGATGTGGGACTGGGCAGAGGCGTGCCTCCATGTGGTCTTTATATAGGCGTCAGTTTTTCATAGGCGGTTTTTAAATTTTTCACAAGCGGTTGGTACTTAATAACCACCCGAGAAGATGTTTATCTCAGGCGGTTTTTACTTACCAACCGCCTCTGATGCTGCTAAGCTCCTGTCAAGCTAATCCCTGCACACCAAGCTATTGTAGATGCAAGTAACACACGTGGCTCATCATTTGAATTGTTGAAAGCATCAATTTGAAGCCTGACGATCCTTGGAAGGATTTTCCCATCCATTTGAACGATTTCTTTCCCTCCTGTCCATTTGAAAACTTAGGAAGATGCTTCTTTCTCAGTTTTAATGCCTAAATATATTGACTAAAAATCAGTACTCACTTTCTTAGTGCTTCACGCAAGCGAGTAAGCGAACAACTTCAATCACAAATCTTGTTTTTACACTTTCATAGGGATTTAATCTTAATCTTTCAAGCATAGATTTATCAAATAAGTGAAGCTTCCTTATCACACATGTTAATGGCAGTTAGAAGTGAAGGATGTGTTGAAGCTAACGAAATCTGAATCGGACTAAAGATAAAGAGATTGTGCATATGAGTGACGATATCTAGGTTAAACAGCATGAAGGCTGTCATCATTGCTTCATGCTATCTAACCTGGACATTATCACTCATATGCAACATCTCTTTGTCTTCAGTCTCATTGTTCGTTAGCTTCGACACACCCTTCCCTTGTAACTGCTATTAACATGTCTGATAAAGAAGCTTCAATTATTTGATAAATCTATGCTTGAAAGACTAAGGTCAAATTCCTATGAAAATGGTAAAAACAAGATTTGTGATTGAAGTTGTACGTTTAGTCGCTTGTGTAAAGCACTAAGAGAGAGGGTACTGATTTGTAGTCAATATATTCAGTCATTAGAACTGATAAAGTAGCATCTTCGTAAGTTATCAAAATGGAGAGAAGAGAAAGAAATCTTGCAGGGCTTGTTTGGGTGTACTCCTATCCAAACAAGCCCTCGAATGGACGGGAAGTATCGTCAGACTTCAATTGAAGCTTTTAACAATCCAAATGATGAGTCCCGGGTGTTACTTGCATCTACAAGAGCTTGCTGTGAAGGGATTTGCTTGACAGGAGCACGAAACAGAAGCTGAATTTAATAATGTTCGAAACATGCTATCTAAAGCTGAAATAGAACATTGTTCTAAGTTGATTTTAGAAGATACAAATATATACAATATATATCATCTCGCATTGCTATATACATTTTTTCCAACATTGACATCTTCTCGCATATAGGGTTTCAAATTCTTTTTAGTGCTTCTCTCTACGCGCTTGATGTTTTCTAGTTCGGTGAAAAGGTACATCTCTTCATACTGATTATATTTCTCTTCATTATCTCCCACATTCTCAACCCCAACAATATTTTTCTTTCCAGAAACAACTACGTGCATCTTTTCAATTTCTGGATCTTGAACAAAAAAAACTTGTGCAACATTACCGGCGAGAACCCACAGGTCATCTTTATAACCCACTTTATTCAAGTCTACCAGTGTCAGCCCGTAATTATCCACTTTCACACCATCAGGATGTTTGACCCATTGGCACTTAAATACAGGCATTACCATTCTTTCGCCATAATCGAGTTCCCATATTTCCTCTACGAACCTGAAGTATGTGGTCTTCTGCCCTTGTGAATCATAAGCCTCAATATGAACACCACTATTTTGTTCAACACTCTTACCGTCTTTTTCTTTAGTGTAAAATGTGTAACCATTGATGTCATATGCTTGCCATGATGTCATCAAAGAAGATGAGCTACAGAAGCTAACTTCGTCATTGTTGCCTCTTCTATAGTGTTTCCGTATGGTATATTTTGGTCCATTAACCATTCAGTGAAACATCTTCCGTGCTCTTTCATGATCCAGTCCTCTAAGCGGTCTTGGTTTTTATCATGAAGCTCAATTTGGTGTTCCTCGATGTACGATTCATCTATTGTGAGCTGTTGTAGTACACCAAAATGTGCACGGTGTAAATTCTTGTAATCTTGAACGATAAAAGTTTTCTTACCCACTTTGCCTCTCCCACGTAGTCTACCCTCATGTACCGGTAAAGGCACACCTATCGATTTTCCATCTTTGATGTAATCAGAGCAACCCTCAATCACTTCTTCGGTGGTGTATCCTTCCATAATTGCACCCTCTAGGTGAGCACCGTTCCACACATAACCTTTTAATACTCCTAAATATCTCTCCAATGAAAACATATGATGTAAATATATTGGCCCCAATGCTTTTATCTGATCAACAAGATGTATGATTAGGTGTACTTGCATATCAAAAAAGGATGGTGGGAAACACATCTCAAGCTTGCACATTGTCTCGACGATGTATGTTTTCAGATAGTCTAAATCTTCATGTGCTATCACCTTTTGTGATACTGCATTGAAGAAGTAACACAAACGTGTGATGACAACTTTTATATGCTCAGGTTTGATGACTCTTATTGCAATGGCAAGGAAAACTATCATCATCATGTGACAGTCGTGAGAATTATAACCGAATAAAGACAAGTCTTTCATCGAGACTAGTTTGTGGATATTGGATGAGAAACTCGTGGGCACTTTGATCCCACGCAAGCATTCACAAATTTCTTTTTTCTCTTCTAGCGTCAAGTTGTAGCTGGCTGGGGGAAGGTAATGCTTCCCGTTCGCATTTTCTACTAGATGAAGCTCTAGTCTCAAATCAAGATTTACTAGGTCCATACGTGAATTTAATCCGTCCTTTGTTTTCCTCGGCATGTCCAGCAAGGTCCCAATGATACTGTCATATACATTCTTTGTAACGTGCATCAAATCAATACTATGGCAAAATTCCAGATTCTTCCAATACGGAAGATACTTGAAAAAAATTAATTGTTCCTTGAAAGCCATGTCAGTTGTATCATCCGAAGATGTCTTTTCTTTCTCTTAATTCCTTTACTATTTTTTTCCTACCGAAAGCAATATGAATGTTCTTGACCATTTGAAACACAAGTTTTCCACTGTAAAGTTTTGGTGCAGTATCTTTTTCGATTTTTTTTATCAATTTGTTCTTTCATCTTCCTATACTTGTGTGTATCTGTCAAGAACCGTCGGTGTCTCATGTACACCGTCTTTCTGGATGAAGTGAGGTATAGAAATCCAGTTCTATCCACGCACCTAACACAACCTTTCTTCCCTTTCATTTGTCCCGATAATGTAAACAGTCTGGGATAATCATGCACGGTAATGAATATCATTGCTCTTAGTGTGAAATACTCCCACTTGTACTCATCCCATGTACATACCCCTTCATTCCACAATTTCGCCATATCTTCCATTAAAGGTTCCAAGAACGCATCAATTTCAATGCTGGGTTGTTTCGGACCTTGGATAAAAATAGATAACAAGATATATTTCCTTTTGTGACACAACCACGTCGGTAGGTTGTACATCGTTAAGACCACGGGCCATGTGCTGTGAATGCTCCTTTTTTCACCAAACGGATTCATTCCGTCTGTACCCAAGGCAAACCTCACATTTCTGATTTCCTTCGCAAATTCTGGATACTGAATATCAAAATTTTTCAACTGCGTTGGATCACCAGGGTGTCGTATATGTTTTTCATTCTTCTTGCATTGCTCGGAATGCCAACACATAAGTTCGGCCTCCCTAGGGTTTGAGAACAAACTCTTCAAGCGATCCATTACCGGAAGGTACCACATCACCAAGGCAGGAATTTTTCTCTTATTCTTCCTGTCTGCATCGCCAGAAGTATCGTCATCATCACCTTCAGGACCAATAATAAACTTCTTATTCTTCTGAGTCTTCATGTCTCTTGGTTGCTTCAATAAAATTTGCAACATTATGAATGTACATAGGATCGGGTCTTGGCATGTTATACATCCACGCTCGACGGTCCATGCTTCAATAATAGAATTTTTGTCAGATTTACAAAATTTGGCCACAAATATTCTCTAAAGGTCTTCTATAAAATGAATTTACAGATACATAACAAGTATGATTAGGGTGACTAATGTAGGAGACGGGCGGCGTCTTGAGGCGGACGGAGTCGAAGGCGTCGGGAGCAGCAAGCGGGGGTGAAGGATTGAAGTCGTGGGGCAAACAGGCCCAGTGCCATGGGCTAGGTCTAGGTGGGATCTAGGGATGGCAAATATACCCGCGGGTATGGGTACCCGACGGGTATTGCACCCGACGGTTGCAGGTACGAGTGGATTTTGGCCGCCGCACCCGACCTGACGCGATGGAGAGGCACGCTGCTGGAGCGTGGCATGACTCCACTTCGCCACTTCGGTGACTGCCGCCAACTTTCCACCGACCATCGCGCGCTGTCGCCCGCGGCTCCGGCCATCACCTCTGTCTTTCAGTCTCCCTACCGCTGGCAGCTGGCCCCGATGCCTCCAACACTGTCTCCGTCCTTGTCGCAACCTACAGCTGGCCCCGGTGCCGCCTTCCACCCCCGGTGCCATTTCCCGACCTCGCTGTCGCTTGCAGATGGCCCTGTCGCTGGCTTCTGCACCCTGCCACCATTGATGTCACCTAGCAACGAGGAGGTATAGTCACCAACGCCCAACCCTACTACAGCTTGAGGCGGACGGAGTCGAAGGCGTTGGGAGCAGCAATCGGGGGTGAAAGATTGAAGTTGTGGGGCAAACAGGCCCAACAGCATGGGCTAGGTCTGGGGGGATCCGGTCCGTTATATCTTGACATCGGATCCCATCCAATGATGGTAACTAAATTGGTGAGTTATAAAACCATCTCCCTAGAAAGCTAACCCTAATCACTCCTTCAAAATATATGCAAGCAGGAGGTACGCACACACAAGTAGCATATTGAAAAGGAAAACACATAAAACTACAGTTACAAGTTCGGGTAAACTTCATGCATCTTATATATATTACAATAGCATCTGTTAATTAAACATCATATTCATGTCACATAATAGGTAGAATCTACAATAAGCTTATTACAATATAGTACATACATCAATATATAAAAGACCAAACTAGCAGAACACACAAAAAGGAAACAATCCATATAGTCCATACATCAATATACCAGAACACAATCCATACAGTCCTTACATATGTAAAAGGACATAATCCTTATACCAGAACTTATAAAACTAACAGCTTATCAGCTAATGAAAATATACAAAGAAAAAGTAAGGAAACTACATTTACCTTGTAGAGGCGTCAGCACGGTGGGGAGGCGTCAGCACGGTGGGCCGACTGGGTGGAGAAGTGGTGGTGCGGGGTTGAGCGGCGGCGAGGCAGTTTGGGCTGGGTGGCGGGGCAGCGGAGCTGCGGCGTAGCGCAGGGGAAATTTGGCAGCCTTAGGGCATCGATATAAATTCTCCAGGGTTACGTTTTGACTGTGGTGAGGAGTCCTTATATAGGCGTCGATTTTTCACAGGCGGTTTTTAACTTTTTCTCAGGCGGGTTTTACTTACCAACCGTCTGAGAAGATATTTAATAAAGAATATTAATTAAGAAGAAGTAAATATCTTCACAGGGGGTTGGTACTTACCAACCGCCTGAGAAGAAGTTTATCTCAGGCGGGTGTTACTTACCAACCGCCTGAGATAATGCCTGATACTGTTCTTCAGTTTCCTTATCCCTTGCTTCTTTTTTATTTAGATTCCAATATAAATACTCAAACATGTTTAGATTCTGCAAATTGTGTCCGAATTCGATGATTCTTTCTTCTACATTTGTATAAAATTAACATCTACCACCTGAGCAAAATATTTTAAAACTTGTATAGCTAACATTGTAATGTTTTGGTAAATATCAAATTAATTTATACTCACATATTATTCACATTTGTGGATCTCATAAAAAAAGGATCTTTCACTCAAGTTTGTTTGTATGAACATATTTGTATCATTTATACATCTATGAATTTTGTTAATTTTTTTCAAAAGCATTCCAACATGTCAAACTTCAAATTATCCATCATTCTAACTAAATGCTCATATACATATGAGGAATTCATCAAATTATGAACACACATTGATTCAAAAAAATTTTAAAAAATCTGAAAAATTCATAGATGTTGGTATGATGTGTAAAAATGTCCACTAAAAGAATAAATGAAAAAAGCATTATATTCATCAAGATAGAAAAATGAAAAATAGCATTTGTTGTATGTTTCTTATGTTCTGACAAATTTCAAAAGATTTATGAAGTGAAATTTAATGGTAACCTTTACTTATCAATGATATTACAAGAAAGTGGAATTTTGCATTTTTAAAGGACCCACATTTAATCAAGAATATTAATTAAGAAGAATTAAATATCTTCACAGGCGGTTGGTACTTAATAACCGCCTGAGAAGAAGTTTATCTCAGGCGGGTGTTACTTACCAATCGCCTGAGATAAGGTCCGATACTATTCTTCAGTTTCCTTATCCCTTGCTTCTTTTTTATTTAGATTCCAATATAAATACTCAAACATGTTTATATTCTGCAAATTGTGTCCAAATTCGATGATTCTTTCTTCTACATTTGTATAAAATTAACATCTACCACCTGAGCAAAATATTTTAAAACTTGTATAGCTGACATTGTAATGTTCTGGTAAATATCAAATTAATTTCTACTCACATATTATTCACATTTGTGTATCTCATAAAAAAAAGATCCTTCACTCAAATTAGTTTGTATGAAAATATTTGTATCATTTATACATGTATGAATTTTGTTAATTTTTTTAAAAGCATTCCAACATGTCAAACTTCAAATTATCCATCATTCTAACTAAATGCTCATATACATATGAGGCATTCCTCAAATTATGAACACACATTGATTCAAAAAAATTTAAAAAAATCTGAAAAAATTCATAGAGGTTGGTATGATGAGTAAAAATGTCCACTGAAAAATAAATGAAAAAAAGCATGATATTTATCAAGATAGAAAAATGAAAAATAGCATTTGTTGTATGTTTTTTATGTTCTGACCAATTTTAAAGGATTTATGAAGTGAAATTTAATGTTAACCTTTACTTATCAATAATATTACAAGAAAGTGGAATTTTGCCTTTTTAAAGGACCCACATTTAATCAAGAATATTAATTAAGAAGAAGTAAATATCTTCACAGGCGGTTGGTACTTAATAACCGCTTGAGAAGAAGTTTATCTTAGGTGGGTGTTACTTACCAACTGCCTGAGATAATCTTCTTCTCAGGCAGGTTTTAATTACCAACCGCCTAAGATAATTACCTTATGATGCCCGAGTCTGAGGAACACGATGAACACACTACACATTCATTCATTCACACAGTTGAAGAACACACAAGATACTCATTCATTAACAATATTCAATCACACATCTCACACAAGAATACACAAGATACACAATTAATATTCAATCACATAGATGAACAAAGAAAGATTTCATTCATTAACAATATTTACAAAATAGAAGCAACTAAAAACAACAAAGAAAAACTAATTAAATCCTACTCCTACTCCTACTCCTCTTCCTCCTCCTCCTCCTCCCCCTCGTCCTCCGGCGGCGACTCTGGCGCCGGTGCAATAGGAGACAGGGCCGATTGCACCGGTTGCACTGGCTGCACCGGCGGTGCAACCCCGAGAACGAGGTTGCTAGCCGTCGCCTCCACTAGCGTTCTGCGGCCCTCAGGGCCAAGAACCTGGGTCATCCTCGTGAACAGAATGTCGAGACGATCAGCCACCCCGTGGGGGCGTAGAGGTAGTGGCCAACGGTAGTACCCATTCCAGGATAATCTGGAAGGGTACCCAGCCCCAAGGCACTCATGGCGCGAGATGTACTGTTGTATGCCTCTCGCGCTATGAGGAGGCGCTGTTGGGAGTTGATCCTCTCGGGGGGTGCTGCGACATTGTTTCTTGCAAGGTGGCTCCCTCGGAGGGCTTGGCGTCGGAAGGTCGGCCATAGTGGTGTTGGGTCGTCGGAGTGGAGGAAGACGAAGAAAAGAAGAGGATTCAAAGTGAGCGACACACTTGTGGAGAACTAGGCACGTCTTTAATAAGGTCCGTGTGGAGCAGTTGGTTTACCGCACATTGAAAGGTCGCGCCTCGGGGAAAAGAAAGGTCGCGCACGGACGTCGACACATCCGTAGGTGAGGGGTCTTTATGTAGGCATCTGTTTTTCACAGGCGGTGTTTAAATTTTTCTCAGGCGGGTTTTACTTACCAACCGCCTGAGAGAGGTATATCTCAGGCGGGTGTTACTTACCAACCACCTAAGATAATGTCTGATACTGTTCTTTAGTTTTCTTATCCCTTGCTTCTTTTTTATTTAAATTCCAATATAAATACTCAAACATGTTTAGATTCTGCAAATTGTGTCCAAATTTGATGATTCTTTCTTCTACATTTGTATAAAATTAACATATACCACCTGAGCAAAGTATTTTAAAACTTGTATAGCTGACATTGTAATGTTTTGGTAAATATCAAAATAATTTGTACTCACATATTATTCACATTTGTGTACCTCATAAAAAAAAGATCCTTCACTCAAATTTGTTTGTATGAACATAGTTGTATCATTTATACATGTATGAATTTTGTTAATTTTTTTAAAAGCATTCCAACATGTCAAACTTCAAATTATCCATCATTCTAACTAAATGCTCATATACATATGAGGCATTCATCAAATTATGAACACACATTGATTCAAAAAAAATTTAAAAAAAATCTGAAAAATTCATAGAGGTTGGTATGATGAGTAAAAATGTCCAATGAAAAAATAAATGAAAAAATCATTATATTCATCAAGATAGAAAAATGAAAAATAGCATTTGTTGTATGTTTCTTATGTTCTGACCAATGTCAAAGGATTTATGAAGTGAAATTTAATGGTAACCTTTACTTATCAATAATATTACAAGAATGTGAAATTTTGCCTTTTTAAAGGACCCACATTTAATCAAGAATATTAATTAAGAAGAAGTAAATATCTTCACAGTCGGTTGGTACTTAATAACCGTCTGAGAAGAAGTTTATCTCAGGCGGGTGTTATTTACCAACCGCCTGAGATAATCCTATCTTCTCAGGCGGTTGGTAAGTAAAACCCGCCTGAGGTAACCATCTTCTCAGGCGGTCGGTACTTAAAACCCGCCTGAGAAAATGGGAGTCTATATATAGCCCTCGGTAGCGTTAGGAAAACCTAACCTGGGCGAAACACTTAGACGCCGTTAGGCTGCCAAAATTTCATTTGTTGCCAAGTGTTCGCCGCCGAGCTTCACCCTCGTCACTTCCAGGTACGTCGAGCGAAGCCATTGTCGTCGCCGCTGAGATTCAAGGTAAACCCTAAACCCTTCGACCTTCCATCTTCCTTCGCCTTGCCACCTCCCTCACCGCCCTCGCCTCCACCTTTCATATCCTTGGTTAGGGTTCGGGAATTGGAAAATGGTAGGAATCCTTGGTTAGGGTTCGGTGGAATTCGAAAAACTGTCAAGTTCGGTGGCATCTTTGGTTAGGGTTCGGTGGGGCAAGATTTATGTGGATGGTTATATCACGATAAATTGGTAGTTGGTTCTATGTGTTTGAAACTGTGAAATTGGTAGTTAGTAACAATAGTATATTCCCTATTTCTATCATTGGCCTTGCATATGCCACATAATTCTCTATTAGGGGCAAGATTTAGCTAATCTGTGCTACCAAAGTTATGCTATATTTAGCTATGAAGCCAAACAAGTTGCTGGCCAACTCATTTGTGATGCCAGGAGCATCCTCACGCCCATATCTAGGTACCACTAGGTGTGGCGATGGAGTCTTAGCATATGCTACCGATCTCTATGATACAAGAATGCCTTGGGTTGTCGGTGTAAATTGAGCTTGCTAGTTGCTGCTGCTGCTATCAGTCTCTTGCTTGATCAGTTATAGGTCCGGAGCTAGGCGCCACCTAGTAAACCTCAAGAATGTGGTCGGCACTCTGAACGAAGCTAGCCTATTTAGAATAAGAAGATAAAATTGCCATTGCTGGTGAGCAACTTTAACATGCTTGTCACCCTCGCAATGTATAGGAACCTTTTGGTCAGTCGCCTTAAACCCTAGAATGTCTTATCAAATCCTAGAATGTTTCCATCTTTTTCTTCATGCAACACTTCATGTAGAGTTAATATGCCATTTATTAGATTTTTTGTCTTATTAGATCTAGCATGGAAAGCCCTAAGAATACTGGTCCTGGTAGTAACAATAAAGAAGACAATATGGAGTTTACTGACTCTAGCAGTTCAGGCTCCTATCATAGTCTATCAGATCCTTTTCCGAATATCAAAATTAAAAAGACTTCAGTGGTTCTGCCGATGAGGTATACGTAGTTCAAGTTAATGTTGGTTGTCAAGTATACGAAGTCTTATAATTTTTTCTACCTAGGTTAATCGCGAAGACAATGAGGTTACATCGGCTCCTAAAACTGCAGAAGGTTCTCCAATGGATGAATCCTCAGCTTCACTCAAGCGGAAACGAGGGCAACGAGGTCCCAATAAGGGTCCATTGGACCGCATCATGTACATAACAAGGGTCAGTCCAGGTGAGCTTCCCCAAGAACCACTGGATTCAGTTACCAAGTACCATAATGCATGCGGTTTTCTTGTTAGGGAGGTTGTGCCGATCACAACTGAGAATTGGAGGAAATTACCCGAGGAGACCAAGAATGAGTTGTGGAAAAGGGTAAAGAAACAATTCAAGTTCCCGAAAGGCACATAATAAGCAGTAAAGAAAGCAACATTGATCTCTTGCGGCAAGAAGTTTCGTGGCTGAAAGAGTGAAATGAATGCTTATGTTAAGCCGATAAGGTGCCTAGCCCAAGGAAAATGGGAAAAATCACACAAGCTCAGTGGCAAGAGTTTGTTCTTCAAAAGAGCACACCTAATGCTAAAGCTCTAAGTGCAACTAGGTCAGAGCTTGCAAAAAAAGAACAAATACCGTCATCGCTTGTGGTCTGCCAGATATGGCTCCAAAGTCCAGAAATGGAATAAGATATTAGACGAAATTACCAGTAAAGACAATCCTCACCCATTAGAAGGGTGCGATGAGCGAACTCAACGGTGGGTCTTTGCTCGGTCAGGTTTGACCGACGAGGGCAAACTTGAAAAGCCCGACTCTCTGAATGAAGTAGAGGATAAAATGAAAGAAGTAATTGAAAAGCGAAAGAAGGGTCTCTTCAAGACGAAGAGGGAGAATGACCAACTTACCGCTATCTTAGGAAACCCTGAACACAGCGGACGGGTTCGAGCGGTCTCTTCTCAAATGTCTTGGCTAGATGGTTTCCCTAAAGATAAAGACACGTATAGAAGACGTGAGAAGTTTAAGAAAACACTTGATGAAACGATTGCTCAAAAGATCAAAGAAAATATGCAAGAAATAATGGAACAACTTAGACAATCGGGACAATTAGTGGCACCGAGTACAGTGATGGTTCCGGTGCAAAAGGAGCAATTAGTATCTCCAACAGCTTACCCTAGAAGCGTTGGTTCTGTGCTATGCTCAGGGTCAACCCATAAGTTCTCTGTCGTTGATATTGCTAACGACAAATCTTGTCGTCTTCTTGTCCCGATAGGCAGAGCAGGGAACAAAACCAAACAGGTTGCCACTGCTATGGCAAAGCCTGATCGTGACTTCAACGGGAATCCACTTCTGTTGTATTATGATGCGGTGCAAGTTCTTCAGATCATTGATAATGATTATGAAGATTATGAAATAGACCATGTCACACCTGAGGGGATCGCGACTCTGGGGCAGGCTGTCAACCGATTAATCCTTTGGCACCGACGCGATATCGTGTTGGACGATGAGCCAATTTCTAGCCCCATCGCATCTCCAAATACTGCAACCCCATCTTCTAAGGTGAAAGTGCATGAAGATGCACTCCCAGTCTAGGAAGATCCACCCCCCCCCTATGTCTCAGCAAGGATGATAGTAACCTTGCTAGTAAAAATATCCAAGAGCAACAAGTTGGACAACAGCTTCAAGCAGTACCAGAGCAAGCTGTTGCTTGTAAAGAGCAACTAGTTGAGCAACAGTTTGAAGTAGTACTAGAGCCAACTGCTGGGAGTAAAGAGCAATCAGTTGAACAACAGGTTCAACAAGCCAGTTTCCAACTTTTGACGACTACTCCTCGATCATTACTGCCTATCAAAGTTAGCCCATACGAAAATAAGAAACCTTCATCAGAAGTGTCAAAGTATTTGGAAACTATGAAGGAAAATATTATAAAATCGAGTGCATCTAGTTCTTCTCATGAGCCAGAATTAGGAAATCGAGAAGTGGGAAGAAGACGGTGTCATGTATAATAGGCAGACGGCTTTAGTTAAACTAGGAGTTCCAATATACAAGCTTGAGGATGTTCCTCCTGAATTTGAGAATGGGAAGCCGCTCATGAAATCTGTACAACTTAGCAAACAACCCGCCCCGCTCAGAAGAATGCATGAGTGGTACATCCTTGCCAGCACAAGATATGATCTTAATTGCGTCACATTTCGTATTCCAAAACAAGCATTCTGGAGCACTGGAGAAGATAGATGAGTCTTTTTATTTGAAGAGTTGCGTCCCCTTTTGCATTGGGGCATGCTCGAAATCAACCTGCTGCTCATCTGGTGCTTATAAGTGCTCTAATATTTCGTATTTGCTTTTCTTACTACACACATACACATTTCATGATATTATAACAATTCTGGACTTCTTCAATAGGATGCAATACATGGATAATGAAAAGTTGGTGCGCAAGACAAGTATCCTTGACCCTACTAGGATTGCAAAGGCGATTCGATGTCCAGGTGGATCGAAACTCAGAACAGTTCAAGAACATGAAAAAAAATATTTTGAAAAAGCAATCGCAAAACTTAAGAAGGATAAAAGGATAGAAGTTGCAGCTTGCATAGGACATGCAATGTTTAACTTTGTCAGAGACGGCAAGGACCTCGTAAAGGCTCCGTACCACTTCGAGTAAGTTCGACACATGACATTGAAAAAGCAGTTATTGGTAATTGTTAACACGTGTATTTGTGTGTTTGCAGTGATCACTACATAATGATCTTCATCAAGCCAACGCAGGGAAAGGCAACAGTCTTGGACTCAGCCGATTTCCCACCAGATCGTTACAAAGATTTCCTTACCATTTTGAAACTCTTTGTTTATTCAATAATTTTAATTTACACACATTTAGAATGTGTTGACAAGTTTTATATGACATTTCTTGTATTATAGCGCTTGGCGGTTTTACGCGGAACAACTTGGCAGTGAGAGACCCTCCAATACGAATGCATTGGACATTAAAACGTATTATGCTTGTCCGAAGCAGCCTGCTGGGAGTGTCTTATGCGTGTATTATGTATGCGAGCATCTTCGGACAGCCGGCGTATATAGAGTGAATCGTGAGGATGTAAGTTATCTTTAATGTCGATACCTTATTTTCTTACTTTTGAGTTTCATTTTCATTGTAACTAGTATAGTTTAATACTTATATTCTCTGCTGTTCAATATTACCAGAAACATTATTTTCATATTTTGATTCCAACTTCAAAATTCAATTTCTCATAGTACAAATACTCCAAATACCAACTAAATTCCTGTTTACTCTCACTTTGATCTATACTTTGGGATTGTTCAAACCAACACATTCTAAACCTTGTTATGTGTTATATTGCAGCACACAAAGAATCTGAACGAAGAATGGCCCGTTTGTAGAAGTATTCCTGATGGAGGAGCCGACATGATTGCTTCTGAACTCTGTCAGTTCATTCATCGTGAAATTTTGCACAAAAAAGGGAATTTCTTTGATGAGAAAGGTGCAGCAGCTGATGTGCCAGAACTTTGCGACTATGCCAATAGAAACAGTTTTTAGTGAAAACTTGTAAACTATGAGATGAATTGTATGTGTAACTTGTACATATGTATATTGTTTTTGTGAAATCAACTTCTGTGATGATAATATTGTTGACTTTTGTTCTGTGATGATATTGTTGATGTTTGTTCTGTGATTATATTGAATTGACTTGAAAATTAGAAATAACAGCAATAGTACTGCATAGGTTATACCTTATCACAGGCGGTTATTAACCAACGGCTAGGCATGCCTGTGAAAAACAATTATCACGGGCGGCTAGATACAGGTAAAGAACCATCTGTGATAACCTAATTATCACAGACGGTTACTGTAAAGGTAGAAACCAGCTGTGGTAAAAGGTCTTCACAGGCGGCTTGATGTAGGTAAACATCCGCCTGTGATAACACCATTATCACAGGCAGTTAGTTATGCTGCAAGACCCGCCTGTGCTAAGACAATTATCACAGGCGGATATATATGCTGCACCACCCACCTGTGATAACTTATCTTCACATGCGGCTAGCATAAGTAAAAACCGCCTGTGATAATGTTTCTTCACAGGCGGTATCACTTCTCCGCCTGTGAAATTGCGGATTATCACAAGCTCTTCATTTCAGGCGGTTTTAAAAACCACGTGTGATAATAGGTTTGGAGCCGCCTGCGATAAGGCTTATTGTAGTAGTGGTCCATCCAGGTGAGATGGATGCCGTGCAGGTTCGAGTCTCGGTACTCACTTGTGTTTCATCCTTCTTAAAGTATCCGGGAGCTACCCCGTGGTTTTAAAAAAAAAAAAAGTAGCTGGTAGTGATACAGCCGCAGACGTCGACCACAAAGCTGACCAAGGCTTAGGCGTTCTCCATCGTCACTCCGCTCACCATTGGTGTGCCACGCACGACAACTGAAGATACACCTCTCCCATCGTCTGTCCGCTCACCATCGGTGTGCATGCTACTGCAGCTACTACCACTGATGCACTGCATGCATGGCGAGGAGTCCGTACGTAGTGCCTCCAGAGCCGGCTGCACAGGCGCTAGCTCCCACATCCGGCTGTACTGTACCTGTGCTGCTGCTCCGCCTGTACATGTACGCCTCCGAGCTGCAGTAACCCATACGCGCGACTGCACCGCACGCTTGCCACTCATATTGAGACAGTCAGTAGTGGCCGGCGGAGGCTAGGTGAACGATGACGACGAGGTGTGCTCATGGATGGCTGGACGGTTGCTGTGGAGAGCAATAAATTCCGAGCCAACAAAAGGGAACGTCCAGTTGGAATTTTTTTTTAAGCCACGTCCAATTGGATTTGGATCAACGAGGAGGATTGTGGTGAGGGGAATGACTCGATGAGTTTTCGATCGGCCTGCCTGTCATCCAAAAGGCGAGACCAGGGACAGGCTGGATCAGATTCCTGCAGTGATCGATCGGGGCTCTCAAACAAGCCCTCATTCAAGTACCAGGACTGGAACATGTCCCTGTCTACTCAAGTTTGGTTCGACATCGTCGCACCCGCACGATCATACTAGCTACAATCTGAGAAATTGGAAAAGAAAGGAATTTTCGAGTTTTTCAATCTATATCAAGGCCACCACGTCAGATTGTCAAAGACATTCAAGAGGAGCTTCGGCTGTGGCACATTGTTGGATGCTCACACCTATCGCCCCTGTTTCCCCACCATTCTTTATCATTGTAATGTGCAAGGGCACTGTAAACCTCTCTTGTACATCAAAATCCTCTTATAATATAATTGCCGCTGGCTTTCTAAAAATTCATGTACAGACACAACACCTGATCATACTACGTACAAAGTGTGTGAGGCACACACGTACAGATCTCCAAAGCAGCATATAAATTACTCGCTCCATTCATGTACATACACAACACAAGATCATACGTCCCAATTTGCGAGGCACACACGGAGCTCCAAATAAAGCAGTACAAACTACTGTAGATGACACCAGCTCATGAGGTGGGGGCCGTTGGGGAGTAAGGAGAAACTGTAGTCGCTGGCTTGCGCGAGGGCGGGGGCGGAGCAGTAGAGCGGCTCGATCGGTGGGGTGGAACCCTCGAATACCGAGCCCTTGGATCGTTTTGAAGTGGACGAATCCGACGACGGGCGGCAGGTGGAGGGATGTGAAGCAGCGTAGGAAGCTGCGGCCGGTGGCGACACAGCCGGTGGCTGAAGCGCGGGTGAGGTCGGGCCCCGAGTCATGGCGGAGGAAGCTGTCCTCCAACACCTCGTAGCGGAAGAGTGACTGCTCGTCGGGCGGTGGCGATCTCGCTGTCGGCGAGGCCATTGCGTGGTCAGCGTCGTGGTTGCATCGTTCTGTTCGGTTTCCCAAATAGAAGTGGTAAACTTTTGAGTCCATGTATCATACTCCCTCCTTCCCACAATAATTGTCATTTTGAACAAGATTTTTATTTCATTTTAAATTAAATTTTTTATCCAAAACGATAATTATTATGAGAAGGAGGGAGTATGTTCTAGACATACCCTGTCTGTGAAATCCATATAGCTAAACCATCTGAATCCTTGAAATGGGGCACTTTCAAGTTGGATAGACATATTGCACTTGAGACCTTCTAGAATTTTCACAAGGATCAGCTGAAAGCAGGCTAGCCTTTTCTTGGTTGTTTTTTTTTTTTTTTTTGAAAAGTGGCAGGAGCACTGCCTTTCGTTAAGAGCCAAGAAAAGATTACATTCTAAAGGTACAGAGTGCTAATTACATGTGGATAATATGATTAAGATAACGCAGTAAAAACTGCCCCCCTCTAAGAGCGCAGCAGGGTTGCCTGCTGTAATTGTATCTCTTCGCAAGTTAGATCTCAGCCACTTGAAGTGGTGATGACCTTTGTTGCTGAATTTTCTTCGCTGTTCCAATGGTAGTCAGAACCACGACCCTGTCTTTCATGAAGAAAAGTGCAACTATTTCCTTTGTTGCACCGACCTTGGGTATAATAGGCACATTTTTTAGTGGGCCTGTTGAAGGAGCAGAGAAGATGACAAAATCGGCTAGTGGTGGAAACATGAGATCAAGCTTAGCTTTGGTTCCAACCGGGAGCAAAAAAACTTGCTGTTTTTTTTTTGCATGTAGAAATAAATGTTTATTTCCGCTTATAATCAACTTATCAGTGAAAATAAGTGAAAATGCCATCAAAAACATTGCTTAATTCTTACTTAGCTTCTAAGATGATTACTGAGAATGCATAAAAACATTAGGAAGGTCGACTTTTATAGAAACACAGGGTGAAAGCGAGGCGCTTTTACCATCATTGCTAGGGCGACCACGTATGCCACTGCCCACCACCGCAGGTGGGGCATTGGAGTCAAGGAGCGATTTCCACTTCAGTTTCTCGCATCCAAACTTGTCCCTTCTGGTGCCACCCACGGTGGAAGACGCCACCCTCGACGACATCTACGTCTCATACAGGGTAATGAGTGCGCTCCATACCGTCGTTAATGCATGGCGCTGAGGAGTGGCACTACCATGTTAACGGATTGCACTCGTGGATCCCCGCTGCAAAAAGTGACAGTGAAGCCGGGAAGTAGGTGATGGTAACATTGTGACACGAACACAAAAACATAACTCCAACCCTCCACTCCAGGCGGGACACTGGAGGTCAATAACTCTGACCCTCCACTCCAAGCGAGACACTGGAGGTCATAACTCCGACCCTCCACTTGAGGCGGGGCACTGGAGGTCGAGCAGTGATTTCTTCTTTGATTCCTTGCATCAAAACTTGTCCCTTCGGGTGCCACCTACGGTGGAGGATGCCGCCCTTGACGGCATCTTCGACTTGTACACGGTAATGGGTGCGCTTCACACCACCTTTAATGGTGCTGAGTAGTGGCATGACCATGATCACGGATCACACTGGTGGATTCCCCATGACAGATGTGTGGATGCGAAGCCAGAAAGTATGTGACGGTAACATTGTGACACACACACAAACACACAACTCCGACACTACACTCCAGACAGAGCACTGGAGGTCGACAAGCGATTTCTTCTTTAGTTTCTCGCATCCAAACTTGTTTCTTCTGGTGCCGACCACGATGGAGGAAGTCACCCTTGATGACATCTTTAACCTATATGGGTAATGGGCGAGCACCGCACTGCTGTTAATGGTGCTGAGGAGCAGAACAACCACATTTTCACGGATCACACTTATGGATCCCTACTGGCAGAAGTGAGAATGAAGTGGGAGAGTAGGCAACAGTAACACTGTGATCGAGACACAAACACACGACTCTGACCCTCCACTCCAAGCGGGACACCATAGGTCGATGAGCGATTTCTTCTTCGGTCTCTTGCATCCAAACTTGTCGCTTCTGGTGCCACCCACGGTTGAGGATGCTGCCCTCAATGGCATCTTCGACTCATACATGGTAATGGGCGTGCTCCGCACCGCCGTTAATGGCTTAAAGGAGTGGCACGACCATGTCCACAGATTGCACTCGTGTATCTGCTGTGACAGAAGTGAGAACGAAGCCGGGAAGTAGGTGAAGGTAACAATGTGACAGGCACAAACACACAACTCTGACCCTCCACTCCAAGCGGGACACAAAGGTCGAGAAGAAATTTCTTCTTCGGTTTCTTGCTGTCGCTTCCAGTGCCTCCCACGGTGAAGGATGCTGCCCTCGATGGCATCTTCGACTCGCACAGGGTAATGGGCACACTCCGCACCGCCGTTAATGGTGCAAAGGAGTGGCACGACCACGTTCACAGATCAGACTCATGTAACGCGCTGATAGAATTGAGAACGAAGCCGAGAAGTAGGTGAAGGTAACACTGTGACACATACACAAACAAACAACTTCGACACTTCACTCCATTTGGGGCACTGGAGGTCTAGGAGCGATTCCTTCTTTGGTTTCTCGCATCCAAACTTGCCCTTCCGGTGCCACCCACGACGAAGGACATGCCCTCGACGACATCTTCGACTTGTACAGGGTAATGGGCACATTCCGCACTGGAGTTAATGGTGCTAAGGAGAGGCGCAACCATGTTCACGGATCACACTCGTGGATCCCTGCTGGAAGAAGTGAGAACAAAGTCGAGAAGTAAGCGACGGTGTGACACAGACACAAACACACAACTCCGACCCTCCACTCCAAGCGCAGCTGGAGGTCAAGGGGTGATTTTTTCTTCGGTTTCCGGCATCCAAACTTGCTGCTTCCGGTGCCACCCACGGTGGAGGACGCCACCCTCGACGGCACGACTCGTACAGGGTAATGAGTGTGTTACACAACGCCGTTAATGGTGTTGAGGAGTGACACGACCACGTTCACGGATCGCACCTGCGGATCCCCGCTGATAGAAGTGAGAACGAGGTCGGGAAGTAGGCGATGGTAACACTGTGACACATGCACACACAACTCAAACCCTCCACTCCAGGTGAGCGATTTCTTTTTTAGTTTCTTGCATCCAAACTTGTCCCTTCTCGTACCACCCACAGTGGAGGACACCACCCTCAATGGCATCTTTGACTCGTACATCGTAATATGCACGCTCTGCACCAACATTAATGGTGCTGAGGAGTGGCAGGACCACGTTCTCACACTCGTGTATCCCCGGTGACAGAAGTGAAAACGAAGCCGAGAAGTAGGTGACGGTAACAGACATCTATGTATCTTTTCCATACCAATAATTCCAGAGAGTCACCACTATGCTTCTCCAAGTTTCTTTATTTTTTCGAGTGATGAACAGAGTGGCAGATTTTATACACCCCATTGCCTAGGCTTTAGAAGACGATTCTGTAACATTACAACTAGCGATGCAAGTGGGTCAGGATGCGGCTGCCCGCCCCGTGTCGCGCGCGCCGCAAAACACCGACGGGATTATGTGGGAGTCCCGCTTAAGCCGCGAACCGTTAGTGGGTGTCCAGCACACGCCGCTTGCTGCCCGCCACATATGTCGCTTGCTGTAGCCCCCCGCATCCCTAGCTTGGTACAAAATCTGGAAAGCCGCCGCAGAAACATAGGTGCTGGAAAGCCGCCGCAGAACGCCATAGGTGGTGCCCTAAGCCAGAGGAAGATGTTTAGCGGCAGTGTCGGTGGTTCTATGGGCGGCATGCCACCGCACCCTGGCACGACGAAGATGAACACGATGGGCGGTGCCGGTGGTTCGATGGGCGGTATGCTGCCACAGCAGCCTCTCGATGAAGCCGTACTTGATGGGCAGCGATGCCGGTTTGACAGCTGGTATGGGCAGCCAGATGGGCGGTGGGCCAATGATGAGCCACCCTCACATGAGCGGTATGCAACAGGGCAGTGCCGGTGCCGTGCATGGCGGCATGCCAGGAGCGGGCTTCTACCATGGCGGAAGCAGTGACATTGCAGGGGAGGGCTTTTACCATGGCAGCGGCATGCAACCCGCCGGCGCAGATATGACGCAGGTTGCTGCGGGCACCACCAGGAACCCCATGCCGCCGCACCAACAGTACCCCATGGCTACAATGCCTCCGCGACGAGGTCGATAGCCTTGAACTTCTTCGTAGATGGTGCCAACGCGGGACCTCGACGGGCTCGACGTGGTGGCCTGGGGCTTCGTGATTAAGGCTGGGGAGCGGCTTCTACGGGCGCCTCGGAGGAGGGAGGTCTTGGCCATGGAGTCTGGAAGTCGGCTGACCGGAGTCAAGGCGGCACGATGTAGCTGTGTAGGTTTGTAAGCGGGCAAGCAGCGCTACGGGAATGACTGTAATGATCCGTTTTAGTTAAGCGAGTTCATTTGCGGGATTCAACCGGGTCCGTGGCGCGCGTCGACCCAGCGGCTATGCTGGCAGATCCGTGCTGCTTGCACCCCTAATTACAACAAACTTTTATCACGGTAACACACACAAACAAACAACTTGATTGAATGTGTATGAACCGAGAGAGTTCCACATCAAGTGTAGATAGTGATACAAATGCTGAGAAAATATGGGCTGATTTTGCCATGGCATGAGCCAATTTTACTCGTGCCCAGTTCCATATCAGAAAAAGGAGAAAAATGAACTTGTATGTGAAGTACAACAGTAAATTTTCTAATATATTCCTCTTGGAACCCTAGAAAATCTTTGGTGTATCAACCAACCCACAGCAGGCTGCTTAGAATGCTGTTACACCTGATTCTGGATGCTAAAATGAATAAATCACCGTATAGAGTCAAGCGACCACCCACCCTCCTCTTGCACCTATGTCAGTTCCTTTATCTATAATACTCCCTGCATCTCTAAATACTTGTCGGTTTGTAGTTCATTTTTGAACTACAAAACGACAAGTATTTAGAGACGGATGGAGTAACTCTCAAAACGACGACTGCTGCTGCTGTCATCTTACATCAACATACAACTGAATGATGGGCATTTCCAATATCCATTTCTTCCTCTTTCTTGGCAGCAAAACTGTCCCCCAGCCAATAACTATACAACTTCTGGGACTCTGGGCTCAAATTTCGCCACGCTCCTCATCTTGGACAGTCAGAATCTGTTTCTATTTCTGTATCTAAGCTATCATCCTGTATGCACTTGTAAAAAAGAACATAAGCTGCTAACGTCTTTATGCTATCCTCAGTTATAGGACCCACATGACGGTCATCAAAGTCGTACCACCCTTTTTTCCCTTCATGCTGCACAAAATAAAGCACAATCTGAACCTCTCTTTTGTCAAAACTTTATAGCTCAAATGTGAAATAAAAACATTGTCAAGAGGAACAATACATGAACATGTCAAATACCAAATACATACATGTGAATTTTGTATCCAGAGGTCTATCCCCTTTTAACATATTCAGCATGTTGCAATGTTTAAAAAATTCGTAAAAAACATGTGTAGCACACACAAAGTTATTGCATGCGAGTCTTTTTTGGTGAATAATGTGTGCCTTATTATTATAAAGTGGAGGAGGTAATGGTAGTGTGACATATAGTCCAAAAATAAAAGAAACATGGTTGTGAGCTGTAAACAAGAAACATTGACACTGAGGATATGCTTCCAGCTACGAAGTACTCCCTCCGTCCCCATTTGTTCCACGTTGGGAGAACTAATTAGTAATCAATACTCCCTCCATCCCCATTTGTTCGATGTTGGGAGAACTAAAATTAGTTCTCCCATCGTCAAACAAATGGGAATGGAGGGAGTACTTGCGAAGCATGCAGGAATACAGGAACCTATTTTATTCTTCATATTAAAATGTGTAGCAAGAGTGTCCTTGCAGTTCTCTTGGTCAAAAGAATGTTTAGCAAGGGTGGTGTGAAGATATAGTCTTTAATATCCTCGCGAGAAAATATTCTAATAAAAAGTTGCATCATTTCCTCTATGAGCTTCATTTTCTCAGGACTGCCCGAGAGAATCTGAGATCGGGATTACATTTTTTTTTTGAATCTCGATGTTATGGAAAATCTAAAGCTGAATATTTGCAAGTTTAATCAACATTATGTGTACCATACACATATTTTTTTAAACACATTTCAGTTGATTCATATTCTTGGTAAGGGAAATGCTAGATCCTCTGGGATGTAACCAATTTCCAAAACAAATTAAATACACGTTGCTTAGGCACTGGAGGAAAGAATACTTACATAAACATAAGCTGTATAATGACCAGCTCCCATGCTTCCATAGTGGTTACTAATAGCAAACAGCTGATAATTGTGTGGAATTTGTTGGCTTCGGTTACCGATATACTTGGACAGGTCAAGATCATGTATGGGGAAGTCCACAAATGTCTCTAGTTTGTTTTTTTGTGAAGGATCTTCCGTAACCTCCAAAGGTCTAACTTCTTACTAGCTTGTCTATGCTCTTTACAACGTGGGCAATACCTATAAAATAGAAATAAAATAAACTTGAGAAAAGGGCAGGAAAGAGGTTACAATGTCACTTCACCATCTCTACTGCTACAATGTTCCAACAATACATTATTCTACTATGTGAAAATATTTGGGAGTTGACAAAAAAAAGATACATTATTCAACAATACCCAATGGCTAGCACGTAGCCAAATTTGGCATGGGATGAATATCTTGCTAGCTGAAGACAATATCTTGCAGCTCAAGAACAGAAGACAGAGGATGACAAGCAACTGACTGGGGTGAATATCTTGCTAGTTGAATACACTAGACTAGCAGCAACAAGAATGTGTAGTTGCCGGATTTCATTTCAAAGTTGGTTGGCATGCGGGGCACTATATCTCTGGGAATAGGGGGTCTGAACGTACTGGGGGTACAAGTGGTCACGAACCATGAGCTCTAGGAAGGTAGAGCGATCGGTGGCATCCTGGAGAGAAGGAAGCGACCATTGCGGATATCGCAGAGACGCCATCTGCTGTTAGGGTGGGAGTTGTTGGAGATGAATTTTTTGCTAGCTGAAGACATTTTTCTCTCTTTTAAGTGGCTGGGCTGACACACTGCCAAGTACAAGCTAATATATGTGGAACCCAACGGCTAACACGTAGACAAATGTGGCATGAGATGAATATCTTGCTAGCTGAACACAATATCTTGCAGCTCAGAAACACAGAAACAGAAGACCGAGGATGACAAGCCATTGGCTCGGATGAATATCTTGCTGGCTGGATACACTAGACTGGCAGCAAGGAGAATGTGTAGTTGTCGAATTTCATTTCAAAGTTGGTTGGCATGTGGGTGAAAGTGCATCTAGGAATCCCTTGTGGGTTTCGGATGATTTATGACAAGCAAATGAGATCCTAACCACTTTGTTGAGATGAGCACACGTTCTAATGAGAAAATAAGCAAGGTGCCAAAAAGAAGGGAGAATGAGGAGAAATGTGGAAAAGAGCTCATGGAACAAGTGTAGTAGATCATTGTGTATGGAGTGTGTTAAGGAAACACACCCCAAGAGCTCAAGAACAAATAATCACACACATTGCACAAGTTTATACAGGACCGGACTAATCCGACTGACATCGGACTAGTCCAATGTCTTTCTGCACAAGATCGGACAAGTCCAATACCACCACGGACTAGTCCGATATCTCTCTGACTAGAATCGGACTAGTCCACCCCAGTGTGGACTAGTCCTCCAAACACTTCACAAGTTTCACAAAATCGGACAAGTCCGATATTAGCACGGACTAGTCCGAAAAACCCTCTGACCTAAATCGGACAAGTCCTCCAAGTGCGGACATGTCCCCAATTCACTTAGGGTTTCACTTTTCCGGACAAGTCCGAAATCCATCGAACTAGTCCGAAGATTTCCAGAACTAAAATCGGACAAGTCCGCTTCTAGACGGACTAGTCCGATATTTCGGGACACCTAGGGTTTGCTACACACCGCACACCAGACTAGTCTGGTGTCCACCACGGACTAGTCCGATCTTTGTGAACCCTAATGGTCACTTTTGGGAACCCTATATAAATAGGTGTACACGATCCATCTTTCATATCACTCGACCCCCTGCGCCGTCACACCTCCCAAGAGCCTCAAAAACACATCTCTCCATGAAATCAAAAGCAACAAAGATCAATCCCTTGAGGATACATTTTGGATCATTGGAGAGACATGGTTCGTCACTCATTGAACTCTTGGTTTGATTCCCTAACACACTCCTATGGTTTTTCATCGTAATCTTTCGAGTGTGTTCTTGGTGGAGTTCTTGTTGTAATCTTGGGGAGCCCTCAACGTGTGAGAAGGCCCCTTGAATTCGTTTATTTGCCCTTTCTGATAAGTGAAGATGATTGGCCTCCGTGGCGATCCGATGAGGGTAGGGTTGGAGAAGACCCGATCCTTTTGTGGACCCCTCAACGTGGATGTAGGTTGCCTCTGCGGGAACTGAACCACGAGATAAAGTGCTTGTGTTCTTGCTTTGCGCTCATCGTTCTTATACTTCATATCAATCTAGGGTTTCAATCAATCTTGCTTACTTTACATTGAAACATTGAACATAAGATTGACTTGTGACACATCCTAGTTCATAATCGTGTAACACTTAAATTACAAGTATAATTCCGTTGCTTACATCCTAGGATCAAGTTAATTGATCAAATTTGATTAACCTAGTCAGTACACACCGGACTAGTCCACACTTGACCGGACTAGTCCGATATCTCGAGATTTGATCTGGTTGTTAAGTGTTACAGGTTCCAACAAAATTCAAAAAGGCCTATTCACCCCCCCCCCCTCTAGGCCACATTCAATTGGTATCAGAGCAAGGTTCTTCAAGAAGGAGACTAATCGCTTGAAGAGATCATGTCGGACATGATGGACGTACACAAGAGCAACAACCAAGAGAAGGTTGATGAAGACAAGAACCAAAAATTGAGAAGCTCCTTGAGGCCATTCAAGACTTCGAGGATGACGATGAGAGACGCTGGAACTCAAGGCGCTCCTAAGGAAGAAAACCCTTTCCAAGGGAAAGGTGAAGATCGAAGATGAGAAGAGAAAGAAGGGGAGTAGTCACACCGACTACTCCCGATATCCTTTTAACTATGATTGCCTAAATACTAACAACAATCATTATCTATCTATTCCACTTGGAAAAGCCCCACACTTTGACGACAATGACTACTCAATGTGGAGGCAAAACATGAAAATGCATTTTATTTCTCTCAATCCAAGTTTGTGGCACATAGTATGCACAGGAATGGATATCCCGAATGATGATGAGGAGCTCACACCTAGCCAAGAGCAAGCCATCCATCGAAATGCTCAAGCTGCTGCAATCATTACTTCATCGCTAAGTCAGGATGAGTTTACAAAGGTGGATGGACTCAAGATCGTGAACGAGATATGGGATACGTTGCAAACCGCACATGAAGGTGGTCATCATCTGCGAGAAGCGAAAATCGAGATGATTGAAGGCGAGCTAGGAAGGTTTGCAATCGAAGAAGATGAGTCGCCACAAGACATGTACAACCGATTAAAGACGCTCATCAACAAGGTGCGAGCATACGGAAGCAAGAAGTGGAACGACCACGAGGTAGTGAAGCTCATCCTTAGAGTCTTCATGCCTCGCAATGTCACCTTGTGCTCAATGATACAAGAAAGCCCCGGATACAAGAAGATGACCCCGAATGAGCTACTTGGGAAAATCATCAACTTTGAGATGATGGAAAAACAAGCCAAACATGTTAAGGAAATTGCCGACCTCACCTCGGCAAAGAAGAAAGGGGTTGCTCTAAAGTCCATCCTTAAGCCCTTGTCTAAGGGCGTGTTTGGTATGGCTCCATTCCACAGTAGAGCAATTCTGCTCTCAAATGCTGGGGTGGAGCAACTCTGCTGTGGAGATGAAGTTATTACTGAAGGTGTTTGGCTGAGATAGTGTTCCCAGTTCCAAAAAAGAGGTTTTAGGACGCATTACCAATTTTACCCTTAGTCGTTAATGGGCTTTTTCAATCCATTTTGGGCTGAACTGCAAAAGCCTATGGGACTCTTTGAAGTAGTAGGACCGAAATTTAATTATATTTTCATTTTTTGAATGAATCACCGTGATTGGTCTTTTAATCATGAAAACCGGTTCAAAGCCTGATCCGCTTGGGATACATATAGAAAATGATAAAAATTAGTGTAATCATTGTTTTTCGTTTTTTCACGAATGGATGATATTGTGACATGCTGGAAACGTTGATAATATTTTTTTTGGTTCAAACCTGTATGCTGGATGACCTCCGGTAAAGAACATTGATCAAAGCTACAAAAATTTTGAAATAAAAAATTAAACATAAATCCTTTGTGTAAGATTTTGGATAAAATATATTCGAAATTATTAAAAAACCACAATACCGAGTTTATCTGGTCAAACTTTGCTGTGAATTTCAGTTTTAAATCAAGCACTCGCAAGACACAAATTTAATTATTTTCTCAAATCGATAAGTTCCATTGAAATTTCAAAGGCCAGCAAGAAACCAAACTTGAACGAGGAGACACGCACACATCAGGTCGAAATCGTGAGAAAACGAAAAACAAAACAATGACCTGTTGAGCTCATGAGATACACAAATCTGCCAAATTCAACTAGGCATGCACCAAAGCACGAATTGGGAAGAGCATTGGGATCCCCCGGAATCCAGGCGCAAGGAACAGCCAAATATGGATCGGAATCAAGAGGCAATGAATCCAAAGGCACTGGATGAGCATTGGGATCTACCAAATCGGTGCCAGAACAGGAACAACCACCCCCGGAATCCAGAGGCAAGGGCGAAAGAGCATTGGGATGAGCTCCTGGAAGTGAGCACGGGCAAAGGAACGATGAACTCAAGCCGCCACGAACGGGCGATGTGCCGAGGTGGCCGCGGACAGGTGGTGCGCCGAAGTAGGTGCTAATGAGCGGCGCGTCAAGCTGGGCGCGGAAGGGGGTTGCGAGGCCAACGAAGAGGGGTGGGGAAGGGAGCTCCGAGCACTGTGCGGCCACTGGACCCTGCAGCGGTGGTGGGTAGTCGCATTTCGGCAGTGGTTCTGCGGGGAAGAAAGACTTGTGGAATAGATGAACGAAACGTTTTTTCTGTAACCAGTGGCAATTGCGGGTAATTACTCCTGAACTCCACGACTACGTATCTATTGGCTGTTTCTGGAGTAAGAAAATAGGTACTCCAAGAAAATGAACTAGAGCTCCTCAAACTCTGTAGAGTTGGAATGCTTCGTAGAGTTTTAGAGTTGAGGTGTTTGGCTCTATTTTTTCAGCTCCCTCTTGGAGTTAAGCTCTGGAGCCATGCCAAACACCCCCTAAAGAAGCTTGAGAAACTCAACTAGAAGAAGACGGTGATGATGAAAGCAGTGACTTGGATGAAAATGACATGATACTGTTTATGAAGAAATTCAAGAAGATGATGAAGAAGAGACAAGGTGCTAAATCAAGTGAAGGAAAGTACAAGGACAGATCAAAACCAAAATTGAGGCGGGCATGCTATAATTGTGGTGAGTATAGCAACTTTATAGTTGATTGCCCATATGAAGAGAACAAGAAGAAGACCAAAAGAAGCAAAGCCTCAACCCAAGAAGTTCTTCAAGAAGAAGAAGCAAGCTGAACAAGCACATCTTGGGCGAGAATGAGACTCAAATGATGAGTCCTCATCCGAAGAAGATGAGGAGATGGCCAGCATAGCCATCGAGAAGACATCCAAGAAGTCCACTCTCTTCCCTACTCTCAACGCATGGAAGGGGAATGACACCTGCGTCATGGCAAAGGAAGGTAAACACAAGGTAACAACAAAACCCTCTTCCGTACATTCCTATTCTTGTGATAGTGAAATTGCTAGCGATAATGAAGATATGCTCATTCGACTTGATAAGAAAACAACCGCAAAAATGATATTTTTACTTGATAAACTTGTTGAGAAGGAGAAGTTGATACATCGTCAAGAAGATATGCTTATCTCCCAAAAGGAGGAATATGCTGAACTTGACAGGCTTCTAGAACTTGAAAAGGAGCGAAGCAAGTCACTAGAGCTTGAATTAGCTTCAAGCAAGGAAGCTTGCTTGGAGTTAAGCGACTCAAATGCTACAATCAAAGACAAACTTGCTAACCTAATCAAGGTTAACAAGATCCTTGAAGTGCAAGTTGAGTCACTCAAGCAAGGTGACCCTTCATCCTCTTCAAGTTCACCTTCTCAACCCATTAAAACTGAAGTTGCTTCTACTTGTACATGTGGTAAAGTTGACACCAGCTTGAAAGACAAGTCAACCTCTACCAAGGACAACCATCGTTCACAAAATGGCATATTTGACAAGGAGAAGATCAAATATGCACGTAGTGCATACTTGGTCACAAGACCTCCAAATGTCAATTATGGCAGTGGTTACTCTTATGGTGAAAAGTAAAATGCTAGAAGCCATAAGAATAAAAAGGAAAGCAATGCCTATGTAAAGGGAAGACCCTCTCAAACTGGAAAAATCCAAAATTAATGAATCCAACACGCATGATCACCGGACTAGTCCGGTCGGGATCCGGACAAGTCCGGTCCTCCGGACAAGTCCGATCTCCCAGACTAGTCCTGTGTATAAACAACAACAATTGCTATTTAGAACTTTCGATGCATCTTACGTCTTAATGAGAAGTAATTTTGGCAATGTTTATGCTCATTATGTTGGGCCACCCCATGGGAACACCAAGTCTCATGTGTGGGTGCCCAAATCCCTTGTGACTAATCTAAAAGGACCCAAGCAAGCTGGGGTACCTAAAACCAAGGCATGATTCGTTTTTGTAGGCCTATTCCTCCGGTGGATCAAAATAGGTGCTAGACAGTGGCTGCACCAACCATATGACTGGAGAAAGAAGGATGTTCGTTGAATATGAAGCAAATGAGGATCCAAGCAGGGCATCTATTTTGGAAACAATAGTCAAGGAAGGGTGCTCAATACCGCTAAAATTGCCATATCATCTAAACACACTCTTTCTCATGTATTACATGTTGATTCCTTAGATTATAACCTGCTATCCATATCTCAATTATATGACAAAGGTTATAATTGCTTGTTCACTAACGAGGGTGTGACCGTCTCTAGAAGGATTGATGGTTCCATTGCATTCAAGGGAATGTTAAAGGGAAAGCTTTACCTTGTTGACTTTAACAAAGATAAAGCCGAACTTGACACATGCTTGATTGCAAAGACCAACATGGGTTGGTTGTGGCATAGACGGCTAGCACATGTTGGTATGAGGAACCTTCAAAAACTTCTCAAGGGCGATCACATCCGAGGTGTGAAGAATGTTGTTTTTGAGAAAAATAGGCCTTGTAATGCGTGCCAAGCCGAGAAGCAAGTTGGAGCACCTCATCCCGCTAAGAACGTCATGACTACAACAAGACCGCTCAAGCTACTTCACATGGACTTATTTGGTCCAATTGCTTACATAAGCATCGGCGGTAACAAATATGGTTTAGTAGTTGTTGATGATTCTTCTCACTTCACCTGGGTTTTCTTTTTACATGATAAGTCAGAAACACAAGGAACACTCAAGAAGTTCTTGAAGCGAGCTCAAAATGAATTCTCATTGACAATAAGGAACATTCAAAGCGACAACAGCACGAAGTTCAAGAACACACAAGTGGAGAAGTACCTAGATGAAGAAGGGATAAAGCACGATCGAGTTTTCAGCACCTTACTCCCCTCAACAAAACGGAGTTGCCGAAAGAAAGAACTAAACCCTCATAGAGATGGTGAGAACAATGCTCGATGAGTACAAGACCTCAGATTGATTCTGGGCGGAAGCGGTTAACACCGCTTGCCATGCCATAAGTCGACTTTATCTTCATCGACTACTCAAGAAGACACCTATGAGCTACTCACCGGTAACAAGCCTAATATTTCATATTTTTGAGTTTTCGGTTCCAAATGCTATATTTTGAACAAGAAGCCTAGGACTTCAAAGTTCGCTTCGTAGTCCGATGAAGGTTTCTTGCTTGATTATGATTCGAACACTTACGCCTATCATGTCTACAACAAGACCTCCAGACTTGTTGAAGTAGCACGTGATGTAGTGTTCGATGAAACTAATGGCTCCCAAAAGGAGAAAGTTGATCCATGTGTGCTATATAAAGAAGAAGCTCCTTGTCAAGCATTGAGAAGAATGGCGTTGGGCGAAGTTCGACCACAAGAGCCACCTCTACATATGCATGAGGAAAATGAACCACAAGAGGAGGCCAATGATCAAGGGGGAGCTTCCATACAAGATCAACCTCAAGAAGACGAAAATGACCTTCAAGTCAATGAGGGCAACCATTTAGAGGGATAAGAAGATAATCATGAAGATTCAAGACAGCAAGTACCACACCCAAGAGTACACCAATGCGTCCAAAGGGATCACCCAATCGACAACATCATCGGTGACATCCAAAAGGGAGTAACTACTAGATCTCGCATAGCTAATTTTTGTGAGCATTATTCTTTTGTATCTTTTTTGGAACCGCGCAGGGGTGAGGATGCATTGAAGGATCCGGACTGGGTAGTGGCCATGCAAGAAAAACTCAACAATTTTAAAAGAAACTAGGTGTGGGAACTAGTCGAAAGACCCAAGTCCAATGTCATCAGCACAAAATGGGTCTTCCACAACAAACAAGATGAACACGCGGTGATGACAAGGAACAAGGCACGACTTGTGGCCAAAGGGTAATCACAAGTCGAAGGTTTGGATTTCGATGAGACCTTTGCTCCTATAGCTAGACTTTACTCTATTAGAATATTACTTGCATATACTACTCACCATGATTTCAAGCTCTATCAAATGGATGTGAAAAGCGCCTTCCTCAACGGACCAATCAAGGAGGACGTATATGTGGAGCAACCCCCCCCCCCCCCCCCCCCCCCCAGATTTGAAGATGAAGAGTTCCCAACCACGTATTTAAATTGTGTAAGGCTCTCTACGGCATCAAACAAGCTCCAAAAGCTTGGTATGAGTGTCTTAGAGATTTCTTAATTGAAAATGGCTTTAAGATCGGTAAAGTAGATTATACATTGTTTACAAAGAACTTTGACAATGATCTGTTTGTTTGTCAAATCTATGTTGATGATATAATCTTTGGTTCAACTAACAAATCTTTTTGTGAGGAATTTAGTAAAATTATGAAAGATAGGTTTGAGATGTCTATGATGGGAGAGCTAAAGTACTTCTTGGGATTCCAAGTGAGGCAACAAAAGGAAGGGACGTTCATAAGCCAAACTAAGTACACTCAAGACATACTCAAGAAGTTTGGAATGGACAAGGCAAAGCCCATAAAGACTCCCAGGGCAACGAATGGCCACTTGGATCTCAATGATGATGGATCAAACGTCGATCAAAAGGTATATAGCTCCATGATTGGATCTCTACTCTACTTATGTGCATCTAGGCCAAATATTATGTTAAGTGTATGTTTGTGTGCAAGGTTTCAAGCCAACACAAAAGAGTGTCATTTGACAGTCGTTAAGAGAATCTTGCGGTATTTAGTTCATACACCCAACCTAGGCCTTTGGTACCCCAAAGGTTCCAAATTTAATCTCATTGGTTACTTCGATGCAGATCATGCCGGATGCAAAGTAGATAGAAAAATTACTTATGGTACATGCCAATTCCTAGGTACATCCCTAGTTTCTTGGTCCTCCAGGAAACAAAACTCCGTCGGCCTATGCACAGCCGAAGCGTAGTATGTTGCAGCCGGGAGTTGCTGTGCTCAACTCCTTTGGATGCGACAGACTCTAAGGGATTACGGTTACAATATGAAACGCATTCCACTCCTTTGTGATAATGAGAGTGCCACTAAAATTGCCCATAATCCCGTTGAGCACTCTAGGACCAAACACATAGACATCCGACATCACTTTTTGAGAGATCATTCAATGAAGGGAGATATAGCCATTTCACATGTCAACATCGAAAAACATCTAGCCGATATTTTCACCAAGCCACTTGATGAAAAACGCTTTTGCGAACTCTGAAATGAACTAATTATCCTTGATTCTCGAAGTGTGGCTTGAAATCTTGTACACCTGAATGCTATCTTCAAAATTCAATGATTGTGTTGTGAAATCATCTCTCTCAATTTTTCCAAAAACCTATGTCAATTACTAGATCTTGGTGAATTATGGTCATTGCTTGATTGTTTTATGCTTACTGATCATATTCATCAAGATTGTTTGATTTGATTTGCCTCCCTATTTTCTAAATAAGTATCTTCGAATATATACGAATGGGCTAGGCATTTCTTCTCTGGTGACTACGGACTAGTCCGTGGTTACCCGGACTAGTCCGCCCATGTAGACTAGTCCGTAGAGCGCCGGTTAGGCCGGACTAGTTCAACAGAACACGTTCTAGTCCGATATAGCCTCTGGAAAAGTTCAGACTAGTCCGATCATTTTCGGACTTGTCCAATTTTTCGTGTCCATAACCCTAGCCGCCGCCAAACCCTAATCTCCCTCACCTCACACTTGCCTCAAGCTTTCTCTCTCCACACTCGAGCTCCCCAAGGCGATTCGATGATTTCTCCATCAAAAATCTCCAAGTTTGGATGGAAATCAACCCCCTTCGCTTAGGGATTGAAGACCAGGGACTTGTCTGCCCCTTCAACCCTCTCTTCTCCGAGATTCAAGCGATTTTTCGGTAAATTTTCCCCCAAACCCTAGAAATCTCCATTTTCTTCATTGGTGATCGAATATCCTAGCTTCTGTCATATAATACAAGTGTTCTTGATGTATTACATTGCTGTTAGGCTATTTTTGCATTGAGCAACTCCATTTGTCTCATAGTTAAGGTTCTTGAGGATGAATATCGGACTAGTCCGGTCACCCGGACTAGTCCGTGCCTAAACACCGGACTAGTCCAATTTTTCTGAACTCAACCCTAACTTATTAATCTCTCAATGCAGTTCCTTGATGTGTGCTAGATAAAGAAGAAGCTTCTTGTCAAGCATTGAGAAGAATGGTGTTGGGTGAAGTTCGACCACAAGAGCCACCTCTACATATGCATGAGGAAAATGAACCACAAGAGGAGGCCAGTGATCAAGGGGGAGCTTCCATACAAGATCAACCTCAAGAAGATGAAAATGACCTTCAAGTCAATGAGGGCAACCATTTAGAGAGATAAGAAGATTATCATGAAGATTCAAGACAGCAAGTACCACACCCAAGAGTACACCAATGTGTCCAAAGGGGTCACCCAATCGACAACATCACCCAACAGACCACAAGCTCTAGGAAGGTGGAGCCATCGGTCGCGTCCCGGGAGAGGAGGAAGCGGCCATCGCGGATATCGCAGACGCGCCAGCTGCTATTAGGGCGAGAGTTGTTGAAGATGAATTTCTTGCTAGCTGAAGACATTTTTCTCTCTTTTAAGTGGTTGTGACATTTTTATCTCTTTTAAGTGGCTAACACACTGCCAAGTAGAAGTTAATATTAGTGGAGCCCAATGGCTAACATGTAGCCAAATGTGGCATGGGATGAATATCTTGCTAGCTAAAGACAATATCTTGCAGCTCAAGAACACAAGGATGACAAGCCACTGGCTGAGATGAATATCTTGCTAGCTGAATACACTAGACTGCCACCAAGGATAACGTGTAGTTGCTGGGTTTTACATCAAAGCTGGTTGGCGTGCGAGGCACTATATCTCCGGGGATAGGGAGTCCGGACGTACCGGTGGTATAAGGGGTCAAAAACCACGAGCTCTAGGATGGCACAACAGAGAGCAGGTAGCCAGTGCGGAGTATGAGCATGGCCAACAGCATGGATTTGCCGCGTACAGAGCAAGGTCAGACTTATCTTAATGAGAGGTGCCAGAAGACTCCAGAGACCAGCTCCATTAACGCTGTCTCGCAACTGGTAATCCGAACGAAACATGGAGGGTCAACAGCCGTCAAATAATTAGGACACCGTTTATTTCCAAAACTAAAATGTGTATGGCTCACAGCCCCCAAATAAAAGAGTCTGTGTTCAGACCTCTGAATAAAAATGTTTTTTGTTTACAGGCCTCAAATAAAGAAGTGTGTTGTTCACAGCCCTCAGATATAGAATAGAAGTGTGTCGCTCACAACCAATACAATGAAAGCACCAAATAATAAAATAGTGAATATTTAAACGCATAAAACTAAAATGTGTAATTAATGAGTGCGCCCATTCTTTAATGCATGCAGGCTCTTTCTGTTTGGCACTACAAGTAACATGCATATCCACTATTCAACGAGCTCTACGAGGAAATGAAGAAATATATCAGTTTATAAGAGAAATTGAAGTGATTTGGTGTTCACGAATGCTACTACATCAGACAGCTGATCCAACGGAAGGAGTTCAAGCAACAAAAGGGAGATTTCAACATGTCCGCTTCAGAAGAGAAAAACACTGACTGCCTCAACAACAGTGAATTGTATGCAGAACCACATCAGTGGAATAAAATCTTCATTGAACACAATAACAAAGGCCAAAGAGCATCAAGTCGAATAATAAAGTCATTAACTAATTATAGCAGTGAACACTAATATGGAAGAACTGATAAAGATACCTCCTAATCAGAAGATTTTGGGTCCTGGGTAATCCGGTTCAATTCATTCATCAATACGTAGGTTGTTCACCCAGAGAAATCCCATATATGTACCTACATACAAACGAACATGCAATTAGAGGAAAAAACTTTAGTACTCTAAGTCTCTAACATAACTGTGAAGGCAAAATAAGAGGAACATACCGGATCAGAATCTGAAGTCAGAATCTTGTTAGCTTTTTTAAAGTTCTCAGCTGAGTTGTCCTGAAATGTCAAAAGGAAGAGGAAAACACAAGATCAAATGCATTATTGAGGGGACGATTGTCCTTCAAAACATTAAAGCTCATTAAGATCCTTATATAACTAAATAAAGTCTTTTAATTAAGCTTGATTTCCAATTAGAGGAAATTGGTGGAGCTTAAGTATCATACCTTTTTGCCGATCTTCACAGTTAGTCCATTTGTATCACGAGAGACGACTGAAACTCTGAGCATTACAATATATCAATATGCCTGTGAAAAAATATATCAATTAAGCTGAAAGAAAGAAGAATCGAATCATCATGCAAAAGAAAATGAAGTATGGCTGAATCCACGCAGCTGACAATGCAACAAAAAACCGCTAACCTTAACCGATAAATGCAGCACTGCATTAATATTCTACTTCCAAACAAAAGTTTCCCTTTTCTCATTTCAGAAACAAACTTATGAAAGTTATTAACTCCAAAACATTCCCAAAGGCAGCATAGGTTTCTTATTCTCAGCCATCCACCTGATAGAGAGGTGAATGCAACACCAAACTTTTTGCTCTGAATTGCGCGATGCTTAGATGCATTCCTTCTAGGTGGTTTAACCTTTGAATCAATCAATATCCCAAAAGCTCCACCAGAAGTGACATGTAGCTCATAACACATGCAGATGGATCAACATGTACTGGTTCACCAATATTTCAGAACCTCGAGGCTCTAGGCACAGCTACAGTTTGAACTAAAAACTGTTAGATCTAAATCACTTTCGGTGGAAAATAATTCATTAACATAATCACCTATTATGCACATAATCAACATAATTAACAGTGGATTAGTGATACTTACTTGGATCTCGCTTTTCCTTCGATGATTTCTTCTTCCAGTGTGCGGATCTGAGGCTTCAAGTCCTTCCCACTGCATCAGAATTTGATTGGTTGTTCACTTTCGGGATTAGAGAGTAATTAGTGTCTTAATCACGTCATTAGCCTCTACTCCCTATTTATAGTGTGTGCGGTAGGGGGACTGGGCCAAAGTCGGTTATGGACGCGTCCGATCGGGGCGGTTCCGTACGGGATGACGCGGTAACGTGGGTTACCGGTCTCCCTATTCCTTTTTCTTTATTTATTTCTTTATTTGACTTTTTCCTCCTTTTTCTCACGTTGGACCGAGATTAATACCAACATTCTCCCCCTTAATCATCTGGTTCAACCTTATTTATCCATTCTCAATAACTATAATGCACAAAGTGAAGCGTTACAATAGTCTACAGTTAACCATTGAACTTTGACACTTATGATACATCAACCGATTTCAAATTGAAAACATTTTTCTCTATGGGAGTGACTCCTTTGATAGTCCCTACTCTCCAGAATCACAAGGCTTCCATTAATCCCATGCCGGCAACATAATTCGTTTTGGGTGTTGAGCCTTTATCGTTGGATCCTAGCATATAAATCGTACTATATGCTCATCATTGATGTTTGATTTTGTATTCTATCTTTCACAACATTCACACTTTATGTCAACATGCTTGGCAGTAGCATTTGACTTGTTGTTACTCGCATAGAAAACTGTGTGTTCATTATCGCAGTATAGGACAAGTGGTTAATTAACGCTGTCATCCAACTTGTGCTCGGGAATGAAAACTTTAGATACAACCTGCTCATTGGACTTATATCATGCCATTAAATAAGTGTACGTCGTAGATAAAACATTTACACTTAATGATCGATCACAATTATGATCTACGTTGTACGCAATTCGTCTTTCGTTTGGAGTCTTTTCCACGATATGACTCCATGAGTGAATGTGAATAGATAACATTATCGTGGATTACATGCTATTCACATACCCAATAACATCAATATATGAAAACCAATATCTTTATGGTTATCCATATTTAAAGCACTAGCATGATATTTTTAACATCTTATATATAACATAAGGCTTTATTTGCGGCCTTCCAGCGATCCAGTTCTGGATTTATTTGAAATCTGTCTCACATTCCCATTACATAGTTCTGACACATACATCAATTCAGAGACGTATACATGCTTCTGACAGCTGAAGCATAACGAACCGACTTTATCTGATCAGATTCATTTTGGTTCCACATACATTTTGATGTTCAGAATTGATTTTCTCTGACCATAACAGCAGTCGTAGGAGAGCACTTGAGCATACTGAATTTCTTTAGCAGTCTCCAAAGTATGATTATAAATAGTCCTAATGTGAAAATGGACCTAACTTCATAATCTCAATGTCAAAGATGTAGGAATTTTTCGCTATGATACTTTAAATAATATCAACCACATATAGGACTATAAATGTGAATTACTGCCTTGATTATTAACATCATTGCAGTTATTCACAACATTACTCGTAAGACCAACAGTTCGGATAACATTATCGAACTTAAATCATTATTATGTTGAAGCTTGCTTCAAGACATGATCTTCTTCAAATGACATGCCACATGTCTTTCATTATTATCGTTCTATGACAAATCTTTCGATCTGATCGTATAAACATTGATGTACCTTTGCAACAATCTGCAGTGGCTCTAAAACATGATGAGTCATTGTTTGAGCGTCACGAAGAACAAAAATAGAGACATGCATCTTGCGAATAATTAATCTTCTTGACATATGTGACATCATTATTTTGTTTCTCTTGCGAGTATAACATTTAGAAACATAATTATATAAATTTGTGGATTGAACACCTTTTCTTTTAATACATAGTAAGAAATATGTAAGTATCATTTGACTTTAACTCTAGTAAACTTGCATTACTAAGCACATTTTCCACCATAAAAAATGGTTGTGATGCTTAGATATTCTTCTTATTAAGGTTTACCAGACATGCTCCCCCGCGACACAACGATCGCGTATAGGGTAAATATAGCCATAGCGGAAGAAATTATCCCCAAATATTAAGAATGAGTCAAAATAATTCACGGATTTTAATGTTAAAAGGTCCGCATACGTGGCTCTTATTTTTCCTTTATCATTTTCACGTGTTTCTCCTTAATGCAATCAATGCACTTATTGGTATTTGGGAAGGCTATCTTTAGTTAGACGTTCGATTCTCCCTCTCGAAATGTGGCATAGACGATAGTGCCACAATTTCGAAGAAGTAGTCACACTTTTCCATTCTTGTCAACGTCACATTTTTCATTAATATCATTAACATTATATAAATTATTCACATGCCAAATGAAGTCATTAAGAGATAATACGTAAAGATTTCTCATTTGAAGATGAGACAAAACATATACACATAATTATTATCTCCTAAGCATAACACTAACATATTATTCATACTTAAAATGGATAAAACAATTATTGAATAGAAATGTGGAATGTACTTCAGCATGAGTTACCATAACTTTGACATTCGTGTGTTTCCCGTTTCCTATTTTAATTGTTCTTTCCCCTCACCTCATGGTTTAGGTCATATGCATGGAATGAATATTTTCATTTGATTCAGTGCACTAAACATTTATAGAAAGATCATCATAACATAATTTATCTAGAAACATAAGTTTTATCATTATTTACTTATTGCAGAGGTTGCAGACAATCGACCTGTACGCAGCGGAAACTTATGGTGCTAAAATTGCACGTGTCATATTTCAAATCGATTGGTTCTTAAAAATATAATATATGAGGCTTGTAAGAATTAACAAGACATTTTATCTTTATTTAGAAATAATTAACATTCATGCCTTGATCCTTAATTCCTCTTATAATTCTCTGTTCATCCTGAATAACTCCAAGAGTCATTTCCGAAAGTACTATCATATTTTCAGAGAATTATAGTTGACATTTTGATTACTCACATTTGAAAGATACTCCAATGTTATTTTATTAGTAATGTTTCGCTTAATCCAAAACATAAAGTTTTTGAATAAGCAAAACACTTGATTTATAATATGCCCCCTCCCACATTCTTACCATCTCAATATTTCTCATAAGATTTATCAAAATCTTATAAGCATTAGTATTTTGAAATCCTTTTAAAAAATACTTCTACTGTCATAAAAAACTTTATGGCAATATTTTCTTTATGACATTACATTCACAATGTCATATTACATTGAGACGTTCATTGTGTGAGAGACAACAAGTTCGGAGCACTTTTAATTTTTCTTAACTTAGCCTCATAATATCACTTAAAAACATCAATACTTGGATATATAAAAGATTCAATAGTTTCCAAGTAAATCTTAACGTAGTTCATTCAACGAGAGAAATCACTGCTCATAAAATTTTCGATATTTTCATATTGAAACATCATTATAGTGGTTGTCATCAGAAAGACATTAATGGATTGCATGAAAATAAATTTACGACGATAAATAAATCTACATGCAATTATATTGCAATTCTATGACATATCACCGCTGGTTAGAAAATGTCATGAAACACAAAATATTATTATACATATTATGACTCAATCAAATCAATCAGATTTAATTTTAGAGTCAATAAATGCTCAAAAACTTTCAATTTCACGCTAAACCACCATCAGTTATAAAATAGCGTAAAATGGTAAGGTATAATGGAATATGACCATTAAACATAATATGACTCATGAAATTAAATTAACGTTGGTCAAAATTATTCCAGGTCAAAATTCTAACAAATTTTGTGTTATATCACCATTGGGTAGAAAATAACACGAAATTGTCAAACATCATTAAACATAAGCTTTAAATAGATATGACTCAAAAATTAATCGACGTTGGTCGAAATCAACTTTAGAGTTAGACATTCTCAAATTGACCTTAGTAATGAGCTTAAAATGATAAAACATCATAAACATATTATATAATCTAAATAAAGTCATCTTGTTGGCTCAGACTTCATTTACATTTAATAACATGTTTAAACATAACTTCATACGAACAAAATTTCTCTATTTAAAACAGTACAATAATTTAAATCATAATTAAAGTAATGCATAAATATGTACTGAAAATAAACAGAAAATTTTCTTCTAACGTTCGTGGGACCATAACCATGGCAAAAAACTAAATACAACCCAATCTTATTAGTTCAAACAGTAAAATCATTTCAGCTGGATTAAAGTCATTTGGGCCGAGACCCATGACCAAATAAAGGCGCATTAAATCATAAACCATTTAATAGTAAACTTAAGAATGATATGACCATCTAATACACATTTAATAGATATGATTCCCGTTAAATTAAATAGACAAAGAAATGCTAAAATTAGTGGCAGACTCATAAACCCACGGTAAGCCCATTAAAAAAATAGCCCAGTACAGCCAAAAAAAATCTGGTGGTTTCATAAAACATGGGCCGAAGCCGACGAACAGATGCAGCCTGTTAGCACCCCACCTGTCTCCCGCGTGCAGCCCACTGGCCCGAAAAGCCACCATTTCATCACAGCCGCACAACACAATCTGACGGCCAAAAAACGTTGGGCAAAGAGCAAAAATCCGGCGGCAGCCTAAAACCCTAGCCATTTTTCATTTCTCCCCCGAAAATTCCGGATCCCAGGCAGCGGCACAACCGGTGGAGCCCTGCGCGTGCGGTGTGTGCGAGCGGGTGGACAGCACGCTACACAGACAATTCTCGCGTGAGCGTGCAGGCGGGCGGCACACGGTGGCGCGCGATGCTTGCACGTGTGGAAGAGGAGGCTGGCAGCCGGTTCGTGCGCACGCAAGGTGCGAGTCATTTGAGGGATGGCGGCGCTGTTTCGTCTGCGCATGGCGAGTGGATCACTTCGTGCATGCGTGATCCGTGAGTTCCCAATCTGATTCTTATCATTTTGCTTGATTTTTGTTCGAATGGATGGGATTTAATTTGGGGAAAAACCGGCTAGGGTTAGAATTTCGGGGAATTGGGGATTTGCATCTTAATCCAAACATTTCTAATCTCAATCACTAATTCGAGATGATTAAGGCATAAATATGATTAGGATGGCTCCCGTATCATTGTTAGATCTAAATCACTTTCGATTGAACATAATTCATTAACCTAATCACCTATTATGCACATAATCAACGTAATTAACAGTGGATTAGCGATACTTACTTGGATCTCGCTTTTCCTTCAATGATTTCTTCTTCCAGTGTGCGGATCTGACGCTTCAAGTCCTTCTCACCGCATCACACACATTTTGATCTGTTGTTCAAATTCGGGATTAGAGAGTAATTAGTGTCTTAATCACATCATTAACCTCTACTCCCTATTTATTGTGTGTGCGGCAGGGGGACTAGGCCAAGTCGGTTATGGACGCCTCCGATTGGGGCGGTTCCGTACGGGATGACTCCGTAACGTGGGTTACCGGTCTCCCATTTCCTTTTTCTTTATTTCTTTCTTTATTTGACTTTTTCCTCCTTTTTCTCAGGTTGGACCGAGATTAATACCAACAAAACAGCCTAGGCTTTGATATAATACTTGTAGAACTGCACTATGGTCTCCTTATGGAAACTAATGGTTGTTCATCTTTACAGATAGAGATATCTACAAACTACAAAAGGTAATGGAATGCGAAGCGGACGTCAGCTAGCCAGACGCGAAAACAAATTTTCTGCATACAGTATGCAAAACGACCGCTGTGCATACCTATATCAGATCATGACATGTGTCCCGTCAAAATAATCCATCAATATCCCTCGCGTGGCTGAAGCACCTGCGCGAGTGACGGAGATCGAGCCGACTCTCGATCTCTTGGCTCCCGACTCTGAATTTTGGCAGCCCAAACAATCCAACGCTGGATTGCCTTACCTACCATCCGCACGCTGCCGGCTCCCGGTCCAACTCCCGGTCCATCCTGCCACTGAACTGGTTCATGGCGGACACCGCATGAGGCAGGCCGTGAAGGCGATGACGGAGGGCATGCAGCTGGCAGGCGCTGACACCTCCAATGGCCACGGCGGCACCAAGGTGGGAACGGACGAGTGCGCAAGTGTTGCCGGAAAACTGATCTATGAACCATCTTTGATCATGATACTCCGTGCGTTCCGGCGTTCAGCCTGGAATAAACTGCTGATAATTGATGAGCTTCATCACCTCGAGTTCTTATGGTCAACGGAAAGAGATGAACTTTGTAGCAGGCATCAGCATCACTCCATCAATTTCATTTCAACAAGCAACATGCGCTGAGATTCCCTTTTATTGTTGTCTTTTTGCCATTTAAAATCAATACCAAGGAAGCTACTCAGCACATCTCCACCAACCTCGCCGCGTCTTGTCTTTTGCTCTCCGATCCCAAGCAAAGACGAGGCCAGCAATGGAATCTACGGTGGCCGTTGTGATGGTGCGGTTTCTGGCGCAGGGGCACTGAACCAGCTCCTGCACCTTTCTCCGCTGTTCGCTGCGCGCACAGGGCTCGTTGGTCGGACCAGGAGCCAGCAGGAGGCACTCCGGCGTTGGACTGGTTGGGCTTCAAAAATTCCGAGTCGGGAGCCAAGAGATCGGGAGAGTCATCTTGGTCTCGGCTCACACGTGCACGCTCTCCAGCTGCGCGAGCGATACCGATGGATTATTTTGACGGGACACGTGTCATGATCTGAAATAGGTATGCACAACAATCGGTTTACATACAGTATGCAAAAAATTTATTTCCGACGCGACGAAGACAAATGGGAGGGGGGAGGGAGGGAGGGAGGTTTGTTGTTCGATGCTGCGGGTGGGTGGCTGGGATCGCATCCGGATCCCGATCCGTCGCCCAGTCGATTCCTGTTGGACCCACGTGTCAGTGTTGTTTGCTCCAAACTCATTCTCCGTTGATTATGCTCAGATTTTTTATTAGATGTTTAGTGTAGTACACCCTCCGTTTCGTCTTATTTGTCACTGACTAGTTTATTTTTGAATTAATCGGTAAGAAATAAAAAGAAACGGATGAGGGAAGTATTTGCGTTGGCAAACAAATGCACAAACGAAAACAATTGCACCTAACTCAGAGAGCATGTGTTTTAAATCTTCAATATCATGATATGAACGAGTATTGAAGATGTGTGCGTGTTAGTCCTAAGAAAGTGACTCGGGCTTGACCAAAAGCAGTATGTCGATATTAGATGTACTAGCTTTTGATGTTGGCACTAAAATGTGATAAAATCCAAATTTCGATGCCACTATTCCAATTTAGGGTCTACAGCTAAGCTTTTACATACTCTTAGTAAGTGTTCGCCGTAAACGGATTTTGAACTACACATAGGCCTTATTTCATTTTTCCTTTTGTCATGATACTCCTTCCATCTCAAATTACTAGTCACTCTCTAGTTCAAAAATGAACTACAAAGTAACAACTAATTTGGAATGTAGGGAGTAACAAACAATTTATCTATTTTTTATGGGAGGTGATTCTCACGTGCTTGCGTGGTAGTTTCTGCAATGGCGTGGAATTACACTTTTCATTTTCATGAGAAGCTATGATATTTACTAATTTTATTTTTTAAAAAACATTATCATTAGGATAATAACTTTATTTTGTTTTTATGTAAACTCGATGTCCTAACAATGATAATTTTAAAAATGAGGAAGTACTCCCTCCGTCTCTAAAAGATTGTCGCTTTGTAGTTAAAAATGAACTACAAATCGACAAACTTTTAAGAACGGAGGAAGGACTCGTTACGTGTCGTTAAGTTGCAATACGACTTTAAAAGGAAGTTCTCGTGCTTGCATAAATATTGAGATTCATTTGAGTTAGAACCTAAAACCTCGAGTAGTAAAAATGATTTGTACGTAGGGTGTACTTATATGCCGAAGTAGTTCTCCAATTCTCCATGTTAATGTAGTGACTATGAATCATGTTGTGTCAGTAACGGTGTCGATACCCTGCATACCAGGTATCCCTTTGTACTAGAAGAAGATGTGTCGAGTTCCACCTTCTAGTATTGTGGACTTTTGGAGGCAACAAGTGTCTTGTAGTGCCGGACCTGCCTCCCTCCTTAGGGTGGCTCCGGTGCTGACATGTGTCCCGCAGTGCCGGACTTGCCTCCCTCCTTAGGGTGGCTCTGGTGCTGCCACGTGTCCCGCAGTGCCGGACCCGTCTCCTTCCTTAGGGTGACACCGATGCTGCCACATGTTCTAGGGTGCCAGACTTGCCTCCTTGACAGGGAAAGCTCCAGTTCAACCACGTGTCTAGTAGCTCCGGGTTTGCCTCCGTGTTGAGGGAAGCTCTAGAGCTACCACGTATCACATGTCCGAATCTATATCTACAACAGGGAGACTTTGGGATCTCCAACGGTGCGGACTTTCAAAGGCTATCAATCGACCGTTACAAAACCTGGTTAACACGTTGTTAATGACATATTAATAACTCACGATTAGATAACTATCATGATCGGTAAAGCTGCTGTTCAGGCACGTTATCACACTAATAACCCCCTTTTAACACTCGTAGATCGTGTATAGGGCGGTTATTACAGCTGGGGCTACCTGTCGGGCCATGGCGCATACTGTAACAGCCAGTCCTTGACATATAAAAGGGATATGTTGCACGGTAGAACTCAAGTAATCAAGACTAAGCTCAGGCTTATGCATTCTCAAGCAAACAACACACATCACTATGGAGTAGGATATTACGCTCAAGCGGCCCGAACCACGTAAAACTCCTTGTGTCACCTTGCTCTTGGATCTTGATTAGCGCCTCGCCTAATTATGAACCTCCGCAGACTACTTAGTAGTACCGAGGGAAGTAGGGGCTACTCAAGATTTTCAAGATGGTGAACTCTGCTGCCGCTTAAAACGGACCCGCTGCACAAGCAGTTGGGGGAAATCCCTCCAATGCTCAGCAGTCGGCCACCGTTGTCCCGGCAAACGTCATTCCACCACTACCACCATCTGCTGCAGCAGCCAACATTGGACAACAGGATGATGAATTCACACCCGTCACGGAATTGACCAACAACCTGGAGAACGCGCTAAACGCAGTGCGGACTCTTATTCAGCCTCCTCCAGCGCCGGGAGCTCCACCGGCCGCGCTAGAATAATGGCGTGCTGATGTTAAGCATCTGGTTGCAGCCACAACCACTGCGCTCAACAACGAGGGTCTGCCCCATGCAGGTGTTGACGGTTCCTACGCACTGTAACAATTCATCCCTAGCGGTGGTACCAGAAATTCTTGTTAATAGATTTTTTATTATACATATAAATTCTCAAGCACACGGAAACTATCGATGTATCATTTCCCCTCAAAGAGTATTCCCAAATGGTGTCATTTATATTCTCCCAAAGGAAGGCTAGATGAAAGCAAAGCAATCATCAAATGGAGAGGCTAGGGTGATCTAGGCAAGGTTCTAGCAAAGATGGATAAATGATAATTGGAGTAGTGTGACACACACAAGAGCATTCTATCCTAAGGAGATAAATGGAGTAAAAGAGGGACTTGGCTAAGAACTAGGTAGAGACTCCTATGATGCTTCTAATGTACATATATATAGGCTAAGTTAGTTACTAATGATTATGTTAATTATGAATTCTCATGGTAAGTGGATTAACACATCAGACACGGGTTTACCCCTAGCAATACTAGGACGTCTCCCGCCAAGGGCTTCTGGCATAGCCGAACGTGGAGGATTACAAAGAACAGATAGAGATGTCACCACCTAATGCCTAACCTCTTCAATCAGTGGGTCTACAAGACATTCAATGCTACTTTCTATCCTAGCACCATGCTAGTATATTAAGTATTTACCTTAAGAGCCTAGGCACAAGCCATCCTAAGGCAATGAATTAAATCATCGTTGAACCAATGATAATTCATAGCATAAGTGATTCATGTTAACATAAGCATGTCATAGCTAATTAGACTATAGTGGAGGTTTGTAGTGTTTATGATGATATAATGACCATGGTATGGCATAATCATAAATACTACTCCTACCACATACATGGAATCCACAATCAAACAAGAAACGCTTCATCCAAGTATATGAACAATAGAAGACTAAAGATAACATCTTTATTAAGAATAAAGTCACAAATACAAATAGGAATATAAGAGTCATACCTTTCCCAATTAAGAATTAGGAAGAAACTCCTTCTACTCCTCTCCTACTTGGACTATGGACTAGAAACTCTCCTCTCTACATCCTATACTCCACTAAACCTATGGAGAGTAGTGGATACAATGGATGAATACTCAAGTGGTGTATGTTGAAGTGAGGGATGAGGGGTCCTATTTATAGCTTGGAGAAGGGTCGATTCCCGCCACCAAAAGCGCGCGAATCAGTCACCCATGACCTCTTCAAGCTGGGAGGAGCCAACACGTGGCATTTGACCGGGTTTGGCACCACTCCCTAGTCAACCGATTAGGAGGTCGACCGACCAGGTCTCAGCCCCGTTGGGGTTGTGCTTCCTCGAGGTCTGTGCCAGGCGGGTCCCATTGACTGATATTGGTGCTACACCGTTCGATGGCCTCAGATACTTATGTTTGTGAGCCATTTAATCTATGTGGTAACACATGTCATCGCTTGATGGACTGGAATGATATTTTATAGGATCCATCCCCTTGTTTCACTTCAATTCTGCATAAAATCCCTGCAAGCACTACTTTCTCCGAAGGCAAGTGGAAATAGATTAGATAGAAAGGTGATGTGTGCAAGAAATGATATTTCCTTCACATAATTAAGTTATATTCACAGGTGAAATTGGTATATAACATCTGTCAACAGCAGGGCAGGCACCTTCCCGACCAAAATGGATGTTTGGGTAATGTGCCCACTGCAACACAATAAGTGAAACTCAACAATTAAATCCAGAGTACTCTCTTCTTTCTCGAAAGTTTGTCGCCTTCTTATTTATTTTTTATTACTACAAAATGACAATCTTTCGAGAAATAAAGGAGTATCTCATACTAAAACGATGTATGCTCGAAAGTTAGATTAATTGCCGTGCTCTACAGGGAGGTCGGCCTGTGCTTTATATAGATATTGTGTTGACGTACAAGAGGCAATCACCAGGATCGTAACAACTGTACCAAGTAAGGAAGGCACAACTCCCTGAATCATAGGATACGTGGGCTCTAAGTATAGGATAATACCCTACTATCTATAGAGATGATCTTCTATATTTAACACCCCCCTCAATCTGGACTAAGAGAGACTAAGTTCAGATTGTTCCAAATCCTACTGAATGACGACAATGGTAAAGGCTTTGTCATCACATCAGCCAACTGATCACCGGAAGAAATAGGGCGCAGATCAAGTTGTCGACGAGAAACTCGTTCCCGTACAAAATGATAATCCACCTCAACATGTTTCATGCGACGATGAAAAACCGGATTAGCACACAGATACATGGCACCAATATTGTCACACCAAAGACTGGGCGGTCGAGGCAGTGATACACCCAATTTCGTTAAGAAAACTTGGATCCAAATCAGTTCGGCAGTAGCGTCAGCAACAACTTTATATTCCGCCTCAGTACTGGAACGAGATACAGTCGGTTGTTTACGAGCATTCCATGAAACAAGATTGCCTCCAAATAATATGGCATAGCCACCAGTGCTGCGACGATCATCAGAATCACCAACCCAATCGGCATCAGAAAATGCACTAAGCAATAGGGTGTCAAATTTAGTGAAGCACAACCCCGTCTGAAGTGAATCATTAAGATAACGAAGAATTCGCTTAACCACAGCCCAATGAGTTGTTGTTGGTTGAGACGTAAACTGACATACACGATTTACAGAAAAAGAAATATCTGGACGTGTCAAAGATAAATACCGAAGAGCTCCAACAGCACTACGATATCTGGTAGAATCTTCAGGAGATAAGGGAGTGCCATCATTACCAACCAGTTTATGATGTGCAGACATCGGTGTAGTCATTCCTTTGGATGCAAGCATGTTTGTCCGAGTGAGGATATCACGAGTATACTTTTGTTGGGTCATAATTAATCCTTGAGGGGTGTGCTGCACCTCTATGCCTAAGAAATAGTTGAGTGCGCCCAGATCATTGACTCCAAAATCTTCACGGAGCTGATCCATTAATCGCTCGATCGCCTTTGATGAAGAGCTGATAATAATGAGATCATCAACATAGATGAGCATATACATATGAATACCAGATTGGTTAAAAATAAATAAAGAGACATCAGCCTTCGATGCAATGAACCCAGGTTGAAGAAGTTTAGTACTGAGATGAGAAAACCATGCACCCGGGGCTTGTTTCAAACCATAAAGAGCTTTGTCAAGTTTACAGACAAAATTAGGATACTTGGATTCAGCAAACCCGGTAGGCCGGCACATATAAACATCTTCATTTAGAAAACCATGTAAAAAGGCATTCTGAATGTCAATCTGGCGAATATCCCAACCACATGTGACTGCAAGAGATAATAAAATCCGAATGGTAGTAGGCTTCACAACTGGAATGAAAGTATCATCATAATCGACCCCATATTTTTGTTTGAAACCTTTTGCAATGAGTCAAACTTCATAGCGATCAATAGAATCATCTGGTTTTTGCTTCAGTCGAAAACCCACTGGCAGTCAATAATATTAAGATCAGGACAAGGTGGAACAAGGTGCCATATTTTATTTTGGAGGAGAGCATGAAATTCATCAGCCATAGCTTGTCATCAGAGTGGATTTTTCATAGCCTCCACATAAGAAGAAGGCTCAGCACTGGTAGTCCGAACCACAGAATACATAACAGTACCATCAGTGTGCACCTTCAATTTCCGAATATTATTTCGGAGACGGGTACCATACGGATGAGCTACAGGAGCATCATGTAATGCCTAATCATCATGTGGCGCAGCAGCCTGGGGCTCAGGCTCTTAAGTAGTACACAATGAATCAGGGGAAGACAACATGGGTCCCTTCTCAGTCGATGCGCCAGAGGCTTGGTCGGGCAAATCATCCAGTGCAGGAGACGTAGCTGGGGTGGGCGACACGTTTCCCAGGGTGGGGAATACCGTGGGCCCCTCAGAGGACGTCCACGAGGCGGGAGCGGCCCGTCCTGGCGACAGCAAGATCCCACCAGGCCGATTGCACTGGATAGCACAGATGACGAGGGAACATCACCGACTGGCGCTGACTCCAAATGAGGTAAGTGCGCAGGAGTGGCCGATGCGTCCATTGCACCAGACACCAATCCCGGAGTAGGATTTGGTGCCACTGAATCTTCTGCATTCGCAGGGTTAGCAGGAAAATGCATATGATCATGATTAAAATTAATACTGCTGCTACCCAATTGCAAAGCACGTAAATCAGGGACATCAGAGGAGGATGACTCAGGTTGTGGTGGACGCAAGGTAGGTTCGGAGAAGGGAAAAATACTCTCGTCAAAAATGACAACTCTGGAAATATAGACACAACCAGAATCTGGATCAAGGCACTTGTATCCTTTATGTAGTGAGCTAGACCCCAGAAAAACACATTCTTTTGATCTAAAGGACAATTTTTGTTTGTTATAAGGACGAAGATAAGGCCAGCAGGAGCAACCAAAAACTTTCAACAGCGAGTAATTAGGAGAGTTGTTAAAAAGACATTCCATGGGGGTTTTGTTATCGATGACACGCGTGGGGAGGCGATTAATGAGATATGTGGCAGTTAGGAAGGCTTCATCCCAAAATTTAATGGGCATGGAGGCATGGGCGAGAATAGCCAAACCAGTTTCTACGATGTGGCGATGTTTTCGTTCGCAGAACCATTTTGTTGATGGGCGTGAGGGCAAGAAACACGATGTGCAATGCCCATGGAGCGGAATAAAGTGTTGTGGATTTCTGATATTCACCTCCCCAATCAGATTGAACACACTTAATTTTGGTGTCGAGAAGACGTTCGACATGCGAATGAAACTGCAAGAAGATACGAGGGACCTCAGTGCGATCACGCATCAAATAGATCCATGAAAACTTACTGAAATCATCAATAAATCTAATGTAATACTTAAAACCACCAATAGAGTAGGGTGCCGGTCCCCATACATCAGAAAAAATCATCTCTAAAGGAGACGAAGAACGATGAATGGAACTGGTATATGAGTTGATGACTTTTGGCTAGTTGACATGCATTACAAACTGGCAAAGGAGCCTCACGAGAGCATGAGATATTATGAAGACACAAAATAGACTGGACGACTTGAAGAGATGGGTGGCCAAGCCGTGCGTGCCACTGAGCGTGACTTGTACCCCGACTTATTAGAGCTTGCTTGAGGACTTCAATATCAGATGCCGTAAGGGTGTATAGGTCAGACTCACACCGCTCGTCCAGAAGGCTTCTCCTCAACATTCGATCCTTTATAGAAAAATGCCAAGGATGAAATTCAAATAATACATTATTGTCACGAGAAAATTTATGAACGAAAAGAAAATGTTTAGAAATTTCAGGAACATGCAATATATCATGTAATACAAGTGGACGAGCAGCAGTATTAATAGAAGAATGACAATTATGCATAATCCTCAAAACTGTGCCATTGCCAACTTGGACATGTTCGCCACCATTGTAGCGCTCCCGGACCGCTAGGCGGTCGAGGTCACTGGTGATGTGATCTGTGGCACCAGTGTCATTGTACCAATTTCTGACTTCTTTAGTATTTACTACGTCACGGCTGCGACAGACAAGTGGTACTCTATTACTGCGAGGGACAGTGATTGCAATCAGGACACACCCGGACAACACGACACATACGTCGTTCGGAAGTGTCAGCGAGCACACCTGTACCTACATAACACTTCAGTACTAGGCGTATATGGCCACCTTTCACAAGAAACTCAAATGCTGAGCCCGTCTCACCTCCGCAAACAGAAGGTCTCCGCACGGAACACCTCATGTGTCCGCCGACCGATTTACACCTTACTGTCCTCAACCCACCCCTATCGATGGTGAGTTAATGGGTCTCAACATCCCAGTTATCAAGTTACATCAGTTTATTGGATTCCATATGTCCATTATATTGCCGGTACAATTCAAGCTTGTCCGAAGGGGCCGTATACGGACGGGCCTTAATCGACACAGGCAGGGCTATGCGACCGAGACTCCATTCTCGCCGCTTCCTATCCATTCCCTGCCCGGTCTCAATTTCATTATATTAAGCCATTTTCTTTTCAACCAATCCTGTGAGATACATCTCTCGCGAGTAGATTCCAACTACTCGACTTCTACCGGATTTCCTATGCATTAGCAAAGCAGTTACTACAGGTCAAACTGTAACTCGTGCCAAATAAACCCTGGGATTTTTGGTCATGCATGTGGAGTATCATTCACCCTAAACGTAATGCACAATTCATATACTACTCATCATAGTGATAAAGCAAAAGTTTATAAATGACTTAAATGCAAACCGGGGCTTGCCTTAGTTTGCGACTGAACAAATGTCAATTGTTAGGGCTTGATCTTCCTCCAGAGAACCTGCCATGGAACCTCAGTGGAAACACCTTGGCCTTCTCCTCCAAGTGAAGCTTCTTGTCCATCACCTATCAGCACGTTCCTATCGACATGATATGCATATAAGTAATTAAGTAATTTAAGAAAAGACTCCACGGGGTTGTGTAAACTCTAAGAATGAGGAGTTCAACTAGGAAGGACAAATATGCCTTTGTTGTGTGAATGAACAAAGGATGAAGTCAAGTGGTCATAGTAGTGTCGAGATGTGAATTGAAAGGTGCAATGTAAGCACACATTGCAACTTGGCATTCAACACTCGACGCTATGCCACTCAAGGACGATACAGCTGAATGGTGTGAAAGTGTTGGACTGGTAGGGTAAGGATGACCTAAGAGTCAAGGTGGCATAGTAGTGTCGAGATAAGCACTGAAAGGTGCAATGTAATGACACATCGCAGTTTAGCACTCGACACTTGGATCTATGCCGCACAAAGAGTGATAAGGTAGAATGGTGAATAAGTATTACTGGACTGTGTGATGTAAGGAAGACTAAGCGATCAAGATGGAGCATTGAAAGCTTAAGGCGTGAGTGAACTGTGCAACAAGAGTTTGTGACTTAGAAGCCGACCAAGGAAGTTACACAAACTCATTAAGGAGTAAACCTAATTACGGGACAAGTGTGGTTGCAGGGTCCTGATAAGGATGAACCAGGGTGAAACCCTAGCGACACTTGGGAGTGAAGTGAGGTCAACATTCTTTGGACTTAAAACATCATAACGAGCCTTGTTAACCTGACGTGAATACCGAGACAACGTTCAAATGACCTTTAGGTAAAGTAGTTTCTACGGCAAGCTTCTCGAGCATTGTTCAAGTGCTTACGTGACACTATTGCAGTGTCCCTTGCAAGATTGTCCAGATGAGCTCGTTGAACTCCTAGAACTCGAACATGATGCGAGACCTTGTCGTGACGGTCATGCTTCGCCATCTCGAGAAGATCGTCTTAGTGGCGTCCACAACAACCCGGGCTCATCAAAGGGGTGAGCGGAATCTCGAACACCACCTTGTGAGTCTTAAGGCTAGTGATGTTGACTCGGTTGTTGATAAGCGACTCGACGAACCTGCCGTCAATGAAATGGCACACCTAGTTAACCAATCCTGTGATCGGCTACGGAACATCCTCGACACAACCAATGAACTCTTATCCAAGGTTCCACTTGGACTAGTTCTCCTCGTCGGTCGCAACGTTCTCGCAGTATTCTACCATAGGTCATCGGTGGTCACCAATACACTCGGTTTGACCTAGAAGGCATTTCATCTAGCATCTAGGCTACACCTAGGACTCGACGAGTCTCTCCTTGACCAAACCCTAATTTGGCTAAACGATTGTCGACCGTTGTGTCGTGGTTGTGTTTCAGCATCATGTACGTTACAGGCATCCTTCATCTCGATGCTAGGGCACGATAACGGCTCGGAGTGTCACGACGATGTCATATGGTCAACGACGTCGATGCGGCTCATGGTGGAGCATCACGAGCACGCACGGACAGGCCAACGTGATACAAACGATAAAGGAGGTCAACTTAGGGACTCCTATAGGAATGATACCAATGCGGAAACTGGATGTACGACTTGACGACACATGAGTAACCTTAGCGATCACGACGAACGGACGTCGGTGACATCAAGCAAGGTATTTCAGGGTAAGGCTCACCTTGTATGCATTTCGCCGAACATCTAGGTGTGTACTAGAGTTCCATCGCGTCATCACCATTCAAAGGGTATCTTGGCACATGTACTTGTCAATTGCCACATCATTCTACCCCTGCATCACAGACCAGTTCCGAACATCGACGAAGTTGGTTCATCCCTCGTAAACATTTCATCGAACACCTTAGCTGCAGTCACTGATCCAATCAATCTTGCAAAATCAAAGCTAACCTTGGACCAGTTGTCGATACCATGGTGTCAAAGGTGTGTTCCTGCATCTCCTCTGTTACGCACATCACTTGCTTTGTTGCCAGAACGCGGCTATAGAGCAGAACGTAGCAGCAGGCGAGATAGCGCAACAGGAGGTGAGACATTGGCGAGCTAGGCGCGGCTAGTAGCAAGCCGGAACACGGCACGCGGTTGGTGTGGCATGGCGTGACAACCATCGTCGTGGCGACGCGGCACGGAGATAGCACGAGCATGGCGGCAGGGCACCGGCGGTGGTGGCGCGCATGCGGGGCACAACGAGGCGAGCAGCAGCAGGGTGGCAGGCTACGCGCGGGCATGCTCGCCACGGGAGCAGGACGCGACGAGGCGCAGAACGGCGATGCTGGCGGTGCGGCAGAGCTGGGTGCGGCGAGGCACGGACGACGACATCCGTGAGGAGGTGGCCGGCGCGAGGAGGAGCGCGGCTGGTGGGGCGCTGGCATCGGTGGCCGGTGTTGGGCGGGCGACGTCGTGGAGGAGGTGCGCGGGCTGACGGCAAGGCGAGCAGCGCGGTGGTGCGGTTCCGGGCCGAGCGGTGTCGGGCGCCGCGCGGGTCGTGCAGCGCCGGGATGGCACCGGAGGCGAGGAGGCGGCCGGCGGGACGCAGGGCCGGCGAGGGAGGATCTGGGGCGCGGTGCTGCTGGGACCAGAGGGCGAGGCGATGCGGGGAGCCGGCCAACGGAAGAGGCGCGGCTAGGGCGAAGCCTCACCGTGGGGCAGCTAGGGCGGCGGGGGCCCGGGGCGCGAGCGTGGCTATGAGGTGGCGACCGTCGGGCGGACTGAGCGCGCGGCGCGGTGAGCGGCGCAGCTACTTGCGGCGGGAGCCGGTGGGAGGTGCGGCGCTCGTCGGGGGAGCAGAAGTGGGGCGCGGCCGACGAGAGGAGCCAGGGGCAAGGGATATGGCTGCCGGCGGTCGGGAGCGGCCAGGGCGCCGAAGGAGAGGAGGGCGAGCGGGCCAGCCGGAAGCGGACTGAGCGGCAAGATAGGGACCGAGAGGGTCGGGCGCGGTGATAAGGACGGGAGAAGAACGTCGCGGTGGCTCTGCATGCAGTCGCGTGGAGGCAGGGGAGGAGAGAGGAGGCCGGTGCCGACCTGCCAGGTGGGGACCACCTGTGGGACCCACTTCCCTCTTCTTCTTTCCAAAATTCAAATAGGCTAGCAAACATGCTTCAAAAATAGTCAACTTTGGCCCAGTGACTAAATAAAATGTGGAGAATTTTATGGTGCAATCAGATTTCAAAACTGAGCAAGTTGAATTTGAACTCAGATTTGAATTTGAATTCAAGTGGTGATACTTGACTCAAGGAAATAAATAGTAGATTAGGTTCAAAAATCCTGAAACTTTGAAGTTAACCTTTTTGAACCATAAGGGACCTCAGGAAAAATTTGGAGTTGATTTGGACAAGGTTGAGCACGAAGTTTAAATTTGAAGTCGACGTTGATTAAACTCTCAGTACGTGTCCAATAAATGGGAAACGTGCTTCAAAAATTTTTGAAACTTTTCCGAGAGTCTAATTGGAATATTAGAAGGTCATGGCAAAATTTACGGCATGAGATTTGAATATTTTTGAATGTCCCATTTTAGGGTTGAAATAATTCCTATTAAGATTTTAAGTTTTAACAAGTCCATATTTATAGTGAACATGGGTTAACGCACGTGATACATGTGAGTTTGGATTTATAAGTTCATTTTCAAAAATTTTTAAGTTCACATTTTTTTACATTTTTGTTCTTCCGAAAAGCGGGCTTTTACAATCCTTCCCCCTTAAAGGAATCTCGTCCCGAGATTCTAAGGAAGAGAGAAAGTTAGGCCGAGTTGTTGATGAGACAACCATCTCCTGGCATGTGATTGGAGAAAGAGACTCTTCGTCTTCTTATTGCATCTATGGTTTGGATGCTCAGCGTGACTGGGATCACACCGTAAAGTTTGTAGCTTAGAAAGCTATATTGATATATTGGGGTCTTCTTATTTTCGTCAAAAGGAAGTAAGCTTCTGCATTGGAGGACCTTAGAACTCTAAGATAGTTAGGTGTTCTTAACTCTGGGTGTTTCTCTTACGAAGACTTTGCTGCCCTGGTCTTGTGGCTAAAGCAATGTCACCATCCATTACGAGTCAAGGAGTTCCAAGACCTGATAATTAACTGATAACCTCGCGAAAAGAAAGATGCAGGGTTTTAGCGAGGTCGAGAAGTCCATAGGAAGCTCCTCGCAACTAGAAACAATCAGTTTCCAGGACTCAAGTTGATTTGAGTTTCAACGGGTCAAGGACAAAGGCTCAACTTTGTTTTGGTCACAAGGTGTTAAGTGGTTTCCCTTGTGCCACTCAAGATAATGAAACAAGTCGAAGGCGTTGTGAATGATAAAGTTGATCACAACTCAAAATTGTGAGACACAACGTAGGTATTTGAATGGGGTCATATATTCTTGCTCAAAACTCATTAGTAATTACGTTTCATGATGCATCACAAGTGGAATAATGTTATGCATTAATGATGCAACGCTGGCCAGCTAGAAATGTAGACGGTATGATGCATTCATTATTATGCTTTGAGCAAAAATAGGTAGGACAATCCAAACACAGTCATAAGTATCCCAAATACAGGAGGATTGAATAAACTTGGTCATGGAAGGCGCTAGACAAGACTTGCTACTTTCATATCTCGACCAAGTTCGATGGTTTCAAGGTAAAAGTATTAGCAAGGAATGGTGAGGTTCATCTCAAGGCAACGGAGTGTACAAAATGGAACAAGGTGATTGAACTTCTTGTTGATCGGAAGTTCCCTAAAGCTTGTTAATCATAACTTACAGGTAGTTGTGGTTCCACAACAAAGGGTCAGTTTTTTTTTTTCATCTCGTAATTTTCTTAAAGTACTATGTCTACCCCTTAAAAGGTGCGGTAGGGTTGCCTTCAGAAGTGGCAAAGAGAGTAACCTTTGAAGATTAAGGTTCTCCTCACTTCCGTAGGTTGCACTAAGTGGTTGACAAGGTATTGTGCTAGGCACGACCTTGGTTAGTAATCCACGTTCTTGCTAAAGAATTTCCAGCTCATACTACTCACTTATGGCTTCTCGTCTCAAAGACTGAAGCAAAGGAGTGGTTTAGCGTGAAGAATCAACTGACTCCTTTAACTCGTTGATCGAATTCCACAAGAAACGGGGTTCAAGGTGATCCGTTACTTAAGCTTCACATTGACTTAATGAGTCAATGTTGTACTCGGTCCTACTTACTTGAGCATTGCTCCCAGCACGTTGGTTCGGTGTCGATGTACCTTGGTATGACACCTAGGTGAACGTAACACTTCAATTACTAGATGAACTCCTTCCCCCTTAAGATTCAAGCTAGGTGAGCAAGAAACTTACTCCAAGCAATATTTATGGGGAGGGTCGTCCAACTAAGGGAAGTGTCATACATGCTCAATGCACAATTAAAGTGTGAGATGCAAGGTTGCATAGTCAAAACACTAGCATGTGCATCCGAGCAAAAAGGGATTTGCCTTAGTGTAATACTCAACTCTAAAGGCAAATATTGTTGGGTCGCAACACCTGGGATGTTATGGAACTCCTCGAGTTGAACTCGAGAACCAAATCCATAAACACCCTAAAGGGTCATCACCCGATTAAATCCTGGTGGAGGATGAACAGCTTGGACGCAACTTAGATTTTGGCCAAGTAAATGGCAAAATCATATCTTGAGGTGAACAACAAAGTTAAAGTACACTTCAAGACCTTTCTAAAAAGTATTGGTTTGACTCTAGATAGTCTCTGGTTTGCAAGTTATGCAATTTTAAACTTAGCAGATTTCTCTGCACTTTCAGCAGAATCTGCTTAAACAGTAGCAGTTTTGATCTAAAGTTTTCAGGCTGTTCTGATGGAAATCTGGAAATATTCTTATTTACAAAGTTGTAGCCAATGTAATAAGATTTCCAGAATGTACTTACTTGTCTTCATATCAGCTCTAGCTCAAAAGATATGAATTTTTGAAGTTAGGTAAAATTTCAGTATTCAGAACTGAATTCAGTTCAGATTGACCACTCTGTATTCAAACTCGATTTGGAAAAGGTAGATGACCGATTCAGGTCTGGAGCCAATTGCAAAAATTGTAGCTGACTCTCTAAACTCTCCAACGGTTACTCGCGTGACACCATTGGATCAAGGGTCTGCGAGTTATGGATTAAATTCAGAGGCGTACAGATTGCTGTCCAGTTTGGGTATGTCTGGACAGTCTCTGCAATTATCCAAATTTCACCCATTTAGAAAAGGATTCTGGTCTGGTGTTCGACAGGAAACATGTAGAGGACTTCCATATCTTTCTAAAGAGTATTTACTTGCCCTCGTAGCATTTCTGGTTGAGAAGATACGGCATTTGCAAGTTGACAGTTTTTCTGAAAATTTGGACAGCACCTCCTTTGTTTAAGGCTGATTTTGTCCACAATTTCAGATATACAAACATCAATATTTGCAAAAGTAATACATAGAAAACTTGTTGCAAAAATTCTCGGGATCCCAGAAATGAAAATTATGAAGTCTTTCGACAATTATACAGCGAGTTATGCGAGAAACAGTAACTGTATACAGGACTGTCCACTCGCTGTCCAGATTTGATCAAGTCTAGAAATCTGAAATTTTGAGTATGTTAGAGATGGATTCTGCTCTGGAGTTCTATAGAAATGTTGTAGAGGACTCTCTAAGTTTTCCATACATGTATAAACATGCATAGGTTGCATTTCTAGTTTAACAGTTATGGCTATTTAAAGTTCAAAATTTTTTCTGGCTGTTTCAGATAGCATCGATATACATGTACTATCTTCAATTCTGTTTTTAATTAGTTTTAAACTGAATTTGAGGTATCACTAAATAAAAAAGTTGTAGAATAGCTCTTCCACTTTCCAGAAATGTATCATAATGGAATAGAAGAGCTTTCTCCAAGGAAATATGACAAAAGTTCAGATGCTGGTCCGTGTAGTTTCAGAACAGCAGCTGCTGTGATAATGGTGCATTTTCATCACCATAAAAGCATCTTTTGGCTTGGAGGTCAATAGGAAAATATTAGAAGACTCCAAAAGCTTTTCAAAAAGTATTCACTTGCCTCCAAAGCCCTCCAGGTTGAAGAGATATGGAATTTCAAAGTCAGGTCCATTCTGTTCGAAAACAGAACTCACCGGCTTCGAAACACAAGAATTTGGAAACAAACTCAAATTTTGAAACTTAGCTCAAAACTCAAGTCCGATGGCTAGAACTTGATTCACAACTAATCATTTTCTTTAGAACCAAATGGAATCTTAAAAGAGACTTGACGACCTTCTTATCCATAGCATATCACTATGGATCTTCAAACTTAACCAAAGTCTTACTCCGGCGAAGTCGAGCTAAACTCTCGCCAGGAGCAAAGAACTTTGGTTCACCTACTCTTGAAAAGAAACATTTTAATTTGTCCACAAGATATCAGCAACTGATACTTGGACTCAATATGAATATGAAGTCATTTCTTTCGTGGGGGATGGTCAAAGTATCAAGTGTGATACTGACGGTACTACGTGCCTTACTAAAAGAAAAGTCTAATCCGGTATATCCGAATACGTCTAGAGGTGGTCCTACTATCGATCACTCGCAAACGTATTCTACACGGGTCGCTACCGGAGTTAGTGTACCTGCAGAAGACAAACAATCCCCTTTCACACCTTCACACCTCAAGGGCGGCACGGGGAAACACGACAGGCAGTCACAATAAGATATAATCAAAAGTAAATGCATACGACTCGGGTGTGAGTCGCCCTCGAGCGAAGTCATGTCTCGAGGTACATGGCTGTAAATACGTCTGTACAGCAAAGCCTCCCGTACGAACCGGCTTATACACGCTCGGGCATACGTGTTTCGCATGATCCCATAGAACATGAATAGTTCTAGAGATACATACTATCGGGTTATACACCACCCGACGGGGGCTCCCACTAATTTTGTGTCACGCTGGGGTACCGCGTGTCATATGTTCTCAGAAACATGGAAAGTTTCAGAGACTCATATTGACTTTCCGTGCTAAGCCACGGAAATTTCACATACCATATCTCGTATGCAGAGTTTACCGAGATTGATCCGCTCTCGGCGGCGTACCTTACCTCTTACCTTGAAGACAGAGCGTCGTTACAGAATAATATAACAAGTTATTTCACCACCTTTATAACTTATACTAGTAATAGTCCTTAATGGGCATATAGCTAATCCTCACTCGACTACTTCGGAGTTTTTGAAAATAGGCTCTTTTTCGAGCGTGCTATTCCCAATGAAGCTCTGATACCATGTCTGTGGGGACCAGAGTCCACACATCCGAGGATCTCATTGGGTGGTGCCGTGCGATGCGGCACCTAAAAGCACACACGAAAAGGATACCAAAACATATAAAGTTTTCATTTCATAATAAGAAGAGTTTACAAAATAGTGTACAACAAGGGTACACACGCAGCGGAAAAATACATACTCAAAATGTCACCTAACTAAGCAGGAGAGAAGACATCCATGCCCTAGGACGATTCTCACTAGCAACACGAAGAACATACAGCAGCGGCGTGGCTCACATGAGATTTATCTCGACACCTCGAGTCTCATGTACAACCTGAACAGCAGAAATAAAACTAATACCTGCAAAAATCGTTAAAGCGCAAACGTGAGCATAAGGCTCAGCAAGACTTAACCGTCTCACTAGACATATGCAAGGGGACACTAAACATAGGTAAGGAATAGCATAAATGGACTCGCCTACAAGTGGATCCTTATAATCAAGTTTTAAGTAGCAAATGACATTCTCCGAGCACGGCACATCATGGGCTCCACAATCAAACAAGAAACGCTTTACCGATGATATGACATGCTCAGAGCACATAATGCTATTACAGCTAAAGTATGGGGAAACTGTAAACTTTTAATTATACTATCTCTAGATCATACAAGGTTGCAAAATAATTATAAATCAATACAATATGAATTTCTGACTTCTTTAGTATTTACTACGTCACGGCTGCGACAGACAAGTGGTACTCTATTACTGCGAGGGACAGTGATTGCAATCAGGACACACCCGGACAACACGACACATACGTCGTTCGGAAGTGTCAGCGAGCACACCTGTACCTACATAACACTTCAGTACTAGGCGTATATGGCCACCTTTCACAAGAAACTCAAATGTTGAGCCCGTCTCACCTCCGCAAACAGAAGGTCTCCGCACGGAACACCTCATGTGTCCGCCGACCGATTTACACCTTACTGTCCTCAACCCACCCCTATCGATGGTGAGTTAATGGGTCTCAACATCCCAGTTATCAAGTTACATCAGTTTATTGGATTCCATATGTCCATTATATTGCCGGTACAATTCAAGCTTGTCCGAAGGGGCCGTATACGGACGGGCCTTAATCGACACAGGCAGGGCTATGCGACCGAGACTCCATTCTCGCCGCTTCCTATCCATTCCCTGCCCGGTCTCAATTTCATTATATTAAGCCATTTTCTTTTCAACCAATCCTGTGAGATACATCTCTCGCGAGTAGATTCCAACTACTCGACTTCTACCGGATTTCCTATGCATTAGCAAAGCAGTTACTACAGGTCAAACTGTAACTCGTGCCAAATAAACCCTGGGATTTTTGGTCATGCATGTGGAGTATCATTCACCCTAAACGTAATGCACAATTCATATACTACTCATCATAGTGATAAAGCAAAAGTTTATAAACGACTTAAATGCAAACCGGGGCTTGCCTTAGTTTGCGACTGAACAAATGTCAATTGTTAGGGATTGATCTTCCTCCAGAGAACCTGCCATGGAACCTCAGTGGAAACACCTTGGCCTTCTCCTCCAAGTGAAGTTTCTTGTCGATCACCTATCAGCACGTTCCTATCGACATGATATGCATATAAGTAATTAAGTAATTTAAGAAAAGACTCCACGGGGTTGTGTAAACTCTAAGAATGAGGAGTTCAACTAGGAAGGACAAATATGCCTTTGTTGTGTGAATGAACAAAGGATGAAGTCAAGTGGTCATAGTAGTGTCGAGATGTGAATTGAAAGGTGCAATGTAAGCACACATTGCAACTTGGCATTCAACACTCGACGCTATGCCACTCAAGGACGATACAGCTGAATGGTGTGAAAGTGTTGGACTGGTAGGGTAAGGATGACCTAAGAGTCAAGGTGGCATAGTAGTGTCGAGATAAGCACTGAAAGGTGCAATGTAATGACACATCGCAGTTTAGCACTCGACACTTGGAGCTATGCCGCACAAAGAGTGATAAGGTAGAATGGTGAAGAAGTATTACTGGACTGTGTGATGTAAGGAAGACTAAGCGATCAAGATGGAGCATTGAAAGCTTAAGGCGTGAGTGAACTGTGCAACAAGAGTTTGTGACTTAGAAGCCGACCAAGGAAGTTACACAAACTCATTAAGGAGTAAACCTAATTACGGGACAAGTGTGGTTGCAGGGTCCTGATAAGGATGAACCAGGGTGAAACCCTAGCGACACTTGGGAGTGAAGTGAGGTCAACATTCTTTGGACTTAAAACATCATAACGAGCCTTGTTAACCTGACGTGAATACCGAGACAACGTTCAAATGACCTTTAGGTAAAGTAGTTTCTACGGCAAGCTTCTCGAGCATTGTTCAAGTGCTTACGTGACACTATTGCAGTGTCCCTTGCAAGATTGTCCAGATGAGCTCGGTGAACTCCTAGAACTCGAACATGATGCGAGACCTTGTCGTGACGGTCATGCTTCGCCATCTCGAGAAGATCGTCTTAGTGGCGTCCACAACAACCCGGGCTCATCAAAGGGGTGAGCGGAATCTCGAACACCACCTTGTGAGTCTTAAGGCTAGTGATGTTGACTCGGTTGTTGATAAGCGACTCGACGAACCTGCCGTCAATGAAATGGCACACCTAGTTAACCAATCCTGTGATCGGCTACGGAACATCCTCGACACAACCAATGAACTCTTATCCAAGGTTCCACTTGGACTAGTTCTCCTCGTCGGTCGCAACGTTCTCGCAGTATTCTACCATAGGTCATCGGTGGTCACCAATACACTCGGTTTGACCTAGAAGGCATTTCATCTAGCATCTAGGCTACACCTAGGACTCGACGAGTCTCGCCTTGACCAAACCCTAATTTGGCTAAACAATTGTCGACCGTTGTGTCGTGGTTGTGTTTCAGCATCATGTACGTTACAGGCATCCTTCATCTCGATGCTAGGGCACGATAACGGCTCGGAGTGTCACGACGATGTCATATGGTCAACGACGTCGACGCGGCTCATGTTGGAGCATCACGAGCACGCACGGACAGGCCAACGTGATACAAACGATAAAGGAGGTCAACTTAGGGACTCCTATAGGAATGATATCAATGCGGAAACTGGATGTACGACTTGACGACACATGAGTAACCTTAGCGATCACGACGAACGGACGTCGGTGACATCAAGCAAGGTATTTCAGGGTAAGGCTCACCTTGTATGCATTTCGCCGAACATCTAGGTGTGTACTAGAGTTCCATCGCGTCATCACCATTCAAAGGGTATCTTGGCACATGTACTTGTCAATTGCCACATCATTCTACCCCTGCATCACAGAACAGTTCCGAACATCAATGAAGTTGGTTCATCCCTCGTAAACATTTCATCGAACACCTTAGCTGCAGTCACTGATCCAATCAATCTTGCAAAATCAAAGCTAACCTTGGACCAGTTGTCGATACCATGGTGTCAAAGGTGTGTTCCTGCATCTCCTCTGTTACGCACATCACTTGCTTTGTTGCCAGAACGCGGCTACAGAGCAGAACGTCGCGACAATGTCGAGGGGGAGCAGACAAGCACGGCCACGAGCAGCAGGCGAGATAGCGCAACAGGAGGTGAGACATTGGCGAGCTAGGCGCGGCTAGTAGCAAGCCGGAACACGGCACGCGGTTGGTGTGGCATGGCGTGACAACCATCATCGTGGCGACGCGGCACGGAGATAGCACGAGCATGGCGGCAGGGCACCGGCGGTGGTGGCGCGCATGCGGGGCACAACGAGGCGAGCAGCAGCAGGGTGGCAGGCTACGAGCGGGCATGCTCGCCACGGGAGCAGGACGCGACGAGGCGCAGAACGGCGACGCTGGCGGTGCGGCAGAGCTGGGTGCGGCGAGGCACGGACGACGACATCCGTGAGGAGGTGGCCGGCGCGAGGAGGAGCGCGGCTGGTGGGGCGCTGGCATCGGTGGCCGGTGTTGGGCGGGCGACGTCGTGGAGGAGGTGCGCGGGCTGACGGCAAGGCGAGCAGCGCGGTGGTGCGGTTCCGGGCCGAGCGGTGTCGGGCGCCGCGCGGGTCGTGCAGCGCCGGGATGGCACCGGAGGCGAGGAGGCGGCCGGCGGGACGCAGGGCCGGCGAGGGAGGATCTGGGGCGCGGCGCTGCTGGGACCAGAGGGCGAGGCGATGCGGGGAGCCGGCCAGCGGAAGAGGCGCGGCTAGGGCGAAGCCTCGCCGTGGGGAAGCTAGGGCGGCGGCGGCCCGGGGCGCGAGCGTGGCTAGGAGGTGGCGACCGTCGGGCGGACTGAGCGCGCGGCGCGGTGAGCGGCGCAGCTACTTGCGGCGGGAGCCGGTGGGAGGTGCGGCGCTCGTCGGGGGAGCAGAAGTGGGGCGCGGCCGACGGGAGGAGCCAGGGGCAAGGGATATGGCTGCCGGCGGTCGGGAGCGGCCAGGGCGCCGAAGGAGAGGAGGGCGAGCGGGCCAGCCGGAAGCGGACTGAGCGGCAAGATATGGACCGAGAGGGTCGGGCGTGGTGATAAGGATGGGAGAAGAACGTCGCGGTGGCTCTGCATGCAGTCGCGTGGAGGCAGGGGAGGAGAGAGGAGGCCGGTGCCGACCTGCCAGGTGGGGACCACCTGTGGGACCCACTTCCCTCTTCTTCTTTCCAAAATTCAAATAGGCTAGCAAACATGCTTCAAAAATAGTCAACTTTGGCCCAGTGACTAAATAAAATGTGGAGAATTTTATGGTGCAATCAGATTTCAAAACTGAGCAAGTTGAATTTGAACTCAGATTTGAATTTGAATTCAAGTGGTGATACTTGACTCAAGGAAATAAATAGTAGATTAGGTTCAAAAATCCTGAAACTTTGAAGGTAAACTTTTTGAACCATAAGGGACCTCAGGAAAAATTTGGAGTTGATTTGGACAAGGTTGAGCACGATGTTTAAATTTGAAGTCGACGTTGATTAAACTCTCAGTACGTGTCCAATAAATTGGAAACGTGCTTCAAAAATTTTTGAAACTTTTCCGAGAGTCTAATTGGAATATTAGAAGGTCATGGCAAAATTTACAGCATGAGATTTGAATATTTTTGAATGTCCCATTTTAGGGTTGAAATAATTCCTATTAAGATTTTAAGTTTTAACAAGTCCATATTTATAGTGAACATGGGTTAACGCACGTGATACATGTGAGTTTGGATTTCTAAGTTCATTTTCAAAAAATTTTAAGTTCACATTTTTTTACATTTTTGTTCTTCCGAAAAGCGGGCTTTTACACTCAGCACAAGGGTAGTCCGGAAAACATGGTCATCGGACTACTACTGAAGCACTCAGTACCAATCGGTGGATTACACCGAATACACAGCCACAGCTGGTATACCTCTTAGGGAGCCCGCAACATCCCATCACCATACCCGCCTCGACCACCCATCCCCTTCACACACACAGTTCATTAATATCCCACCCATATCCTAACTCACACCACCAAACACCTTTTAACACGTTTCACAATCATGTATACATTGTGTAGTGGTTCTCGATGCGAACATCACAGGGGTTCCTAAGCATAGTACTAACAAGGAGGTGCTCACATTGCTGCTATAGCACAGTGATGAAGCTATTAGGTTGTCAAGGGATTGTGTTTTCAAGGTCAAGGAGGGGATTGTGATAGTCACTGCTATTATCGTAACTGATACAGTGTCTTGTTTCAAGCCATTGATAGCTAGTAACTTATGTGTTATTGTTCATCGTTGGCTAGTTGTTGACATTGATACTCAGTCATCAACATAGCTCATGCTACCACCTCAAGTGGTTCATAGCATAAGAACATTTTAAAATAGACATACAATCATGCAATGAAAACAGGCCATAGGTGCGATTGCAAAACATAGGTGAAATATGATCAAGGAGTTAGAGCTTGCCTTTATTGTGTTTCATCAATGTCTTTGTCCAGTTCTTTGTGATTTGGATCTTGAATATCTCCTTCACGAACTCTCTGATTACTAAGTATGTAGCTACGTGAAGAAAATATGATTCATCGATAAAGATCCAAGAAATCCAAATAAAAATCCAATAAACATGAATGATCATTCAATAACGTGGTTAGTAAGGTTCTTATAAAGTTTATTGGAGAATACACCATTCTACTGGTGGCTATTTGGAAACGCTATTCTTTCATTGGTCAACTAAGTGGCCATTGCAAGGTTATGATGATCTTATCGGTCTTCTAGTTATTTATAGGGTTTATGACCATTATGATTAATTCACTGGTTTATGTTGTAAATTACTTATGTTACGGTCAAGAGTTATTCATAACTTCTACGAGACCTTTTTTTATAATTATCTATCTTCACAATAGTATATTCACTAAGGTTTTACTAATGTAAGACCTACTTGTTTCAGAGTCTAAGCGTCAGTTCTAATATCCTCGAGCCAACTCAGTATTTTTAATGATGCCTATTGTATGATTATCAACTCATATCATTTTGTTAATCTATTATTTTCTCATGGTCTTCTAAAAGCCATGACCTTATTTTAGGACTTCTTTAGTGTATGGCTTTTAGGATCTTTAAAGAATTACTAGTGAACTCATTATTTTATTTAGGGCTTGCATGTGATTTTCTGTTATTTATTAATTCTCTAATCGCTTTTCTGTGGTGGCGATGATAATCAATTCGTTATCCTACAATTTATTTTAGTCATTCACTATTCTAAAAGTCCTAGTAATATATCCTTGAAATATTTAGAAGGTCATCCGTGAAGAGGGTAGTTAGAATCATCTACATGCATTTTACTAATTATGAATATCTTCATGATTCTCCTATGAGAATGTTAACTAATTCTCTGTCCCATCATTTATATTAGTCAAATACCACTCACTCTATATTACAGAGGTCAATCATTATATTCTAAGGATTTTAGATGATCATTTATGAGGAAGTTAGCCCATCTAAAATTTGTATATGATTTTCTTCGAACTATTAGCAATTTAACTAATTTTCCTATAGGGATGATAAGGGTTTACTACTCGATACCATATAATGGTTGCATAATACTTTTTATGTAATATCTCTAATACCTTTAGGTTATTATCGGTGGGGGATTGTCAAATTTGGAGGCTAAATATAGGGTTTCCCAATTTAGCAGTTGATTAAATGATATTTATTAGTTAATAATAATTTTCTCATTTTATGCAATTTACAAAGGTCACTCATCACTGTTCCTACGTTCTAACAGTTATTCAATTGCTCTAGAAGCTTTTCAATTAATTTAGACCCTAGACATAATTTATTTTCAATTTTCCTAATTGATCGATTCATTTTTGTGAGCTGATAGTATTTAATACAATTTCTGGAAGCAATTCATACTATAAAACATTCCTAACATGTTATACAAGCAATAAAGATTTTTAGAAATTTTTTCAGAATTTTCTTGTACGCAAAAATGCATTTTTCACTTATCCGGGTATATTCCGGGGTTGTCCTAGCAGTTTCTGGCGCGTGGCAGTGACTGACAGTGGGCCCTCTACTTTCTGTGCACGCACGCGAGTGCACCTAGCATTTTAACATGGGACAGTGAGGCTGACAGTGGGCCAGAGACTACAGTTGGGTGTTCCACTCACTGGTCTTTGTGGACCATGTCCACAGAGTCGTCGCACGATCGGATGGCAAACCATGCTTAGGTGGCACCCCGTTGGCCGCCACGTTGGCGTCACATTTGCACCACCCAAGCGCCATGTAGGCGCTAGGGGCCCCGAACAGAGGAGGCAGCGGGAACGTCGGGCCGCACGGCGGAGGGACGTCGGCGGTTCGCCGGAACCCTACCGTCGGCCATGATTCGACCCTTCGGATGCATATGCAGGTTCCTCTGGGTGAGGTGAGTTTAACGGAGACGGCGGCGGGCCGATAAGGCGGCTATAGAGGCAGAGTCGTCGCGTCGGAGATAGTGGCGGCGGCGACGCTCGGGGAAAACTTGCGTGCGCTCGGATTTTGGACGTTTCAAGGCGTCGTGTGCGTGTTCCAGGGTGGGGGCATGCTACGGGTTGCCTCGGTCGGGCCAGGGCAGAGTCTGCGGCGGCCGGCGATGGTGCGCCGTGGCGGTGGAGTGGTGGTGCTTGGTGAGGGCTCGGGTGCACATGGTTTCCAATGTCTTTGGGTAGTCGGTAGCATGTGCAAGTGTCGGAGGAGGATATTGGCGCACTAGGTTGGAGATTAAGGGTCTACGAGGTGGCCGGCGACAATGGCGCGCGGAGGTGAGCGGTTGCCCGACTAGGGTTTCATGGCGACCGTGATTTATGGTGCGCTAAACCTAAACCCGATGCACATTCTAGCTAGATAACAAAGTTAGGAATCATCTTGTAAAAGGAATTGAAGATTGAGGCCTTACCGGAGCGAGAACGTGGCATGGCGGTCAGAATTGGGGAATAAACAGAGGACCGTCATCTTCGGCCATATTTGGAGGAGAGAAGGTGTGGCGAAGCGCGCGTAATTGCCGGAGAGGGCTAGGGGAGTGTGGCAAGTCCTTGGGTGAAATAACGGAGGGGGGAGGATCCGCTTTATAGGCGTCCGAGGCTGTTTTCGTGGTGGTGGCCTGAGGCGGTTCATGCCATTTCCGTGGCGCGCGTGTTTCTTCGTGCTCAAGATGGCGAGGAGGGAAGAAGGTGGGAAGCGACGTCGTGGCAGGGCGGCTCAGCGCCTGGCGCAATGCAGTGGCGAGCGACAGGCGGCGTCCCGTCGCGTGTTTTCCGGAGGCACGGTCTGGCTCGAAGGGGAAGACGGCGGGAGGAAGACAGTTGTTCCTTGGGCCGAGCCGCGTGAGAGGGAGGCGAGATTTGCGGAGTGGGCCGTGCGCCAGGGAAGGGAGCCGGGTCGGGCTGGCTGAAGAGAAAGGGGAGGAGGAGAGAGCTGGGCTGCGCCCATGTGTGTTTCTCCTCTTTTTCTTTATTCTTTCTTATATTTTTAATATAAACCCTAGCTTGATTGATTTATAGTGGGTGACTCATATTTGAGTACATTTATATTCCAGTAACTTGTTGCGCATTTGGTTAAATGTATTATCTTATGATTTTTTCGTTAAATTATTTATTTGGCACATATGTATATATATATATATGTATATATATATATGTGTGTGTGTGTGTGTGTGTGTGTGTGTGATAATATATTTAACGAACTATACATATACATATACATATATATACTTATAAGTATATATATATATATATATATATATATATATATATATATATACATTTGTGTGTCTACACACACACACACATATATATATATATATACATATATGCATATACATATTATATAATTACTGCCACTCGTTTTCAAAATGTACTCTAGTTGGGTTTACACTTAACTGGACCTTTTTATTTGAATTCGGTTTAAACTCAACCTATCTCCCCATCTTTTGAATTAGGGTTTTCTCACTCTATCCATTTGGTAACTTTTATTTTAATCCTTGTACCTTAAGTTCGTAGTTGGTGTTGGCTTCCTGTTACAGGGTTCGAATCGACTCAAGATTCTATACATTTAATCAATTGTCTGTTCTCCTTTATTGTATATCTTGATTTGTGATGAGCCCACATATACATGTGTATGCGTGTAGTATGTTTTCATTTCTACTTTCATATTTATTTTTGTTTGGTTCAGATTTTTTTTATAGTGTGATTCTTATTTAAATGTATACGTGTTTGTATTTACACATTCATTTGCCTCGAATTTTATTAAGGATCAACATTTGTTCAAGATTTGATTTAAAATTTTAATTCAGAGTGATTTTTATCTTTGTTTAAAATTCGGGCTGTGACACTAACCTACTGTGAAGCTACACATACCAAACATCCTCAAGAGAATGAAATAACCATTGGGTCCTTATATTCGGTGCTCTCTGAAGAGGTATTGCGTGATTGCTGTATTATTTCTGATCATGAAGCTAAACATTGATGCATGCAAAGAAAATTTTATCTCTTACGATCCTTATAGTACTTCTTGAACTAGTATTCTCACATGATTATTAATTAGCTAACATACTGCCGATGCTGATTGATCAATTAGCTCTAAAAGTTCTTCGAACCGTTACTAAGCATTCATAAATGCCACTACTAGCTTGTAGCAACTTGAAAGTTAGCCAATAAAAAATCTAAAGAAGTTCTTGAGAGTTTACTAGCATATTCAGCATATGCAAGATCACTTGTCAACCAGGTCAGTTGTGTTATTTCATAATACTAAAGTGATTTTATCATTCCATGCTTTTAAATAAAGGATAATTCAAACTGTGTATATACAAGTAAAACTTGGATGGGGATTTTTTTCGAAAGACTAAGGGTATTTTTTCGAAGAGCCCTCTCTATAGGAGCATGAAACAGAATGGATGAATGTGCAAACAATTTAATTTTATTCGTTATATCTGGAGACCGCTTGGTACATATTTGCAATTATGCACAAGTAGCAGTTCTGGACAGTGGAACACTGTTCTCCATTAATTTCAGTTTATTACAATCAACGGATTCAAGCAGAGATGGAACACGATCGAGGAGAATGATGAATTTTTTCTGTATATACACAGAGCACCAAAATTAAATAGATACAGTTTTGAGAATTTTGAATTGAATGTTCTCCAGAAAACTGACGCAACTGGCATAGAAAAGAATGAAACCAGCAATGGGGCTAGCACGAGTGAATCAGTAACAAAACCTAAAGAAGTAGACAAGCTATGAACCAAAAGGTATGTTTTTCTCTAGCTTGTTCTTTTCGTTGACACTCTTCTCCGATCAATAAATCATCAAAAAGGAATCACGCGATAAGAATATGTGAATAATTGTGCGGGTGAGAAGCTCTGCTGAAGGCAGATTTACGTAGATGGAGAGAGAGAGGATGCTCAATCAGATAGATCATATGTAGAAAAAATGAACAGATCTTACAGCCAGAACCGTGTTGCAGAAGTTGCACTGCACGTAGCACACTTGCTCTGCCGCCGCGATTTGGGCCGACGACGTTCCTACCGATCGCCGCGTAGTCTCGCCGTGCGAAGAACAGTCTGCTACCGGCGGCAGCCAGGAAGAAGAAGTAGAGGAGGGATAAGAGCAAGGTAAAGCTTTCAGCAGTGGCGGCTAATAAGCTAGAGAAGCAGGCTATCTTTGCTCATCCTATTGATTTATTTATATCGAGGTATATATGTGTGTGTGCTGGCTGGATGCGTACAAGAAGATGGAGAGAAGGGGTACATACACGTATGTATGGTTGTCTTGTAAAATGCAGATTCAGTTAACAGTGTACACCGTTACTGTAGCAACGCTTTCGATTCCTTGTTATCTTTTCGTGCTTTTATATTTTTCCTGACCTACCCGTGTAGTGTCTGTGCCCAACCCATGGTCAGCTAGGCTGAGATATGTGTCACCTTGAATCCTTGATATCTATTCACCTCACCTGATCACCAGTGGCTGGGTGTCCATGCCAACGACTGCAGGCACCGTACCACCAGAAGGTGTGGATGATTCGATTCAAGTCCCTTTCTGCCTATGCGCCGTCTCTGGTCCATTCCCGTCGCTCACCGCAACCTATTTTTCATGTTTTATTTAGATACAATGAATTAGTTTACGTGAAACTAATTATAAGAGAGGTTCAATGAGTAGACAAAATAAATGTTTCACATGCATGGTACAAAGAGAGACAGATGGGGGGCTACACGTATGTCTTGTGCTTGTCAATACTTTGGTGGAGTTGTGATCATACGATGTTCCGTATGCACGACAATAATGTTGATCAAGACTCTATGATGCAACCTATACAAAACCCTCATAATCAACCTATTGTCCTTGGCGCCAGAAACGGAAAGATTGTTGAGAAGAAGGAACTCCCATATGGACGACTGTGATGCCTCCCATGGTCGAGTACAGGAGCTAGGTTCCCTCAAGTCGCAACCGTACCTCATCTAACCTTTTGTCACGTGTGGTTAAGACCTATGGACCACGGTGCTCGTCCAATCCTGCCTTTGGATTTGACAAAAAAACAGCGTTAAGATTGATTTGATTACAAAAGTTCTTGGTCTCCTTTTATTGTTGGGTTTATTGTGTTTCTACTCCTAATTCCAACTCTAATTGTGATTTTACCCTTGAAAACTAGGGTTTGTGATTTTATCCCTACATTTTCAAAATGAAGTCACCATTTACCCTCCATTTCTAACACCGTTAAATCTGATTAGATTAAATGATTTAATATAATTAAATAAACAATTGACAAATAAAAAATTCAAAACTATCCAACTTTGTGCTAGTTTATGCAAAGAGGTTTTTGGAAGATAAATATCAGAATTACTGATTTTTGGAAAATTTGATTTCAAATTCAAACATTTTTTTAGAAATTTAAAAACAAACAAATTTAAGTGAAATTAAAATAAATTCAAAAAAACTAAATGATATTCAGAATTTTCGAAATTTCAAATTCTAATTTAAATTTCCAAAAAATTATATTCCAGTTTCCAAATTTTTTGTTTTAAATTCAAATTTTAGGAATTTCAAGATTCAAAATTTCAGAATTTCAAATATAAAATTTTTAAAATTTGGATGATTTAAAAATATTATCAAATTATAAATTTCACATCCAAACAAATTTTCAATGAAATATATCTTGTTTTGTAATACTACTAAATACATCTTCAATATATTAACATGATAAGGGTATTTTTGTCTTTTTTCTCATATTTAACACCGTTAACTATCCTTAACGGAGTAGGGCTAGAATTTTGTTTCATTTAAAAAACAGGTATAAAATCACAAACCCTAAATTTGAAGGGTAAAATCACAATTAGACTTACAAATAGGGATACAAACACAATAGCCCCTTAGTACGTATCGTTTGCATAATTAATTCCTTTGCATGCACTTACGAAATTATATCATCCCTTACACGCCGGAACTTATAGTCACCACAAAGTAGCTGGTTGTGAGAACCGGCCGTTAGCCGGGTGGTAAGTCCACTACTACAAAAAGCATTTTTACAGGCGCCTCAATTTTTCAAACACAGGCGGTCCTTAAAAATATGCGACTGTGATGACGAATGATAAAATAACCGCCTGTGATGAAAAAACAACACGGGGGGATTTTAAAAAACAACCGCCTGGGTAAATACTCGATCTTCTCAGACGGTTATTACTTAAGAACCGCCTGCAATAAAATAACATCACGGGCAAATTTGAAGAAACAAGCGCCTGTGTAAATACATGATCTTCTCAGACTGTTATTAATTAAGAACCGCCTGTAATGTAATGAACTTCATAGGCGGTTCGTAATTAACAACGGTCTGAGAAGATCATGTATTTTCACCGGCGGTAATTGTGTAAGAACCATATGTAGTTGTTCAATTATCACAAGCGGTGTTCATTGAAATTACAGTGATGTAGTCGTTGCAATTATCACAACCGTATGTAGTCGCTGCAGGGAAAATTGTATTAAGAAAAAACACAGATGAGCGGATACTAGTACAATAATGCATTATAGGAAATGCTCGATCACCAGTGAGGCCGGCTTAATTGTGATAGTACACCATTAGAGGCTTTACAATTGTTCAAAGATAGCATCTTTACACACTGAGCACAAGTTTAAGTGAGCCTCTCTCTGTAATAGCTGCAAACAACGACGATGAAGCGCCCTCTCAAGTAGAAAACAAAAATCATGCTACATTCATTGTAGATCAATGATGAAGCTCCCATCGATCAATCTAAATTGTACCGCCCTGCTTGATCCCAAACACATCTCTTATATTCCGCTGGATCCTGAAAATATTGACATTATTTAAATTAACAAATGTCAAAGGAGGAATGAATAACCTACATTGGCCTTGATAAGTAGATTATAGCAATCATTTTCAACATCAGGCACATTTGGCTAATGTAGCAAACGCTGAACTTCAAGTAGTATAGTTTTGATTGTAAAAGCACTGCACCACCCCTACAAAATATAATTTAAGCAATATAAGAAACTAGTTCAAATAAGTTCGACAACAATTAAGTAATAATTACATGAGCAAAATAGGTCTATCTTACAGTCTCTTGATCAAGAATCTCGATGCAGAGTGCTCCCGAACGATGGACATTTGGGTGGAAGAACCCACTTGGAAAGGCGCATCTTGGAGGCACCAAGGGATAGTCCTCAAAGAAGGAGATTGTTAGGGGGTAGTAACCATCTTCCCATTCAGTCTGCAAAAGAAATTTATTAATAGGAGGACGATGGTTAAACTCATATTGTTCTTGTTCTTCATGACTTACCCCTTCTTTACCAGGGACGATGCACTGCCACTTCAATAAATCTCCCGATTCAGGCTTCGCAGAGAAATTGAAAATACCAAAAACAAACAAGACGGAAAAACAAACTACAGTTAAGTTCATCAGTCCATTACAGATACATATGTATATACAACCATGCGACCGGTGTGCCATATGTACATACATGGGGATGGTTTTTGCGCCACGCCAAGCGCTCCTCCTTCAATCGGCTACACGCCCGAGACATCATTATCTGAAAGACCAAACTTCCAAATTATTGAGTCCAAACGCATATGTACACAAATGCAAAAGGATACAATCCATATACCAACACACAAAACTGACAGCTTATGAAAATATACAAAGAAAAAGGTAGCATGCAATGCATAGTAAGGAAACTATGCGAATTTACTTAGGTACCTCGTGGCGCGATGTGGGACTGGGCAGAGGCGTGCCTCCATGTGGTCTTTATATAGGCGTCAGTTTTTCATAGGCGGTTTTTAAATTTTTCACAAGCGGTTGGTACTTAATAACCACCCGAGAAGATGTTTATCTCAGGCGGTTTTTACTTACCAACCGCCTCTGATGCTGCTAAGCTCCTGTCAAGCTAATCCCTGCACACCAAGCTATTGTAGATGCAAGTAACACACGTGGCTCATCATTTGAATTGTTGAAAGCATCAATTTGAAGCCTGACGATCCTTGGAAGGATTTTCCCATCCATTTGAACGATTTCTTTCCCTCCTGTCCATTTGAAAACTTAGGAAGATGCTTCTTTCTCAGTTTTAATGCCTAAATATATTGACTAAAAATCAGTACTCACTTTCTTAGTGCTTCACGCAAGCGAGTAAGCGAACAACTTCAATCACAAATCTTGTTTTTACACTTTCATAGGGATTTAATCTTAATCTTTCAAGCATAGATTTATCAAATAAGTGAAGCTTCCTTATCACACATGTTAATGGCAGTTAGAAGTGAAGGATGTGTTGAAGCTAACGAAATCTGAATCGGACTAAAGATAAAGAGATTGTGCATATGAGTGACGATATCTAGGTTAAACAGCATGAAGGCTGTCATCATTGCTTCATGCTATCTAACCTGGACATTATCACTCATATGCAACATCTCTTTGTCTTCAGTCTCATTGTTCGTTAGCTTCGACACACCCTTCCCTTGTAACTGCTATTAACATGTCTGATAAAGAAGCTTCAATTATTTGATAAATCTATGCTTGAAAGACTAAGGTCAAATTCCTATGAAAATGGTAAAAACAAGATTTGTGATTGAAGTTGTACGTTTAGTCGCTTGTGTAAAGCACTAAGAGAGAGGGTACTGATTTGTAGTCAATATATTCAGTCATTAGAACTGATAAAGTAGCATCTTCGTAAGTTATCAAAATGGAGAGAAGAGAAAGAAATCTTGCAGGGCTTGTTTGGGTGTACTCCTATCCAAACAAGCCCTCGAATGGACGGGAAGTATCGTCAGACTTCAATTGAAGCTTTTAACAATCCAAATGATGAGTCCCGGGTGTTACTTGCATCTACAAGAGCTTGCTGTGAAGGGATTTGCTTGACAGGAGCACGAAACAGAAGCTGAATTTAATAATGTTCGAAACATGCTATCTAAAGCTGAAATAGAACATTGTTCTAAGTTGATTTTAGAAGATACAAATATATACAATATATATCATCTCGCATTGCTATATACATTTTTTCCAACATTGACATCTTCTCGCATATAGGGTTTCAAATTCTTTTTAGTGCTTCTCTCTACGCGCTTGATGTTTTCTAGTTCGGTGAAAAGGTACATCTCTTCATACTGATTATATTTCTCTTCATTATCTCCCACATTCTCAACCCCAACAATATTTTTCTTTCCAGAAACAACTACGTGCATCTTTTCAATTTCTGGATCTTGAACAAAAAAAACTTGTGCAACATTACCGGCGAGAACCCACAGGTCATCTTTATAACCCACTTTATTCAAGTCTACCAGTGTCAGCCCGTAATTATCCACTTTCACACCATCAGGATGTTTGACCCATTGGCACTTAAATACAGGCATTACCATTCTTTCGCCATAATCGAGTTCCCATATTTCCTCTACGAACCTGAAGTATGTGGTCTTCTGCCCTTGTGAATCATAAGCCTCAATATGAACACCACTATTTTGTTCAACACTCTTACCGTCTTTTTCTTTAGTGTAAAATGTGTAACCATTGATGTCATATGCTTGCCATGATGTCATCAAAGAAGATGAGCTACAGAAGCTAACTTCGTCATTGTTGCCTCTTCTATAGTGTTTCCGTATGGTATATTTTGGTCCATTAACCATTCAGTGAAACATCTTCCGTGCTCTTTCATGATCCAGTCCTCTAAGCGGTCTTGGTTTTTATCATGAAGCTCAATTTGGTGTTCCTCGATGTACGATTCATCTATTGTGAGCTGTTGTAGTACACCAAAATGTGCACGGTGTAAATTCTTGTAATCTTGAACGATAAAAGTTTTCTTACCCACTTTGCCTCTCCCACGTAGTCTACCCTCATGTACCGGTAAAGGCACACCTATCGATTTTCCATCTTTGATGTAATCAGAGCAACCCTCAATCACTTCTTCGGTGGTGTATCCTTCCATAATTGCACCCTCTAGGTGAGCACCGTTCCACACATAACCTTTTAATACTCCTAAATATCTCTCCAATGAAAACATATGATGTAAATATATTGGCCCCAATGCTTTTATCTGATCAACAAGATGTATGATTAGGTGTACTTGCATATCAAAAAAGGATGGTGGGAAACACATCTCAAGCTTGCACATTGTCTCGACGATGTATGTTTTCAGATAGTCTAAATCTTCATGTGCTATCACCTTTTGTGATACTGCATTGAAGAAGTAACACAAACGTGTGATGACAACTTTTATATGCTCAGGTTTGATGACTCTTATTGCAATGGCAAGGAAAACTATCATCATCATGTGACAGTCGTGAGAATTATAACCGAATAAAGACAAGTCTTTCATCGAGACTAGTTTGTGGATATTGGATGAGAAACTCGTGGGCACTTTGATCCCACACAAGCATTCACAAATTTCTTTTTTCTCTTCTAGCGTCAAGTTGTAGCTGGCTGGGGGAAGGTAATGCTTCCCGTTCGCATTTTCTACTAGATGAAGCTCTAGTCTCAAATCAAGATTTACTAGGTCCATACGTGAATTTAATCCGTCCTTTGTTTTCCTCGGCATGTCCAGCAAGGTCCCAATGATACTGTCATATACATTCTTTGTAACGTGCATCAAATCAATACTATGGCAAAATTCCAGATTCTTCCAATACGGAAGATACTTGAAAAAAATTAATTGTTCCTTGAAAGCCATGTCAGTTGTATCATCCGAAGATGTCTTTTCTTTCTCTTAATTCCTTTACTATTTTTTTCCTACCGAAAGCAATATGAATGTTCTTGACCATTTGAAACACAAGTTTTCCACTGTAAAGTTTTGGTGCAGTATCTTTTTCGATTTTTTTTATCAATTTGTTCTTTCATCTTCCTATACTTGTGTGTATCTGTCAAGAACCGTCGGTGTCTCATGTACACCGTCTTTCTGGATGAAGTGAGGTATAGAAATCCAGTTCTATCCACGCACCTAACACAACCTTTCTTCCCTTTCATTTGTCCCGATAATGTAAACAGTCTGGGATAATCATGCACGGTAATGAATATCATTGCTCTTAGTGTGAAATACTCCCACTTGTACTCATCCCATGTACATACCCCTTCATTCCACAATTTCGCCATATCTTCCATTAAAGGTTCCAAGAACGCATCAATTTCAATGCTGGGTTGTTTCGGACCTTGGATAAAAATAGATAACAAGATATATTTCCTTTTGTGACACAACCACGTCGGTAGGTTGTACATCGTTAAGACCACGGGCCATGTGCTGTGAATGCTCCTTTTTTCACCAAACGGATTCATTCCGTCTGTACCCAAGGCAAACCTCACATTTCTGATTTCCTTCGCAAATTCTGGATACTGAATATCAAAATTTTTCAACTGCGTTGGATCACCAGGGTGTCGTATATGTTTTTCATTCTTCTTGCATTGCTCGGAATGCCAACACATAAGTTCGGCCTCCCTAGGGTTTGAGAACAAACTCTTCAAGCGATCCATTACCGGAAGGTACCACATCACCAAGGCAGGAATTTTTCTCTTATTCTTCCTGTCTGCATCGCCAGAAGTATCGTCATCATCACCTTCAGGACCAATAATAAACTTCTTATTCTTCTGAGTCTTCATGTCTCTTGGTTGCTTCAATAAAATTTGCAACATTATGAATGTACATAGGATCGGGTCTTGGCATGTTATACATCCACGCTCGACGGTCCATGCTTCAATAATAGAATTTTTGTCAGATTTACAAAATTTGGCCACAAATATTCTCTAAAGGTCTTCTATAAAATGAATTTACAGATACATAACAAGTATGATTAGGGTGACTAATGTAGGAGACGGGCGGCGTCTTGAGGCGGACGGAGTCGAAGGCGTCGGGAGCAGCAAGCGGGGGTGAAGGATTGAAGTCGTGGGGCAAACAGGCCCAGTGCCATGGGCTAGGTCTAGGTGGGATCTAGGGATGGCAAATATACCCGCGGGTATGGGTACCCGACGGGTATTGCACCCGACGGTTGCAGGTACGAGTGGATTTTGGCCGCCGCACCCGACCTGACGCGATGGAGAGGCACGCTGCTGGAGCGTGGCATGACTCCACTTCGCCACTTCGGTGACTGCCGCCAACTTTCCACCGACCATCGCGCGCTGTCGCCCGCGGCTCCGGCCATCACCTCTGTCTTTCAGTCTCCCTACCGCTGGCAGCTGGCCCCGATGCCTCCAACACTGTCTCCGTCCTTGTCGCAACCTACAGCTGGCCCCGGTGCCGCCTTCCACCCCCGGTGCCATTTCCCGACCTCGCTGTCGCTTGCAGATGGCCCTGTCGCTGGCTTCTGCACCCTGCCACCATTGATGTCACCTAGCAACGAGGAGGTATAGTCACCAACGCCCAACCCTACTACAGCTTGAGGCGGACGGAGTCGAAGGCGTTGGGAGCAGCAATCGGGGGTGAAAGATTGAAGTTGTGGGGCAAACAGGCCCAACAGCATGGGCTAGGTCTGGGGGGATCCGGTCCGTTATATCTTGACATCGGATCCCATCCAATGATGGTAACTAAATTGGTGAGTTATAAAACCATCTCCCTAGAAAGCTAACCCTAATCACTCCTTCAAAATATATGCAAGCAGGAGGTACGCACACACAAGTAGCATATTGAAAAGGAAAACACATAAAACTACAGTTACAAGTTCGGGTAAACTTCATGCATCTTATATATATTACAATAGCATCTGTTAATTAAACATCATATTCATGTCACATAATAGGTAGAATCTACAATAAGCTCATTACAATATAGTACATACATCAATATATAAAAGACCAAACTAGCAGAACACACAAAAAGGAAACAATCCATATAGTCCATACATCAATATACCAGAACACAATCCATACAGTCCTTACATATGTAAAAGGACATAATCCTTATACCAGAACTTATAAAACTAACAGCTTATCAGCTAATGAAAATATACAAAGAAAAAGTAAGGAAACTACATTTACCTTGTAGAGGCGTCAGCACGGTGGGGAGGCGTCAGCACGGTGGGCCGACTGGGTGGAGAAGTGGTGGTGCGGGGTTGAGCGGCGGCGAGGCAGTTTGGGCTGGGTGGCGGGGCAGCGGAGCTGCGGCGTAGCGCAGGGGAAATTTGGCAGCCTTAGGGCATCGATATAAATTCTCCAGGGTTACGTTTTGACTGTGGTGAGGAGTCCTTATATAGGCGTCGATTTTTCACAGGCGGTTTTTAACTTTTTCTCAGGCGGGTTTTACTTACCAACCGTCTGAGAAGATATTTAATAAAGAATATTAATTAAGAAGAAGTAAATATCTTCACAGGGGGTTGGTACTTACCAACCGCCTGAGAAGAAGTTTATCTCAGGCGGGTGTTACTTACCAACCGCCTGAGATAATGCCTGATACTGTTCTTCAGTTTCCTTATCCCTTGCTTCTTTTTTATTTAGATTCCAATATAAATACTCAAACATGTTTAGATTCTGCAAATTGTGTCCGAATTCGATGATTCTTTCTTCTACATTTGTATAAAATTAACATCTACCACCTGAGCAAAATATTTTAAAACTTGTATAGCTAACATTGTAATGTTTTGGTAAATATCAAATTAATTTATACTCACATATTATTCACATTTGTGGATCTCATAAAAAAAGGATCTTTCACTCAAGTTTGTTTGTATGAACATATTTGTATCATTTATACATCTATGAATTTTGTTAATTTTTTTCAAAAGCATTCCAACATGTCAAACTTCAAATTATCCATCATTCTAACTAAATGCTCATATACATATGAGGAATTCATCAAATTATGAACACACATTGATTCAAAAAAATTTTAAAAAATCTGAAAAATTCATAGATGTTGGTATGATGTGTAAAAATGTCCACTAAAAGAATAAATGAAAAAAGCATTATATTCATCAAGATAGAAAAATGAAAAATAGCATTTGTTGTATGTTTCTTATGTTCTGACAAATTTCAAAAGATTTATGAAGTGAAATTTAATGGTAACCTTTACTTATCAATGATATTACAAGAAAGTGGAATTTTGCATTTTTAAAGGACCCACATTTAATCAAGAATATTAATTAAGAAGAATTAAATATCTTCACAGGCGGTTGGTACTTAATAACCGCCTGAGAAGAAGTTTATCTCAGGCGGGTGTTACTTACCAATCGCCTGAGATAAGGTCCGATACTATTCTTCAGTTTCCTTATCCCTTGCTTCTTTTTTATTTAGATTCCAATATAAATACTCAAACATGTTTATATTCTGCAAATTGTGTCCAAATTCGATGATTCTTTCTTCTACATTTGTATAAAATTAACATCTACCACCTGAGCAAAATATTTTAAAACTTGTATAGCTGACATTGTAATGTTCTGGTAAATATCAAATTAATTTCTACTCACATATTATTCACATTTGTGTATCTCATAAAAAAAAGATCCTTCACTCAAATTAGTTTGTATGAAAATATTTGTATCATTTATACATGTATGAATTTTGTTAATTTTTTTAAAAGCATTCCAACATGTCAAACTTCAAATTATCCATCATTCTAACTAAATGCTCATATACATATGAGGCATTCCTCAAATTATGAACACACATTGATTCAAAAAAATTTAAAAAAATCTGAAAAAATTCATAGAGGTTGGTATGATGAGTAAAAATGTCCACTGAAAAATAAATGAAAAAAAGCATGATATTTATCAAGATAGAAAAATGAAAAATAGCATTTGTTGTATGTTTTTTATGTTCTGACCAATTTTAAAGGATTTATGAAGTGAAATTTAATGTTAACCTTTACTTATCAATAATATTACAAGAAAGTGGAATTTTGCCTTTTTAAAGGACCCACATTTAATCAAGAATATTAATTAAGAAGAAGTAAATATCTTCACAGGCGGTTGGTACTTAATAACCGCTTGAGAAGAAGTTTATCTTAGGTGGGTGTTACTTACCAACTGCCTGAGATAATCTTCTTCTCAGGCAGGTTTTAATTACCAACCGCCTAAGATAATTACCTTATGATGCCCGAGTCTGAGGAACACGATGAACACACTACACATTCATTCATTCACACAGTTGAAGAACACACAAGATACTCATTCATTAACAATATTCAATCACACATCTCACACAAGAATACACAAGATACACAATTAATATTCAATCACATAGATGAACAAAGAAAGATTTCATTCATTAACAATATTTACAAAATAGAAGCAACTAAAAACAACAAAGAAAAACTAATTAAATCCTACTCCTACTCCTACTCCTCTTCCTCCTCCTCCTCCTCCCCCTCGTCCTCCGGCGGCGACTCTGGCGCCGGTGCAATAGGAGACAGGGCCGATTGCACCGGTTGCACTGGCTGCACCGGCGGTGCAACCCCGAGAACGAGGTTGCTAGCCGTCGCCTCCACTAGCGTTCTGCGGCCCTCAGGGCCAAGAACCTGGGTCATCCTCGTGAACAGAATGTCGAGACGATCAGCCACCCCGTGGGGGCGTAGAGGTAGTGGCCAACGGTAGTACCCATTCCAGGATAATCTGGAAGGGTACCCAGCCCCAAGGCACTCATGGCGCGAGATGTACTGTTGTATGCCTCTCGCGCTATGAGGAGGCGCTGTTGGGAGTTGATCCTCTCGGGGGGTGCTGCGACATTGTTTCTTGCAAGGTGGCTCCCTCGGAGGGCTTGGCGTCGGAAGGTCGGCCATAGTGGTGTTGGGTCGTCGGAGTGGAGGAAGACGAAGAAAAGAAGAGGATTCAAAGTGAGCGACACACTTGTGGAGAACTAGGCACGTCTTTAATAAGGTCCGTGTGGAGCAGTTGGTTTACCGCACATTGAAAGGTCGCGCCTCGGGGAAAAGAAAGGTCGCGCACGGTCGTCGACACATCCGTAGGTGAGGGGTCTTTATGTAGGCATCTGTTTTTCACAGGCGGTGTTTAAATTTTTCTCAGGCGGGTTTTACTTACCAACCGCCTGAGAGAGGTATATCTCAGGCGGGTGTTACTTACCAACCGCCTAAGATAATGTCTGATACTGTTCTTTAGTTTTCTTATCCCTTGCTTCTTTTTTATTTAAATTCCAATATAAATACTCAAACATGTTTAGATTCTGCAAATTGTGTCCAAATTTGATGATTCTTTCTTCTACATTTGTATAAAATTAACATATACCACCTGAGCAAAGTATTTTAAAACTTGTATAGCTGACATTGTAATGTTTTGGTAAATATCAAAATAATTTGTACTCACATATTATTCACATTTGTGTACCTCATAAAAAAAAAGATCCTTCACTCAAATTTGTTTGTATGAACATAGTTGTATCATTTATACATGTATGAATTTTGTTAATTTTTTTAAAAGCATTCCAACATGTCAAACTTCAAATTATCCATCATTCTAACTAAATGCTCATATACATATGAGGCATTCATCAAATTATGAACACACATTGATTCAAAAAAAATTTAAAAAAAATCTGAAAAATTCATAGAGGTTGGTATGATGAGTAAAAATGTCCAATGAAAAAATAAATGAAAAAATCATTATATTCATCAAGATAGAAAAATGAAAAATAGCATTTGTTGTATGTTTCTTATGTTCTGACCAATGTCAAAGGATTTATGAAGTGAAATTTAATGGTAACCTTTACTTATCAATAATATTACAAGAATGTGAAATTTTGCCTTTTTAAAGGACCCACATTTAATCAAGAATATTAATTAAGAAGAAGTAAATATCTTCACAGTCGGTTGGTACTTAATAACCGTCTGAGAAGAAGTTTATCTCAGGCGGGTGTTATTTACCAACCGCCTGAGATAATCCTATCTTCTCAGGCGGTTGGTAAGTAAAACCCGCCTGAGGTAACCATCTTCTCAGGCGGTCGGTACTTAAAACCCGCCTGAGAAAATGGGAGTCTATATATAGCCCTCGGTAGCGTTAGGAAAACCTAACCTGGGCGAAACACTTAGACGCCGTTAGGCTGCCAAAATTTCATTTGTTGCCAAGTGTTCGCCGCCGAGCTTCACCCTCGTCACTTCCAGGTACGTCGAGCGAAGCCATTGTCGTCGCCGCTGAGATTCAAGGTAAACCCTAAACCCTTCGACCTTCCATCTTCCTTCGCCTTGCCACCTCCCTCACCGCCCTCGCCTCCACCTTTCATATCCTTGGTTAGGGTTCGGGAATTGGAAAATGGTAGGAATCCTTGGTTAGGGTTCGGTGGAATTCGAAAAACTGTCAAGTTCGGTGGCATCTTTGGTTAGGGTTCGGTGGGGCAAGATTTATGTGGATGGTTATATCACGATAAATCTGTAGTTGGTTCTATGTGTTTGAAACTGTGAAATTGGTAGTTAGTAACAATAGTATATTCCCTATTTCTATCATTGGCCTTGCATATGCCACATAATTCTCTATTAGGGGCAAGATTTAGCTAATCTGTGCTACCAAAGTTATGCTATATTTAGCTATGAAGCCAAACAAGTTGCTGGCCAACTCATTTGTGATGCCAGGAGCATCCTCACGCCCATATCTAGGTACCACTAGGTGTGGCGATGGAGTCTTAGCATATGCTACCGATCTCTATGATACAAGAATGCCTTGGGTTGTCGGTGTAAATTGAGCTTGCTAGTTGCTGCTGCTGCTATCAGTCTCTTGCTTGATCAGTTATAGGTCCGGAGCTAGGCGCCACCTAGTAAACCTCAAGAATGTGGTCGGCACTCTGAACGAAGCTAGCCTATTTAGAATAAGAAGATAAAATTGCCATTGCTGGTGAGCAACTTTAACATGCTTGTCACCCTCGCAATGTATAGGAACCTTTTGGTCAGTCGCCTTAAACCCTAGAATGTCTTATCAAATCCTAGAATGTTTCCATCTTTTTCTTCATGCAACACTTCATGTAGAGTTAATATGCCATTTATTAGATTTTTTGTCTTATTAGATCTAGCATGGAAAGCCCTAAGAATACTGGTCCTGGTAGTAACAATAAAGAAGACAATATGGAGTTTACTGACTCTAGCAGTTCAGGCTCCTATCATAGTCTATCAGATCCTTTTCCGAATATCAAAATTAAAAAGACTTCAGTGGTTCTGCCGATGAGGTATACGTAGTTCAAGTTAATGTTGGTTGTCAAGTATACGAAGTCTTATAATTTTTTCTACCTAGGTTAATCGCGAAGACAATGAGGTTACATCGGCTCCTAAAACTGCAGAAGGTTCTCCAATGGATGAATCCTCAGCTTCACTCAAGCGGAAACGAGGGCAACGAGGTCCCAATAAGGGTCCATTGGACCGCATCATGTACATAACAAGGGTCAGTCCAGGTGAGCTTCCCCAAGAACCACTGGATTCAGTTACCAAGTACCATAATGCATGCGGTTTTCTTGTTAGGGAGGTTGTGCCGATCACAACTGAGAATTGGAGGAAATTACCCGAGGAGACCAAGAATGAGTTGTGGAAAAGGGTAAAGAAACAATTCAAGTTCCCGAAAGGCACATAATAAGCAGTAAAGAAAGCAACATTGATCTCTTGCGGCAAGAAGTTTCGTGGCTGAAAGAGTGAAATGAATGCTTATGTTAAGCCGATAAGGTGCCTAGCCCAAGGAAAATGGGAAAAATCACACAAGCTCAGTGGCAAGAGTTTGTTCTTCAAAAGAGCACACCTAATGCTAAAGCTCTAAGTGCAACTAGGTCAGAGCTTGCAAAAAAAGAACAAATACCGTCATCGCTTGTGGTCTGCCAGATATGGCTCCAAAGTCCAGAAATGGAATAAGATATTAGACGAAATTACCAGTAAAGACAATCCTCACCCATTAGAAGGGTGCGATGAGCGAACTCAACGGTGGGTCTTTGCTCGGTCAGGTTTGACCGACGAGGGCAAACTTGAAAAGCCCGACTCTCTGAATGAAGTAGAGGATAAAATGAAAGAAGTAATTGAAAAGCGAAAGAAGGGTCTCTTCAAGACGAAGAGGGAGAATGACCAACTTACCGCTATCTTAGGAAACCCTGAACACAGCGGACGGGTTCGAGCGGTCTCTTCTCAAATGTCTTGGCTAGATGGTTTCCCTAAAGATAAAGACACGTATAGAAGACGTGAGAAGTTTAAGAAAACACTTGATGAAACGATTGCTCAAAAGATCAAAGAAAATATGCAAGAAATAATGGAACAACTTAGACAATCGGGACAATTAGTGGCACCGAGTACAGTGATGGTTCCGGTGCAAAAGGAGCAATTAGTATCTCCAACAGCTTACCCTAGAAGCGTTGGTTCTGTGCTATGCTCAGGGTCAACCCATAAGTTCTCTGTCGTTGATATTGCTAACGACAAATCTTGTCGTCTTCTTGTCCCGATAGGCAGAGCAGGGAACAAAACCAAACAGGTTGCCACTGCTATGGCAAAGCCTGATCGTGACTTCAACGGGAATCCACTTCTGTTGTATTATGATGCGGTGCAAGTTCTTCAGATCATTGATAATGATTATGAAGATTATGAAATAGACCATGTCACACCTGAGGGGATCGCGACTCTGGGGCAGGCTGTCAACCGATTAATCCTTTGGCACCGACGCGATATCGTGTTGGACGATGAGCCAATTTCTAGCCCCATCGCATCTCCAAATACTGCAACCCCATCTTCTAAGGTGAAAGTGCATGAAGATGCACTCCCAGTCTAGGAAGATCCACCCCCCCCCTATGTCTCAGCAAGGATGATAGTAACCTTGCTAGTAAAAATATCCAAGAGCAACAAGTTGGACAACAGCTTCAAGCAGTACCAGAGCAAGCTGTTGCTTGTAAAGAGCAACTAGTTGAGCAACAGTTTGAAGTAGTACTAGAGCCAACTGCTGGGAGTAAAGAGCAATCAGTTGAACAACAGGTTCAACAAGCCAGTTTCCAACTTTTGACGACTACTCCTCGATCATTACTGCCTATCAAAGTTAGCCCATACGAAAATAAGAAACCTTCATCAGAAGTGTCAAAGTATTTGGAAACTATGAAGGAAAATATTATAAAATCGAGTGCATCTAGTTCTTCTCATGAGCCAGAATTAGGAAATCGAGAAGTGGGAAGAAGACGGTGTCATGTATAATAGGCAGACGGCTTTAGTTAAACTAGGAGTTCCAATATACAAGCTTGAGGATGTTCCTCCTGAATTTGAGAATGGGAAGCCGCTCATGAAATCTGTACAACTTAGCAAACAACCCGCCCCGCTCAGAAGAATGCATGAGTGGTACATCCTTGCCAGCACAAGATATGATCTTAATTGCGTCACATTTAGTATTCCAAAACAAGCATTCTGGAGCACTGGAGAAGATAGATGAGTCTTTTTATTTGAAGAGTTGCGTCCCCTTTTGCATTGGGGCATGCTCGAAATCAACCTGCTGCTCATCTGGTGCTTATAAGTGCTCTAATATTTCGTATTTGCTTTTCTTACTACACACATACACATTTCATGATATTATAACAATTCTGGACTTCTTCAATAGGATGCAATACATGGATAATGAAAAGTTGGTGCGCAAGACAAGTATCCTTGACCCTACTAGGATTGCAAAGGCGATTCGATGTCCAGGTGGATCGAAACTCAGAACAGTTCAAGAACATGAAAAAAAATATTTTGAAAAAGCAATCGCAAAACTTAAGAAGGATAAAAGGATAGAAGTTGCAGCTTGCATAGGACATGCAATGTTTAACTTTGTCAGAGACGGCAAGGACCTCGTAAAGGCTCCGTACCACTTCGAGTAAGTTCGACACATGACATTGAAAAAGCAGTTATTGGTAATTGTTAACACGTGTATTTGTGTGTTTGCAGTGATCACTACATAATGATCTTCATCAAGCCAACGCAGGGAAAGGCAACAGTCTTGGACTCAGCCGATTTCCCACCAGATCGTTACAAAGATTTCCTTACCATTTTGAAACTCTTTGTTTATTCAATAATTTTAATTTACACACATTTAGAATGTGTTGACAAGTTTTATATGACATTTCTTGTATTATAGCGCTTGGCGGTTTTACGCGGAACAACTTGGCAGTGAGAGACCCTCCAATACGAATGCATTGGACATTAAAACGTATTATGCTTGTCCGAAGCAGCCTGCTGGGAGTGTCTTATGCGTGTATTATGTATGCGAGCATCTTCGGACAGCCGGCGTATATAGAGTGAATCGTGAGGATGTAAGTTATCTTTAATGTCGATACCTTATTTTCTTACTTTTGAGTTTCATTTTCATTGTAACTAGTATAGTTTAATACTTATATTCTCTGCTGTTCAATATTACCAGAAACATTATTTTCATATTTTGATTCCAACTTCAAAATTCAATTTCTCATAGTACAAATACTCCAAATACCAACTAAATTCCTGTTTACTCTCACTTTGATCTATACTATGGGATTGTTCAAACCAACACATTCTAAACCTTGTTATGTGTTATATTGCAGCACACAAAGAATCTGAACGAAGAATGGCCCGTTTGTAGAAGTATTCCTGATGGAGGAGCCGACATGATTGCTTCTGAACTCTGTCAGTTCATTCATCGTGAAATTTTGCACAAAAAAGGGAATTTCTTTGATGAGAAAGGTGCAGCAGCTGATGTGCCAGAACTTTGCGACTATGCCAATAGAAACAGTTTTTAGTGAAAACTTGTAAACTATGAGATGAATTGTATGTGTAACTTGTACATATGTATATTGTTTTTGTGAAATCAACTTCTGTGATGATAATATTGTTGACTTTTGTTCTGTGATGATATTGTTGATGTTTGTTCTGTGATTATATTGAATTGACTTGAAAATTAGAAATAACAGCAATAGTACTGCATAGGTTATACCTTATCACAGGCGGTTATTAACCAACGGCTAGGCATGCCTGTGAAAAACAATTATCACGGGCGGCTAGATACAGGTAAAGAACCATCTGTGATAACCTAATTATCACAGACGGTTACTGTAAAGGTAGAAACCAGCTGTGGTAAAAGGTCTTCACAGGCGGCTTGATGTAGGTAAACATCCGCCTGTGATAACACCATTATCACAGGCAGTTAGTTATGCTGCAAGACCCGCCTGTGCTAAGACAATTATCACAGGCGGATATATATGCTGCACCACCCACCTGTGATAACTTATCTTCACATGCGGCTAGCATAAGTAAAAACCGCCTGTGATAATGTTTCTTCACAGGCGGTATCACTTCTCCGCCTGTGAAATTGCGGATTATCACAAGCTCTTCATTTCAGGCGGTTTTAAAAACCACGTGTGATAATAGGTTTGGAGCCGCCTGCGATAAGGCTTATTGTAGTAGTGGTCCATCCAGGTGAGATGGATGCCGTGCAGGTTCGAGTCTCGGTACTCACTTGTGTTTCATCCTTCTTAAAGTATCCGGGAGCTACCCCGTGGTTTTAAAAAAAAAAAAAGTAGCTGGTAGTGATACAGCCGCAGACGTCGACCACAAAGCTGACCAAGGCTTAGGCGTTCTCCATCGTCACTCCGCTCACCATTGGTGTGCCACGCACGACAACTGAAGATACACCTCTCCCATCGTCTGTCCGCTCACCATCGGTGTGCATGCTACTGCAGCTACTACCACTGATGCACTGCATGCATGGCGAGGAGTCCGTACGTAGTGCCTCCAGAGCCGGCTGCACAGGCGCTAGCTCCCACATCCGGCTGTACTGTACCTGTGCTGCTGCTCCGCCTGTACATGTACGCCTCCGAGCTGCAGTAACCCATACGCGCGACTGCACCGCACGCTTGCCACTCATATTGAGACAGTCAGTAGTGGCCGGCGGAGGCTAGGTGAACGATGACGACGAGGTGTGCTCATGGATGGCTGGACGGTTGCTGTGGAGAGCAATAAATTCCGAGCCAACAAAAGGGAACGTCCAGTTGGAATTTTTTTTTAAGCCACGTCCAATTGGATTTGGATCAACGAGGAGGATTGTGGTGAGGGGAATGACTCGATGAGTTTTCGATCGGCCTGCCTGTCATCCAAAAGGCGAGACCAGGGACAGGCTGGATCAGATTCCTGCAGTGATCGATCGGGGCTCTCAAACAAGCCCTCATTCAAGTACCAGGACTGGAACATGTCCCTGTCTACTCAAGTTTGGTTCGACATCGTCGCACCCGCACGATCATACTAGCTACAATCTGAGAAATTGGAAAAGAAAGGAATTTTCGAGTTTTTCAATCTATATCAAGGCCACCACGTCAGATTGTCAAAGACATTCAAGAGGAGCTTCGGCTGTGGCACATTGTTGGATGCTCACACCTATCGCCCCTGTTTCCCCACCATTCTTTATCATTGTAATGTGCAAGGGCACTGTAAACCTCTCTTGTACATCAAAATCCTCTTATAATATAATTGCCGCTGGCTTTCTAAAAATTCATGTACAGACACAACACCTGATCATACTACGTACAAAGTGTGTGAGGCACACACGTACAGATCTCCAAAGCAGCATATAAATTACTCGCTCCATTCATGTACATACACAACACAAGATCATACGTCCCAATTTGCGAGGCACACACGGAGCTCCAAATAAAGCAGTACAAACTACTGTAGATGACACCAGCTCATGAGGTGGGGGCCGTTGGGGAGTAAGGAGAAACTGTAGTCGCTGGCTTGCGCGAGGGCGGGGGCGGAGCAGTAGAGCGGCTCGATCGGTGGGGTGGAACCCTCGAATACCGAGCCCTTGGATCGTTTTGAAGTGGACGAATCCGACGACGGGCGGCAGGTGGAGGGATGTGAAGCAGCGTAGGAAGCTGCGGCCGGTGGCGACACAGCCGGTGGCTGAAGCGCGGGTGAGGTCGGGCCCCGAGTCATGGCGGAGGAAGCTGTCCTCCAACACCTCGTAGCGGAAGAGTGACTGCTCGTCGGGCGGTGGCGATCTCGCTGTCGGCGAGGCCATTGCGTGGTCAGCGTCGTGGTTGCATCGTTCTGTTCGGTTTCCCAAATAGAAGTGGTAAACTTTTGAGTCCATGTATCATACTCCCTCCTTCCCACAATAATTGTCATTTTGAACAAGATTTTTATTTCATTTTAAATTAAATTTTTTATCCAAAACGATAATTATTATGAGAAGGAGGGAGTATGTTCTAGACATACCCTGTCTGTGAAATCCATATAGCTAAACCATCTGAATCCTTGAAATGGGGCACTTTCAAGTTGGATAGACATATTGCACTTGAGACCTTCTAGAATTTTCACAAGGATCAGCTGAAAGCAGGCTAGCCTTTTCTTGGTTGTTTTTTTTTTTTTTTTTGAAAAGTGGCAGGAGCACTGCCTTTCGTTAAGAGCCAAGAAAAGATTACATTCTAAAGGTACAGAGTGCTAATTACATGTGGATAATATGATTAAGATAACGCAGTAAAAACTGCCCCCCTCTAAGAGCGCAGCAGGGTTGCCTGCTGTAATTGTATCTCTTCGCAAGTTAGATCTCAGCCACTTGAAGTGGTGATGACCTTTGTTGCTGAATTTTCTTCGCTGTTCCAATGGTAGTCAGAACCACGACCCTGTCTTTCATGAAGAAAAGTGCAACTATTTCCTTTGTTGCACCGACCTTGGGTATAATAGGCACATTTTTTAGTGGGCCTGTTGAAGGAGCAGAGAAGATGACAAAATCGGCTAGTGGTGGAAACATGAGATCAAGCTTAGCTTTGGTTCCAACCGGGAGCAAAAAAACTTGCTGTTTTTTTTTTGCATGTAGAAATAAATGTTTATTTCCGCTTATAATCAACTTATCAGTGAAAATAAGTGAAAATGCCATCAAAAACATTGCTTAATTCTTACTTAGCTTCTAAGATGATTACTGAGAATGCATAAAAACATTAGGAAGGTCGACTTTTATAGAAACACAGGGTGAAAGCGAGGCGCTTTTACCATCATTGCTAGGGCGACCACGTATGCCACTGCCCACCACCGCAGGTGGGGCATTGGAGTCAAGGAGCGATTTCCACTTCAGTTTCTCGCATCCAAACTTGTCCCTTCTGGTGCCACCCACGGTGGAAGACGCCACCCTCGACGACATCTACGTCTCATACAGGGTAATGAGTGCGCTCCATACCGTCGTTAATGCATGGCGCTGAGGAGTGGCACTACCATGTTAACGGATTGCACTCGTGGATCCCCGCTGCAAAAAGTGACAGTGAAGCCGGGAAGTAGGTGATGGTAACATTGTGACACGAACACAAAAACATAACTCCAACCCTCCACTCCAGGCGGGACACTGGAGGTCAATAACTCTGACCCTCCACTCCAAGCGAGACACTGGAGGTCATAACTCCGACCCTCCACTTGAGGCGGGGCACTGGAGGTCGAGCAGTGATTTCTTCTTTGATTCCTTGCATCAAAACTTGTCCCTTCGGGTGCCACCTACGGTGGAGGATGCCGCCCTTGACGGCATCTTCGACTTGTACACGGTAATGGGTGCGCTTCACACCACCTTTAATGGTGCTGAGTAGTGGCATGACCATGATCACGGATCACACTGGTGGATTCCCCATGACAGATGTGTGGATGCGAAGCCAGAAAGTATGTGACGGTAACATTGTGACACACACACAAACACACAACTCCGACACTACACTCCAGACAGAGCACTGGAGGTCGACAAGCGATTTCTTCTTTAGTTTCTCGCATCCAAACTTGTTTCTTCTGGTGCCGACCACGATGGAGGAAGTCACCCTTGATGACATCTTTAACCTATATGGGTAATGGGCGAGCACCGCACTGCTGTTAATGGTGCTGAGGAGCAGAACAACCACATTTTCACGGATCACACTTATGGATCCCTACTGGCAGAAGTGAGAATGAAGTGGGAGAGTAGGCAACAGTAACACTGTGATCGAGACACAAACACACGACTCTGACCCTCCACTCCAAGCGGGACACCATAGGTCGATGAGCGATTTCTTCTTCGGTCTCTTGCATCCAAACTTGTCGCTTCTGGTGCCACCCACGGTTGAGGATGCTGCCCTCAATGGCATCTTCGACTCATACATGGTAATGGGCGTGCTCCGCACCGCCGTTAATGGCTTAAAGGAGTGGCACGACCATGTCCACAGATTGCACTCGTGTATCTGCTGTGACAGAAGTGAGAACGAAGCCGGGAAGTAGGTGAAGGTAACAATGTGACAGGCACAAACACACAACTCTGACCCTCCACTCCAAGCGGGACACAAAGGTCGAGAAGAAATTTCTTCTTCGGTTTCTTGCTGTCGCTTCCAGTGCCTCCCACGGTGAAGGATGCTGCCCTCGATGGCATCTTCGACTCGCACAGGGTAATGGGCACACTCCGCACCGCCGTTAATGGTGCAAAGGAGTGGCACGACCACGTTCACAGATCAGACTCATGTAACGCGCTGATAGAATTGAGAACGAAGCCGAGAAGTAGGTGAAGGTAACACTGTGACACATACACAAACAAACAACTTCGACACTTCACTCCATTTGGGGCACTGGAGGTCTAGGAGCGATTCCTTCTTTGGTTTCTCGCATCCAAACTTGCCCTTCCGGTGCCACCCACGACGAAGGACATGCCCTCGACGACATCTTCGACTTGTACAGGGTAATGGGCACATTCCGCACTGGAGTTAATGGTGCTAAGGAGAGGCGCAACCATGTTCACGGATCACACTCGTGGATCCCTGCTGGAAGAAGTGAGAACAAAGTCGAGAAGTAAGCGACGGTGTGACACAGACACAAACACACAACTCCGACCCTCCACTCCAAGCGCAGCTGGAGGTCAAGGGGTGATTTTTTCTTCGGTTTCCGGCATCCAAACTTGCTGCTTCCGGTGCCACCCACGGTGGAGGACGCCACCCTCGACGGCACGACTCGTACAGGGTAATGAGTGTGTTACACAACGCCGTTAATGGTGTTGAGGAGTGACACGACCACGTTCACGGATCGCACCTGCGGATCCCCGCTGATAGAAGTGAGAACGAGGTCGGGAAGTAGGCGATGGTAACACTGTGACACATGCACACACAACTCAAACCCTCCACTCCAGGTGAGCGATTTCTTTTTTAGTTTCTTGCATCCAAACTTGTCCCTTCTCGTACCACCCACAGTGGAGGACACCACCCTCAATGGCATCTTTGACTCGTACATCGTAATATGCACGCTCTGCACCAACATTAATGGTGCTGAGGAGTGGCAGGACCACGTTCTCACACTCGTGTATCCCCGGTGACAGAAGTGAAAACGAAGCCGAGAAGTAGGTGACGGTAACAGACATCTATGTATCTTTTCCATACCAATAATTCCAGAGAGTCACCACTATGCTTCTCCAAGTTTCTTTATTTTTTCGAGTGATGAACAGAGTGGCAGATTTTATACACCCCATTGCCTAGGCTTTAGAAGACGATTCTGTAACATTACAACTAGCGATGCAAGTGGGTCAGGATGCGGCTGCCCGCCCCGTGTCGCGCGCGCCGCAAAACACCGACGGGATTATGTGGGAGTCCCGCTTAAGCCGCGAACCGTTAGTGGGTGTCCAGCACACGCCGCTTGCTGCCCGCCACATATGTCGCTTGCTGTAGCCCCCCGCATCCCTAGCTTGGTACAAAATCTGGAAAGCCGCCGCAGAAACATAGGTGCTGGAAAGCCGCCGCAGAACGCCATAGGTGGTGCCCTAAGCCAGAGGAAGATGTTTAGCGGCAGTGTCGGTGGTTCTATGGGCGGCATGCCACCGCACCCTGGCACGACGAAGATGAACACGATGGGCGGTGCCGGTGGTTCGATGGGCGGTATGCTGCCACAGCAGCCTCTCGATGAAGCCGTACTTGATGGGCAGCGATGCCGGTTTGACAGCTGGTATGGGCAGCCAGATGGGCGGTGGGCCAATGATGAGCCACCCTCACATGAGCGGTATGCAACAGGGCAGTGCCGGTGCCGTGCATGGCGGCATGCCAGGAGCGGGCTTCTACCATGGCGGAAGCAGTGACATTGCAGGGGAGGGCTTTTACCATGGCAGCGGCATGCAACCCGCCGGCGCAGATATGACGCAGGTTGCTGCGGGCACCACCAGGAACCCCATGCCGCCGCACCAACAGTACCCCATGGCTACAATGCCTCCGCGACGAGGTCGATAGCCTTGAACTTCTTCGTAGATGGTGCCAACGCGGGACCTCGACGGGCTCGACGTGGTGGCCTGGGGCTTCGTGATTAAGGCTGGGGAGCGGCTTCTACGGGCGCCTCGGAGGAGGGAGGTCTTGGCCATGGAGTCTGGAAGTCGGCTGACCGGAGTCAAGGCGGCACGATGTAGCTGTGTAGGTTTGTAAGCGGGCAAGCAGCGCTACGGGAATGACTGTAATGATCCGTTTTAGTTAAGCGAGTTCATTTGCGGGATTCAACCGGGTCCGTGGCGCGCGTCGACCCAGCGGCTATGCTGGCAGATCCGTGCTGCTTGCACCCCTAATTACAACAAACTTTTATCACGGTAACACACACAAACAAACAACTTGATTGAATGTGTATGAACCGAGAGAGTTCCACATCAAGTGTAGATAGTGATACAAATGCTGAGAAAATATGGGCTGATTTTGCCATGGCATGAGCCAATTTTACTCGTGCCCAGTTCCATATCAGAAAAAGGAGAAAAATGAACTTGTATGTGAAGTACAACAGTAAATTTTCTAATATATTCCTCTTGGAACCCTAGAAAATCTTTGGTGTATCAACCAACCCACAGCAGGCTGCTTAGAATGCTGTTACACCTGATTCTGGATGCTAAAATGAATAAATCACCGTATAGAGTCAAGCGACCACCCACCCTCCTCTTGCACCTATGTCAGTTCCTTTATCTATAATACTCCCTGCATCTCTAAATACTTGTCGGTTTGTAGTTCATTTTTGAACTACAAAACGACAAGTATTTAGAGACGGATGGAGTAACTCTCAAAACGACGACTGCTGCTGCTGTCATCTTACATCAACATACAACTGAATGATGGGCATTTCCAATATCCATTTCTTCCTCTTTCTTGGCAGCAAAACTGTCCCCCAGCCAATAACTATACAACTTCTGGGACTCTGGGCTCAAATTTCGCCACGCTCCTCATCTTGGACAGTCAGAATCTGTTTCTATTTCTGTATCTAAGCTATCATCCTGTATGCACTTGTAAAAAAGAACATAAGCTGCTAACGTCTTTATGCTATCCTTAGTTATAGGACCCACATGACGGTCATCAAAGTCGTACCACCCTTTTTTCCCTTCATGCTGCACAAAATAAAGCACAATCTGAACCTCTCTTTTGTCAAAACTTTATAGCTCAAATGTGAAATAAAAACATTGTCAAGAGGAACAATACATGAACATGTCAAATACCAAATACATACATGTGAATTTTGTATCCAGAGGTCTATCCCCTTTTAACATATTCAGCATGTTGCAATGTTTAAAAAATTCGTAAAAAACATGTGTAGCACACACAAAGTTATTGCATGCGAGTCTTTTTTGGTGAATAATGTGTGCCTTATTATTATAAAGTGGAGGAGGTAATGGTAGTGTGACATATAGTCCAAAAATAAAAGAAACATGGTTGTGAGCTGTAAACAAGAAACATTGACACTGAGGATATGCTTCCAGCTACGAAGTACTCCCTCCGTCCCCATTTGTTCCACGTTGGGAGAACTAATTAGTAATCAATACTCCCTCCATCCCCATTTGTTCGATGTTGGGAGAACTAAAATTAGTTCTCCCATCGTCAAACAAATGGGAATGGAGGGAGTACTTGCGAAGCATGCAGGAATACAGGAACCTATTTTATTCTTCATATTAAAATGTGTAGCAAGAGTGTCCTTGCAGTTCTCTTGGTCAAAAGAATGTTTAGCAAGGGTGGTGTGAAGATATAGTCTTTAATATCCTCGCGAGAAAATATTCTAATAAAAAGTTGCATCATTTCCTCTATGAGCTTCATTTTCTCAGGACTGCCCGAGAGAATCTGAGATCGGGATTACATTTTTTTTTTGAATCTCGATGTTATGGAAAATCTAAAGCTGAATATTTGCAAGTTTAATCAACATTATGTGTACCATACACATATTTTTTTAAACACATTTCAGTTGATTCATATTCTTGGTAAGGGAAATGCTAGATCCTCTGGGATGTAACCAATTTCCAAAACAAATTAAATACACGTTGCTTAGGCACTGGAGGAAAGAATACTTACATAAACATAAGCTGTATAATGACCAGCTCCCATGCTTCCATAGTGGTTACTAATAGCAAACAGCTGATAATTGTGTGGAATTTGTTGGCTTCGGTTACCGATATACTTGGACAGGTCAAGATCATGTATGGGGAAGTCCACAAATGTCTCTAGTTTGTTTTTTTGTGAAGGATCTTCCGTAACCTCCAAAGGTCTAACTTCTTACTAGCTTGTCTATGCTCTTTACAACGTGGGCAATACCTATAAAATAGAAATAAAATAAACTTGAGAAAAGGGCAGGAAAGAGGTTACAATGTCACTTCACCATCTCTACTGCTACAATGTTCCAACAATACATTATTCTACTATGTGAAAATATTTGGGAGTTGACAAAAAAAAGATACATTATTCAACAATACCCAATGGCTAGCACGTAGCCAAATTTGGCATGGGATGAATATCTTGCTAGCTGAAGACAATATCTTGCAGCTCAAGAACAGAAGACAGAGGATGACAAGCAACTGACTGGGGTGAATATCTTGCTAGTTGAATACACTAGACTAGCAGCAACAAGAATGTGTAGTTGCCGGATTTCATTTCAAAGTTGGTTGGCATGCGGGGCACTATATCTCTGGGAATAGGGGGTCTGAACGTACTGGGGGTACAAGTGGTCACGAACCATGAGCTCTAGGAAGGTAGAGCGATCGGTGGCATCCTGGAGAGAAGGAAGCGACCATTGCGGATATCGCAGAGACGCCATCTGCTGTTAGGGTGGGAGTTGTTGGAGATGAATTTTTTGCTAGCTGAAGACATTTTTCTCTCTTTTAAGTGGCTGGGCTGACACACTGCCAAGTACAAGCTAATATATGTGGAACCCAACGGCTAACACGTAGACAAATGTGGCATGAGATGAATATCTTGCTAGCTGAACACAATATCTTGCAGCTCAGAAACACAGAAACAGAAGACCGAGGATGACAAGCCATTGGCTCGGATGAATATCTTGCTGGCTGGATACACTAGACTGGCAGCAAGGAGAATGTGTAGTTGTCGAATTTCATTTCAAAGTTGGTTGGCATGTGGGTGAAAGTGCATCTAGGAATCCCTTGTGGGTTTCGGATGATTTATGACAAGCAAATGAGATCCTAACCACTTTGTTGAGATGAGCACACGTTCTAATGAGAAAATAAGCAAGGTGCCAAAAAGAAGGGAGAATGAGGAGAAATGTGGAAAAGAGCTCATGGAACAAGTGTAGTAGATCATTGTGTATGGAGTGTGTTAAGGAAACACACCCCAAGAGCTCAAGAACAAATAATCACACACATTGCACAAGTTTATACAGGACCGGACTAATCCGACTGACATCGGACTAGTCCAATGTCTTTCTGCACAAGATCGGACAAGTCCAATACCACCACGGACTAGTCCGATATCTCTCTGACTAGAATCGGACTAGTCCACCCCAGTGTGGACTAGTCCTCCAAACACTTCACAAGTTTCACAAAATCGGACAAGTCCGATATTAGCACGGACTAGTCCGAAAAACCCTCTGACCTAAATCGGACAAGTCCTCCAAGTGCGGACATGTCCCCAATTCACTTAGGGTTTCACTTTTCCGGACAAGTCCGAAATCCATCGAACTAGTCCGAAGATTTCCAGAACTAAAATCGGACAAGTCCGCTTCTAGACGGACTAGTCCGATATTTCGGGACACCTAGGGTTTGCTACACACCGCACACCAGACTAGTCTGGTGTCCACCACGGACTAGTCCGATCTTTGTGAACCCTAATGGTCACTTTTGGGAACCCTATATAAATAGGTGTACACGATCCATCTTTCATATCACTCGACCCCCTGCGCCGTCACACCTCCCAAGAGCCTCAAAAACACATCTCTCCATGAAATCAAAAGCAACAAAGATCAATCCCTTGAGGATACATTTTGGATCATTGGAGAGACATGGTTCGTCACTCATTGAACTCTTGGTTTGATTCCCTAACACACTCCTATGGTTTTTCATCGTAATCTTTCGAGTGTGTTCTTGGTGGAGTTCTTGTTGTAATCTTGGGGAGCCCTCAACGTGTGAGAAGGCCCCTTGAATTCGTTTATTTGCCCTTTCTGATAAGTGAAGATGATTGGCCTCCGTGGCGATCCGATGAGGGTAGGGTTGGAGAAGACCCGATCCTTTTGTGGACCCCTCAACGTGGATGTAGGTTGCCTCTGCGGGAACTGAACCACGAGATAAAGTGCTTGTGTTCTTGCTTTGCGCTCATCGTTCTTATACTTCATATCAATCTAGGGTTTCAATCAATCTTGCTTACTTTACATTGAAACATTGAACATAAGATTGACTTGTGACACATCCTAGTTCATAATCGTGTAACACTTAAATTACAAGTATAATTCCGTTGCTTACATCCTAGGATCAAGTTAATTGATCAAATTTGATTAACCTAGTCAGTACACACCGGACTAGTCCACACTTGACCGGACTAGTCCGATATCTCGAGATTTGATCTGGTTGTTAAGTGTTACAGGTTCCAACAAAATTCAAAAAGGCCTATTCACCCCCCCCCCTCTAGGCCACATTCAATTGGTATCAGAGCAAGGTTCTTCAAGAAGGAGACTAATCGCTTGAAGAGATCATGTCGGACATGATGGACGTACACAAGAGCAACAACCAAGAGAAGGTTGATGAAGACAAGAACCAAAAATTGAGAAGCTCCTTGAGGCCATTCAAGACTTCGAGGATGACGATGAGAGACGCTGGAACTCAAGGCGCTCCTAAGGAAGAAAACCCTTTCCAAGGGAAAGGTGAAGATCGAAGATGAGAAGAGAAAGAAGGGGAGTAGTCACACCGACTACTCCCGATATCCTTTTAACTATGATTGCCTAAATACTAACAACAATCATTATCTATCTATTCCACTTGGAAAAGCCCCACACTTTGACGACAATGACTACTCAATGTGGAGGCAAAACATGAAAATGCATTTTATTTCTCTCAATCCAAGTTTGTGGCACATAGTATGCACAGGAATGGATATCCCGAATGATGATGAGGAGCTCACACCTAGCCAAGAGCAAGCCATCCATCGAAATGCTCAAGCTGCTGCAATCATTACTTCATCGCTAAGTCAGGATGAGTTTACAAAGGTGGATGGACTCAAGATCGTGAACGAGATATGGGATACGTTGCAAACCGCACATGAAGGTGGTCATCATCTGCGAGAAGCGAAAATCGAGATGATTGAAGGCAAGCTAGGAAGGTTTGCAATCGAAGAAGATGAGTCGCCACAAGACATGTACAACCGATTAAAGACGCTCATCAACAAGGTGCGAGCATACGGAAGCAAGAAGTGGAACGACCACGAGGTAGTGAAGCTCATCCTTAGAGTCTTCATGCCTCGCAATGTCACCTTGTGCTCAATGATACAAGAAAGCCCCGGATACAAGAAGATGACCCCGAATGAGCTACTTGGGAAAATCATCAACTTTGAGATGATGGAAAAACAAGCCAAACATGTTAAGGAAATTGCCGACCTCACCTCGGCAAAGAAGAAAGGGGTTGCTCTAAAGTCCATCCTTAAGCCCTTGTCTAAGGGCGTGTTTGGTATGGCTCCATTCCACAGTAGAGCAATTCTGCTCTCAAATGCTGGGGTGGAGCAACTCTGCTGTGGAGATGAAGTTATTACTGAAGGTGTTTGGCTGAGATAGTGTTCCCAGTTCCAAAAAAGAGGTTTTAGGACGCATTACCAATTTTACCCTTAGTCGTTAATGGGCTTTTTCAATCCATTTTGGGCTGAACTGCAAAAGCCTATGGGACTCTTTGAAGTAGTAGGACCGAAATTTAATTATATTTTCATTTTTTGAATGAATCACCGTGATTGGTCTTTTAATCATGAAAACCGGTTCAAAGCCTGATCCGCTTGGGATACATATAGAAAATGATAAAAATTAGTGTAATCATTGTTTTTCGTTTTTTCACGAATGGATGATATTGTGACATGCTGGAAACGTTGATAATATTTTTTTTGGTTCAAACCTGTATGCTGGATGACCTCCGGTAAAGAACATTGATCAAAGCTACAAAAATTTTGAAATAAAAAATTAAACATAAATCCTTTGTGTAAGATTTTGGATAAAATATATTCGAAATTATTAAAAAACCACAATACCGAGTTTATCTGGTCAAACTTTGCTGTGAATTTCAGTTTTAAATCAAGCACTCGCAAGACACAAATTTAATTATTTTCTCAAATCGATAAGTTCCATTGAAATTTCAAAGGCCAGCAAGAAACCAAACTTGAACGAGGAGACACGCACACATCAGGTCGAAATCGTGAGAAAACGAAAAACAAAACAATGACCTGTTGAGCTCATGAGATACACAAATCTGCCAAATTCAACTAGGCATGCACCAAAGCACGAATTGGGAAGAGCATTGGGATCCCCCGGAATCCAGGCGCAAGGAACAGCCAAATATGGATCGGAATCAAGAGGCAATGAATCCAAAGGCACTGGATGAGCATTGGGATCTACCAAATCGGTGCCAGAACAGGAACAACCACCCCCGGAATCCAGAGGCAAGGGCGAAAGAGCATTGGGATGAGCTCCTGGAAGTGAGCACGGGCAAAGGAACGATGAACTCAAGCCGCCACGAACGGGCGATGTGCCGAGGTGGCCGCGGACAGGTGGTGCGCCGAAGTAGGTGCTAATGAGCGGCGCGTCAAGCTGGGCGCGGAAGGGGGTTGCGAGGCCAACGAAGAGGGGTGGGGAAGGGAGCTCCGAGCACTGTGCGGCCACTGGACCCTGCAGCGGTGGTGGGTAGTCGCATTTCGGCAGTGGTTCTGCGGGGAAGAAAGACTTGTGGAATAGATGAACGAAACGTTTTTTCTGTAACCAGTGGCAATTGCGGGTAATTACTCCTGAACTCCACGACTACGTATCTATTGGCTGTTTCTGGAGTAAGAAAATAGGTACTCCAAGAAAATGAACTAGAGCTCCTCAAACTCTGTAGAGTTGGAATGCTTCGTAGAGTTTTAGAGTTGAGGTGTTTGGCTCTATTTTTTCAGCTCCCTCTTGGAGTTAAGCTCTGGAGCCATGCCAAACACCCCCTAAAGAAGCTTGAGAAACTCAACTAGAAGAAGACGGTGATGATGAAAGCAGTGACTTGGATGAAAATGACATGATACTGTTTATGAAGAAATTCAAGAAGATGATGAAGAAGAGACAAGGTGCTAAATCAAGTGAAGGAAAGTACAAGGACAGATCAAAACCAAAATTGAGGCGGGCATGCTATAATTGTGGTGAGTATAGCAACTTTATAGTTGATTGCCCATATGAAGAGAACAAGAAGAAGACCAAAAGAAGCAAAGCCTCAACCCAAGAAGTTCTTCAAGAAGAAGAAGCAAGCTGAACAAGCACATCTTGGGCGAGAATGAGACTCAAATGATGAGTCCTCATCCGAAGAAGATGAGGAGATGGCCAGCATAGCCATCGAGAAGACATCCAAGAAGTCCACTCTCTTCCCTACTCTCAACGCATGGAAGGGGAATGACACCTGCGTCATGGCAAAGGAAGGTAAACACAAGGTAACAACAAAACCCTCTTCCGTACATTCCTATTCTTGTGATAGTGAAATTGCTAGCGATAATGAAGATATGCTCATTCGACTTGATAAGAAAACAACCGCAAAAATGATATTTTTACTTGATAAACTTGTTGAGAAGGAGAAGTTGATACATCGTCAAGAAGATATGCTTATCTCCCAAAAGGAGGAATATGCTGAACTTGACAGGCTTCTAGAACTTGAAAAGGAGCGAAGCAAGTCACTAGAGCTTGAATTAGCTTCAAGCAAGGAAGCTTGCTTGGAGTTAAGCGACTCAAATGCTACAATCAAAGACAAACTTGCTAACCTAATCAAGGTTAACAAGATCCTTGAAGTGCAAGTTGAGTCACTCAAGCAAGGTGACCCTTCATCCTCTTCAAGTTCACCTTCTCAACCCATTAAAACTGAAGTTGCTTCTACTTGTACATGTGGTAAAGTTGACACCAGCTTGAAAGACAAGTCAACCTCTACCAAGGACAACCATCGTTCACAAAATGGCATATTTGACAAGGAGAAGATCAAATATGCACGTAGTGCATACTTGGTCACAAGACCTCCAAATGTCAATTATGGCAGTGGTTACTCTTATGGTGAAAAGTAAAATGCTAGAAGCCATAAGAATAAAAAGGAAAGCAATGCCTATGTAAAGGGAAGACCCTCTCAAACTGGAAAAATCCAAAATTAATGAATCCAACACGCATGATCACCGGACTAGTCCGGTCGGGATCCGGACAAGTCCGGTCCTCCGGACAAGTCCGATCTCCCAGACTAGTCCTGTGTATAAACAACAACAATTGCTATTTAGAACTTTCGATGCATCTTACGTCTTAATGAGAAGTAATTTTGGCAATGTTTATGCTCATTATGTTGGGCCACCCCATGGGAACACCAAGTCTCATGTGTGGGTGCCCAAATCCCTTGTGACTAATCTAAAAGGACCCAAGCAAGCTGGGGTACCTAAAACCAAGGCATGATTCGTTTTTGTAGGCCTATTCCTCCGGTGGATCAAAATAGGTGCTAGACAGTGGCTGCACCAACCATATGACTGGAGAAAGAAGGATGTTCGTTGAATATGAAGCAAATGAGGATCCAAGCAGGGCATCTATTTTGGAAACAATAGTCAAGGAAGGGTGCTCAATACCGCTAAAATTGCCATATCATCTAAACACACTCTTTCTCATGTATTACATGTTGATTCCTTAGATTATAACCTGCTATCCATATCTCAATTATATGACAAAGGTTATAATTGCTTGTTCACTAACGAGGGTGTGACCGTCTCTAGAAGGATTGATGGTTCCATTGCATTCAAGGGAATGTTAAAGGGAAAGCTTTACCTTGTTGACTTTAACAAAGATAAAGCCGAACTTGACACATGCTTGATTGCAAAGACCAACATGGGTTGGTTGTGGCATAGACGGCTAGCACATGTTGGTATGAGGAACCTTCAAAAACTTCTCAAGGGCGATCACATCCGAGGTGTGAAGAATGTTGTTTTTGAGAAAAATAGGCCTTGTAATGCGTGCCAAGCCGAGAAGCAAGTTGGAGCACCTCATCCCGCTAAGAACGTCATGACTACAACAAGACCGCTCAAGCTACTTCACATGGACTTATTTGGTCCAATTGCTTACATAAGCATCGGCGGTAACAAATATGGTTTAGTAGTTGTTGATGATTCTTCTCACTTCACCTGGGTTTTCTTTTTACATGATAAGTCAGAAACACAAGGAACACTCAAGAAGTTCTTGAAGCGAGCTCAAAATGAATTCTCATTGACAATAAGGAACATTCAAAGCGACAACAGCACGAAGTTCAAGAACACACAAGTGGAGAAGTACCTAGATGAAGAAGGGATAAAGCACGATCGAGTTTTCAGCACCTTACTCCCCTCAACAAAACGGAGTTGCCGAAAGAAAGAACTAAACCCTCATAGAGATGGTGAGAACAATGCTCGATGAGTACAAGACCTCAGATTGATTCTGGGCGGAAGCGGTTAACACCGCTTGCCATGCCATAAGTCGACTTTATCTTCATCGACTACTCAAGAAGACACCTATGAGCTACTCACCGGTAACAAGCCTAATATTTCATATTTTTGAGTTTTCGGTTCCAAATGCTATATTTTGAACAAGAAGCCTAGGACTTCAAAGTTCGCTTCGTAGTCCGATGAAGGTTTCTTGCTTGATTATGATTCGAACACTTACGCCTATCATGTCTACAACAAGACCTCCAGACTTGTTGAAGTAGCACGTGATGTAGTGTTCGATGAAACTAATGGCTCCCAAAAGGAGAAAGTTGATCCATGTGTGCTATATAAAGAAGAAGCTCCTTGTCAAGCATTGAGAAGAATGGCGTTGGGCGAAGTTCGACCACAAGAGCCACCTCTACATATGCATGAGGAAAATGAACCACAAGAGGAGGCCAATGATCAAGGGGGAGCTTCCATACAAGATCAACCTCAAGAAGACGAAAATGACCTTCAAGTCAATGAGGGCAACCATTTAGAGGGATAAGAAGATAATCATGAAGATTCAAGACAGCAAGTACCACACCCAAGAGTACACCAATGCGTCCAAAGGGATCACCCAATCGACAACATCATCGGTGACATCCAAAAGGGAGTAACTACTAGATCTCGCATAGCTAATTTTTGTGAGCATTATTCTTTTGTATCTTTTTTGGAACCGCGCAGGGGTGAGGATGCATTGAAGGATCCGGACTGGGTAGTGGCCATGCAAGAAAAACTCAACAATTTTAAAAGAAACTAGGTGTGGGAACTAGTCGAAAGACCCAAGTCCAATGTCATCAGCACAAAATGGGTCTTCCACAACAAACAAGATGAACACGCGGTGATGACAAGGAACAAGGCACGACTTGTGGCCAAAGGGTAATCACAAGTCGAAGGTTTGGATTTCGATGAGACCTTTGCTCCTATAGCTAGACTTTACTCTATTAGAATATTACTTGCATATACTACTCACCATGATTTCAAGCTCTATCAAATGGATGTGAAAAGCGCCTTCCTCAACGGACCAATCAAGGAGGACGTATATGTGGAGCAACCCCCCCCCCCCCCCCCAGATTTGAAGATGAAGAGTTCCCAACCACGTATTTAAATTGTGTAAGGCTCTCTACGGCATCAAACAAGCTCCAAAAGCTTGGTATGAGTGTCTTAGAGATTTCTTAATTGAAAATGGCTTTAAGATCGGTAAAGTAGATTATACATTGTTTACAAAGAACTTTGACAATGATCTGTTTGTTTGTCAAATCTATGTTGATGATATAATCTTTGGTTCAACTAACAAATCTTTTTGTGAGGAATTTAGTAAAATTATGAAAGATAGGTTTGAGATGTCTATGATGGGAGAGCTAAAGTACTTCTTGGGATTCCAAGTGAGGCAACAAAAGGAAGGGACGTTCATAAGCCAAACTAAGTACACTCAAGACATACTCAAGAAGTTTGGAATGGACAAGGCAAAGCCCATAAAGACTCCCAGGGCAACGAATGGCCACTTGGATCTCAATGATGATGGATCAAACGTCGATCAAAAGGTATATAGCTCCATGATTGGATCTCTACTCTACTTATGTGCATCTAGGCCAAATATTATGTTAAGTGTATGTTTGTGTGCAAGGTTTCAAGCCAACACAAAAGAGTGTCATTTGACAGTCGTTAAGAGAATCTTGCGGTATTTAGTTCATACACCCAACCTAGGCCTTTGGTACCCCAAAGGTTCCAAATTTAATCTCATTGGTTACTTCGATGCAGATCATGCCGGATGCAAAGTAGATAGAAAAATTACTTATGGTACATGCCAATTCCTAGGTACATCCCTAGTTTCTTGGTCCTCCAGGAAACAAAACTCCGTCGGCCTATGCACAGCCGAAGCGTAGTATGTTGCAGCCGGGAGTTGCTGTGCTCAACTCCTTTGGATGCGACAGACTCTAAGGGATTACGGTTACAATATGAAACGCATTCCACTCCTTTGTGATAATGAGAGTGCCACTAAAATTGCCCATAATCCCGTTGAGCACTCTAGGACCAAACACATAGACATCCGACATCACTTTTTGAGAGATCATTCAATGAAGGGAGATATAGCCATTTCACATGTCAACATCGAAAAACATCTAGCCGATATTTTCACCAAGCCACTTGATGAAAAACGCTTTTGCGAACTCTGAAATGAACTAATTATCCTTGATTCTCGAAGTGTGGCTTGAAATCTTGTACACCTGAATGCTATCTTCAAAATTCAATGATTGTGTTGTGAAATCATCTCTCTCAATTTTTCCAAAAACCTATGTCAATTACTAGATCTTGGTGAATTATGGTCATTGCTTGATTGTTTTATGCTTACTGATCATATTCATCAAGATTGTTTGATTTGATTTGCCTCCCTATTTTCTAAATAAGTATCTTCGAATATATACGAATGGGCTAGGCATTTCTTCTCTGGTGACTACGGACTAGTCCGTGGTTACCCGGACTAGTCCGCCCATGTAGACTAGTCCGTAGAGCGCCGGTTAGGCCGGACTAGTTCAACAGAACACGTTCTAGTCCGATATAGCCTCTGGAAAAGTTCAGACTAGTCCGATCATTTTCGGACTTGTCCAATTTTTCGTGTCCATAACCCTAGCCGCCGCCAAACCCTAATCTCCCTCACCTCACACTTGCCTCAAGCTTTCTCTCTCCACACTCGAGCTCCCCAAGGCGATTCGATGATTTCTCCATCAAAAATCTCCAAGTTTGGATGGAAATCAACCCCCTTCGCTTAGGGATTGAAGACCAGGGACTTGTCTGCCCCTTCAACCCTCTCTTCTCCGAGATTCAAGCGATTTTTCGGTAAATTTTCCCCCAAACCCTAGAAATCTCCATTTTCTTCATTGGTGATCGAATATCCTAGCTTCTGTCATATAATACAAGTGTTCTTGATGTATTACATTGCTGTTAGGCTATTTTTGCATTGAGCAACTCCATTTGTCTCATAGTTAAGGTTCTTGAGGATGAATATCGGACTAGTCCGGTCACCCGGACTAGTCCGTGCCTAAACACCGGACTAGTCCAATTTTTCTGAACTCAACCCTAACTTATTAATCTCTCAATGCAGTTCCTTGATGTGTGCTAGATAAAGAAGAAGCTTCTTGTCAAGCATTGAGAAGAATGGTGTTGGGTGAAGTTCGACCACAAGAGCCACCTCTACATATGCATGAGGAAAATGAACCACAAGAGGAGGCCAGTGATCAAGGGGGAGCTTCCATACAAGATCAACCTCAAGAAGATGAAAATGACCTTCAAGTCAATGAGGGCAACCATTTAGAGAGATAAGAAGATTATCATGAAGATTCAAGACAGCAAGTACCACACCCAAGAGTACACCAATGTGTCCAAAGGGGTCACCCAATCGACAACATCACCCAACAGACCACAAGCTCTAGGAAGGTGGAGCCATCGGTCGCGTCCCGGGAGAGGAGGAAGCGGCCATCGCGGATATCGCAGACGCGCCAGCTGCTATTAGGGCGAGAGTTGTTGAAGATGAATTTCTTGCTAGCTGAAGACATTTTTCTCTCTTTTAAGTGGTTGTGACATTTTTATCTCTTTTAAGTGGCTAACACACTGCCAAGTAGAAGTTAATATTAGTGGAGCCCAATGGCTAACATGTAGCCAAATGTGGCATGGGATGAATATCTTGCTAGCTAAAGACAATATCTTGCAGCTCAAGAACACAAGGATGACAAGCCACTGGCTGAGATGAATATCTTGCTAGCTGAATACACTAGACTGCCACCAAGGATAACGTGTAGTTGCTGGGTTTTACATCAAAGCTGGTTGGCGTGCGAGGCACTATATCTCCGGGGATAGGGAGTCCGGACGTACCGGTGGTATAAGGGGTCAAAAACCACGAGCTCTAGGATGGCACAACAGAGAGCAGGTAGCCAGTGCGGAGTATGAGCATGGCCAACAGCATGGATTTGCCGCGTACAGAGCAAGGTCAGACTTATCTTAATGAGAGGTGCCAGAAGACTCCAGAGACCAGCTCCATTAACGCTGTCTCGCAACTGGTAATCCGAACGAAACATGGAGGGTCAACGGCCGTCAAATAATTAGGACACCGTTTATTTCCAAAACTAAAATGTGTATGGCTCACAGCCCCCAAATAAAAGAGTCTGTGTTCAGACCTCTGAATAAAAATGTTTTTTGTTTACAGGCCTCAAATAAAGAAGTGTGTTGTTCACAGCCCTCAGATATAGAATAGAAGTGTGTCGCTCACAACCAATACAATGAAAGCACCAAATAATAAAATAGTGAATATTTAAACGCATAAAACTAAAATGTGTAATTAATGAGTGCGCCCATTCTTTAATGCATGCAGGCTCTTTCTGTTTGGCACTACAAGTAACATGCATATCCACTATTCAACGAGCTCTACGAGGAAATGAAGAAATATATCAGTTTATAAGAGAAATTGAAGTGATTTGGTGTTCACGAATGCTACTACATCAGACAGCTGATCCAACGGAAGGAGTTCAAGCAACAAAAGGGAGATTTCAACATGTCCGCTTCAGAAGAGAAAAACACTGACTGCCTCAACAACAGTGAATTGTATGCAGAACCACATCAGTGGAATAAAATCTTCATTGAACACAATAACAAAGGCCAAAGAGCATCAAGTCGAATAATAAAGTCATTAACTAATTATAGCAGTGAACACTAATATGGAAGAACTGATAAAGATACCTCCTAATCAGAAGATTTTGGGTCCTGGGTAATCCGGTTCAATTCATTCATCAATACGTAGGTTGTTCACCCAGAGAAATCCCATATATGTACCTACATACAAACGAACATGCAATTAGAGGAAAAAACTTTAGTACTCTAAGTCTCTAACATAACTGTGAAGGCAAAATAAGAGGAACATACCGGATCAGAATCTGAAGTCAGAATCTTGTTAGCTTTTTTAAAGTTCTCAGCTGAGTTGTCCTGAAATGTCAAAAGGAAGAGGAAAACACAAGATCAAATGCATTATTGAGGGGACGATTGTCCTTCAAAACATTAAAGCTCATTAAGATCCTTATATAACTAAATAAAGTCTTTTAATTAAGCTTGATTTCCAATTAGAGGAAATTGGTGGAGCTTAAGTATCATACCTTTTTGCCGATCTTCACAGTTAGTCCATTTGTATCACGAGAGACGACTGAAACTCTGAGCATTACAATATATCAATATGCCTGTGAAAAAATATATCAATTAAGCTGAAAGAAAGAAGAATCGAATCATCATGCAAAAGAAAATGAAGTATGGCTGAATCCACGCAGCTGACAATGCAACAAAAAACCGCTAACCTTAACCGATAAATGCAGCACTGCATTAATATTCTACTTCCAAACAAAAGTTTCCCTTTTCTCATTTCAGAAACAAACTTATGAAAGTTATTAACTCCAAAACATTCCCAAAGGCAGCATAGGTTTCTTATTCTCAGCCATCCACCTGATAGAGAGGTGAATGCAACACCAAACTTTTTGCTCTGAATTGCGCGATGCTTAGATGCATTCCTTCTAGGTGGTTTAACCTTTGAATCAATCAATATCCCAAAAGCTCCACCAGAAGTGACATGTAGCTCATAACACATGCAGATGGATCAACATGTACTGGTTCACCAATATTTCAGAACCTCGAGGCTCTAGGCACAGCTACAGTTTGAACTAAAAACTGTTAGATCTAAATCACTTTCGGTGGAAAATAATTCATTAACATAATCACCTATTATGCACATAATCAACATAATTAACAGTGGATTAGTGATACTTACTTGGATCTCGCTTTTCCTTCGATGATTTCTTCTTCCAGTGTGCGGATCTGAGGCTTCAAGTCCTTCCCACTGCATCAGAATTTGATTGGTTGTTCACTTTCGGGATTAGAGAGTAATTAGTGTCTTAATCACGTCATTAGCCTCTACTCCCTATTTATAGTGTGTGCGGTAGGGGGACTGGGCCAAAGTCGGTTATGGACGCGTCCGATCGGGGCGGTTCCGTACGGGATGACGCGGTAACGTGGGTTACCGGTCTCCCTATTCCTTTTTCTTTATTTATTTCTTTATTTGACTTTTTCCTCCTTTTTCTCACGTTGGACCGAGATTAATACCAACATTCTCCCCCTTAATCATCTGGTTCAACCTTATTTATCCATTCTCAATAACTATAATGCACAAAGTGAAGCGTTACAATAGTCTACAGTTAACCATTGAACTTTGACACTTATGATACATCAACCGATTTCAAATTGAAAACATTTTTCTCTATGGGAGTGACTCCTTTGATAGTCCCTACTCTCCAGAATCACAAGGCTTCCATTAATCCCATGCCGGCAACATAATTCGTTTTGGGTGTTGAGCCTTTATCGTTGGATCCTAGCATATAAATCGTACTATATGCTCATCATTGATGTTTGATTTTGTATTCTATCTTTCACAACATTCACACTTTATGTCAACATGCTTGGCAGTAGCATTTGACTTGTTGTTACTCGCATAGAAAACTGTGTGTTCATTATCGCAGTATAGGACAAGTGGTTAATTAACGTTGTCATCCAACTTGTGCTCGGGAATGAAAACTTTAGATACAACCTGCTCATTGGACTTATATCATGCCATTAAATAAGTGTACGTCGTAGATAAAACATTTACACTTAATGATCGATCACAATTATGATCTACGTTGTACGCAATTCGTCTTTCGTTTGGAGTCTTTTCCACGATATGACTCCATGAGTGAATGTGAATAGATAACATTATCGTGGATTACATGCTATTCACATACCCAATAACATCAATATATGAAAACCAATATCTTTATGGTTATCCATATTTAAAGCACTAGCATGATATTTTTAACATCTTATATATAACATAAGGCTTTATTTGCGGCCTTCCAGCGATCCAGTTCTGGATTTATTTGAAATCTGTCTCACATTCCCATTACATAGTTCTGACACATACATCAATTCAGAGACGTATACATGCTTCTGACAGCTGAAGCATAACGAACCGACTTTATCTGATCAGATTCATTTTGGTTCCACATACATTTTGATGTTCAGAATTGATTTTCTCTGACCATAACAGCAGTCGTAGGAGAGCACTTGAGCATACTGAATTTCTTTAGCAGTCTCCAAAGTATGATTATAAATAGTCCTAATGTGAAAATGGACCTAACTTCATAATCTCAATGTCAAAGATGTAGGAATTTTTCGCTATGATACTTTAAATAATATCAACCACATATAGGACTATAAATGTGAATTACTGCCTTGATTATTAACATCATTGCAGTTATTCACAACATTACTCGTAAGACCAACAGTTCGGATAACATTATCGAACTTAAATCATTATTATGTTGAAGCTTGCTTCAAGACATGATCTTCTTCAAATGACATGCCACATGTCTTTCATTATTATCGTTCTATGACAAATCTTTCGATCTGATCGTATAAACATTGATGTACCTTTGCAACAATCTGCAGTGGCTCTAAAACATGATGAGTCATTGTTTGAGCGTCACGAAGAACAAAAATAGAGACATGCATCTTGCGAATAATTAATCTTCTTGACATATGTGACATCATTATTTTGTTTCTCTTGCGAGTATAACATTTAGAAACATAATTATATAAATTTGTGGATTGAACACCTTTTCTTTTAATACATAGTAAGAAATATGTAAGTATCATTTGACTTTAACTCTAGTAAACTTGCATTACTAAGCACATTTTCCACCATAAAAAATGGTTGTGATGCTTAGATATTCTTCTTATTAAGGTTTACCAGACATGCTCCCCCGCGACACAACGATCGCGTATAGGGTAAATATAGCCATAGCGGAAGAAATTATCCCCAAATATTAAGAATGAGTCAAAATAATTCACGGATTTTAATGTTAAAAGGTCCGCATACGTGGCTCTTATTTTTCCTTTATCATTTTCACGTGTTTCTCCTTAATGCAATCAATGCACTTATTGGTATTTGGGAAGGCTATCTTTAGTTAGACGTTCGATTCTCCCTCTCGAAATGTGGCATAGACGATAGTGCCACAATTTCGAAGAAGTAGTCACACTTTTCCATTCTTGTCAACGTCACATTTTTCATTAATATCATTAACATTATATAAATTATTCACATGCCAAATGAAGTCATTAAGAGATAATACGTAAAGATTTCTCATTTGAAGATGAGACAAAACATATACACATAATTATTATCTCCTAAGCATAACACTAACATATTATTCATACTTAAAATGGATAAAACAATTATTGAATAGAAATGTGGAATGTACTTCAGCATGAGTTACCATAACTTTGACATTCGTGTGTTTCCCGTTTCCTATTTTAATTGTTCTTTCCCCTCACCTCATGGTTTAGGTCATATGCATGGAATGAATATTTTCATTTGATTCAGTGCACTAAACATTTATAGAAAGATCATCATAACATAATTTATCTAGAAACATAAGTTTTATCATTATTTACTTATTGCAGAGGTTGCAGACAATCGACCTGTACGCAGCGGAAACTTATGGTGCTAAAATTGCACGTGTCATATTTCAAATCGATTGGTTCTTAAAAATATAATATATGAGGCTTGTAAGAATTAACAAGACATTTTATCTTTATTTAGAAATAATTAACATTCATGCCTTGATCCTTAATTCCTCTTATAATTCTCTGTTCATCCTGAATAACTCCAAGAGTCATTTCCGAAAGTACTATCATATTTTCAGAGAATTATAGTTGACATTTTGATTACTCACATTTGAAAGATACTCCAATGTAATTTTATTAGTAATGTTTCGCTTAATCCAAAACATAAAGTTTTTGAATAAGCAAAACACTTGATTTATAATATGCCCCCTCCCACATTCTTACCATCTCAATATTTCTCATAAGATTTATCAAAATCTTATAAGCATTAGTATTTTGAAATCCTTTTAAAAAATACTTCTACTGTCATAAAAAACTTTATGGCAATATTTTCTTTATGACATTACATTCACAATGTCATATTACATTGAGACGTTCATTGTGTGAGAGACAACAAGTTCGGAGCACTTTTAATTTTTCTTAACTTAGCCTCATAATATCACTTAAAAACATCAATACTTGGATATATAAAAGATTCAATAGTTTCCAAGTAAATCTTAACGTAGTTCATTCAACGAGAGAAATCACTGCTCATAAAATTTTCGATATTTTCATATTGAAACATCATTATAGTGGTTGTCATCAGAAAGACATTAATGGATTGCATGAAAATAAATTTACGACGATAAATAAATCTACATGCAATTATATTGCAATTCTATGACATATCACCGCTGGTTAGAAAATGTCATGAAACACAAAATATTATTATACATATTATGACTCAATCAAATCAATCAGATTTAATTTTAGAGTCAATAAATGCTCAAAAACTTTCAATTTCACGCTAAACCACCATCAGTTATAAAATAGCGTAAAATGGTAAGGTATAATGGAATATGACCATTAAACATAATATGACTCATGAAATTAAATTAACGTTGGTCAAAATTATTCCAGGTCAAAATTCTAACAAATTTTGTGTTATATCACCATTGGGTAGAAAATAACACGAAATTGTCAAACATCATTAAACATAAGCTTTAAATAGATATGACTCAAAAATTAATCGACGTTGGTCGAAATCAACTTTAGAGTTAGACATTCTCAAATTGACCTTAGTAATGAGCTTAAAATGATAAAACATCATAAACATATTATATAATCTAAATAAAGTCATCTTGTTGGCTCAGACTTCATTTACATTTAATAACATGTTTAAACATAACTTCATACGAACAAAATTTCTCTATTTAAAACAGTACAATAATTTAAATCATAATTAAAGTAATGCATAAATATGTACTGAAAATAAACAGAAAATTTTCTTCTAACGTTCGTGGGACCATAACCATGGCAAAAAACTAAATACAACCCAATCTTATTAGTTCAAACAGTAAAATCATTTCAGCTGGATTAAAGTCATTTGGGCCGAGACCCATGACCAAATAAAGGCGCATTAAATCATAAACCATTTAATAGTAAACTTAAGAATGATATGACCATCTAATACACATTTAATAGATATGATTCCCGTTAAATTAAATAGACAAAGAAATGCTAAAATTAGTGGCAGACTCATAAACCCACGGTAAGCCCATTAAAAAAATAGCCCAGTACAGCCAAAAAAAATCTGGTGGTTTCATAAAACATGGGCCGAAGCCGACGAACAGATGCAGCCTGTTAGCACCCCACCTGTCTCCCGCGTGCAGCCCACTGGCCCGAAAAGCCACCATTTCATCACAGCCGCACAACACAATCTGACGGCCAAAAAACGTTGGGCAAAGAGCAAAAATCCGGCGGCAGCCTAAAACCCTAGCCATTTTTCATTTCTCCCCCGAAAATTCCGGATCCCAGGCAGCGGCACAACCGGTGGAGCCCTGCGCGTGCGGTGTGTGCGAGCGGGTGGACAGCACGCTACACAGACAATTCTCGCGTGAGCGTGCAGGCGGGCGGCACACGGTGGCGCGCGATGCTTGCACGTGTGGAAGAGGAGGCTGGCAGCCGGTTCGTGCGCACGCAAGGTGCGAGTCATTTGAGGGATGGCGGCGCTGTTTCGTCTGCGCATGGCGAGTGGATCACTTCGTGCATGCGTGATCCGTGAGTTCCCAATCTGATTCTTATCATTTTGCTTGATTTTTGTTCGAATGGATGGGATTTAATTTGGGGAAAAACCGGCTAGGGTTAGAATTTCGGGGAATTGGGGATTTGCATCTTAATCCAAACATTTCTAATCTCAATCACTAATTCGAGATGATTAAGGCATAAATATGATTAGGATGGCTCCCGTATCATTGTTAGATCTAAATCACTTTCGATTGAACATAATTCATTAACCTAATCACCTATTATGCACATAATCAACGTAATTAACAGTGGATTAGCGATACTTACTTGGATCTCGCTTTTCCTTCAATGATTTCTTCTTCCAGTGTGCGGATCTGACGCTTCAAGTCCTTCTCACCGCATCACACACATTTTGATCTGTTGTTCAAATTCGGGATTAGAGAGTAATTAGTGTCTTAATCACATCATTAACCTCTACTCCCTATTTATTGTGTGTGCGGCAGGGGGACTAGGCCAAGTCGGTTATGGACGCCTCCGATTGGGGCGGTTCCGTACGGGATGACTCCGTAACGTGGGTTACCGGTCTCCCATTTCCTTTTTCTTTATTTCTTTCTTTATTTGACTTTTTCCTCCTTTTTCTCAGGTTGGACCGAGATTAATACCAACAAAACAGCCTAGGCTTTGATATAATACTTGTAGAACTGCACTATGGTCTCCTTATGGAAACTAATGGTTGTTCATCTTTACAGATAGAGATATCTACAAACTACAAAAGGTAATGGAATGCGAAGCGGACGTCAGCTAGCCAGACGCGAAAACAAATTTTCTGCATACAGTATGCAAAACGACCGCTGTGCATACCTATATCAGATCATGACATGTGTCCCGTCAAAATAATCCATCAATATCCCTCGCGTGGCTGAAGCACCTGCGCGAGTGACGGAGATCGAGCCGACTCTCGATCTCTTGGCTCCCGACTCTGAATTTTGGCAGCCCAAACAATCCAACGCTGGATTGCCTTACCTACCATCCGCACGCTGCCGGCTCCCGGTCCAACTCCCGGTCCATCCTGCCACTGAACTGGTTCATGGCGGACACCGCATGAGGCAGGCCGTGAAGGCGATGACGGAGGGCATGCAGCTGGCAGGCGCTGACACCTCCAATGGCCACGGCGGCACCAAGGTGGGAACGGACGAGTGCGCAAGTGTTGCCGGAAAACTGATCTATGAACCATCTTTGATCATGATACTCCGTGCGTTCCGGCGTTCAGCCTGGAATAAACTGCTGATAATTGATGAGCTTCATCACCTCGAGTTCTTATGGTCAACGGAAAGAGATGAACTTTGTAGCAGGCATCAGCATCACTCCATCAATTTCATTTCAACAAGCAACATGCGCTGAGATTCCCTTTTATTGTTGTCTTTTTGCCATTTAAAATCAATACCAAGGAAGCTACTCAGCACATCTCCACCAACCTCGCCGCGTCTTGTCTTTTGCTCTCCGATCCCAAGCAAAGACGAGGCCAGCAATGGAATCTACGGTGGCCGTTGTGATGGTGCGGTTTCTGGCGCAGGGGCACTGAACCAGCTCCTGCACCTTTCTCCGCTGTTCGCTGCGCGCACAGGGCTCGTTGGTCGGACCAGGAGCCAGCAGGAGGCACTCCGGCGTTGGACTGGTTGGGCTTCAAAAATTCCGAGTCGGGAGCCAAGAGATCGGGAGAGTCATCTTGGTCTCGGCTCACACGTGCACGCTCTCCAGCTGCGCGAGCGATACCGATGGATTATTTTGACGGGACACGTGTCATGATCTGAAATAGGTATGCACAACAATCGGTTTACATACAGTATGCAAAAAATTTATTTCCGACGCGACGAAGACAAATGGGAGGGGGGAGGGAGGGAGGGAGGTTTGTTGTTCGATGCTGCGGGTGGGTGGCTGGGATCGCATCCGGATCCCGATCCGTCGCCCAGTCGATTCCTGTTGGACCCACGTGTCAGTGTTGTTTGCTCCAAACTCATTCTCCGTTGATTATGCTCAGATTTTTTATTAGATGTTTAGTGTAGTACACCCTCCGTTTCGTCTTATTTGTCACTGACTAGTTTATTTTTGAATTAATCGGTAAGAAATAAAAAGAAACGGATGAGGGAAGTATTTGCGTTGGCAAACAAATGCACAAACGAAAACAATTGCACCTAACTCAGAGAGCATGTGTTTTAAATCTTCAATATCATGATATGAACGAGTATTGAAGATGTGTGCGTGTTAGTCCTAAGAAAGTGACTCGGGCTTGACCAAAAGCAGTATGTCGATATTAGATGTACTAGCTTTTGATGTTGGCACTAAAATGTGATAAAATCCAAATTTCGATGCCACTATTCCAATTTAGGGTCTACAGCTAAGCTTTTACATACTCTTAGTAAGTGTTCGCCGTAAACGGATTTTGAACTACACATAGGCCTTATTTCATTTTTCCTTTTGTCATGATACTCCTTCCATCTCAAATTACTAGTCACTCTCTAGTTCAAAAATGAACTACAAAGTAACAACTAATTTGGAATGTAGGGAGTAACAAACAATTTATCTATTTTTTATGGGAGGTGATTCTCACGTGCTTGCGTGGTAGTTTCTGCAATGGCGTGGAATTACACTTTTCATTTTCATGAGAAGCTATGATATTTACTAATTTTATTTTTTAAAAAACATTATCATTAGGATAATAACTTTATTTTGTTTTTATGTAAACTCGATGTCCTAACAATGATAATTTTAAAAATGAGGAAGTACTCCCTCCGTCTCTAAAAGATTGTCGCTTTGTAGTTAAAAATGAACTACAAATCGACAAACTTTTAAGAACGGAGGAAGGACTCGTTACGTGTCGTTAAGTTGCAATACGACTTTAAAAGGAAGTTCTCGTGCTTGCATAAATATTGAGATTCATTTGAGTTAGAACCTAAAACCTCGAGTAGTAAAAATGATTTGTACGTAGGGTGTACTTATATGCCGAAGTAGTTCTCCAATTCTCCATGTTAATGTAGTGACTATGAATCATGTTGTGTCAGTAACGGTGTCGATACCCTGCATACCAGGTATCCCTTTGTACTAGAAGAAGATGTGTCGAGTTCCACCTTCTAGTATTGTGGACTTTTGGAGGCAACAAGTGTCTTGTAGTGCCGGACCTGCCTCCCTCCTTAGGGTGGCTCCGGTGCTGACATGTGTCCCGCAGTGCCGGACTTGCCTCCCTCCTTAGGGTGGCTCTGGTGCTGCCACGTGTCCCGCAGTGCCGGACCCGTCTCCTTCCTTAGGGTGACACCGATGCTGCCACATGTTCTAGGGTGCCAGACTTGCCTCCTTGACAGGGAAAGCTCCAGTTCAACCACGTGTCTAGTAGCTCCGGGTTTGCCTCCGTGTTGAGGGAAGCTCTAGAGCTACCACGTATCACATGTCCGAATCTATATCTACAACAGGGAGACTTTGGGATCTCCAACGGTGCGGACTTTCAAAGGCTATCAATCGACCGTTACAAAACCTGGTTAACACGTTGTTAATGACATATTAATAACTCACGATTAGATAACTATCATGATCGGTAAAGCTGCTGTTCAGGCACGTTATCACACTAATAACCCCCTTTTAACACTCGTAGATCGTGTATAGGGCGGTTATTACAGCTGGGGCTACCTGTCGGGCCATGGCGCATACTGTAACAGCCAGTCCTTGACATATAAAAGGGATATGTTGCACGGTAGAACTCAAGTAATCAAGACTAAGCTCAGGCTTATGCATTCTCAAGCAAACAACACACATCACTATGGAGTAGGATATTACGCTCAAGCGGCCCGAACCACGTAAAACTCCTTGTGTCACCTTGCTCTTGGATCTTGATTAGCGCCCCGCCTAATTATGAACCTCCGCAGACTACTTAGTAGTACCGAGGGAAGTAGGGGCTACTCAAGATTTTCAAGATGGTGAACTCTGCTGCCGCTTAAAACGGACCCGCTGCACAAGCAGTTGGGGGAAATCCCTCCAATGCTCAGCAGTCGGCCACCGTTGTCCCGGCAAACGTCATTCCACCACTACCACCATCTGCTGCAGCAGCCAACATTGGACAACAGGATGATGAATTCACACCCGTCACGGAATTGACCAACAACCTGGAGAACGCGCTAAACGCAGTGCGGACTCTTATTCAGCCTCCTCCAGCGCCGGGAGCTCCACCGGCCGCGCTAGAATAATGGCGTGCTGATGTTAAGCATCTGGTTGCAGCCACAACCACTGCGCTCAACAACGAGGGTCTGCCCCATGCAGGTGTTGACGGTTCCTACGCACTGTAACAATTCATCCCTAGCGGTGGTACCAGAAATTCTTGTTAATAGATTTTTTATTATACATATAAATTCTCAAGCACACGGAAACTATCGATGTATCATTTCCCCTCAAAGAGTATTCCCAAATGGTGTCATTTATATTCTCCCAAAGGAAGGCTAGATGAAAGCAAAGCAATCATCAAATGGAGAGGCTAGGGTGATCTAGGCAAGGTTCTAGCAAAGATGGATAAATGATAATTGGAGTAGTGTGACACACACAAGAGCATTCTATCCTAAGGAGATAAATGGAGTAAAAGAGGGACTTGGCTAAGAACTAGGTAGAGACTCCTATGATGCTTCTAATGTACATATATATAGGCTAAGTTAGTTACTAATGATTATGTTAATTATGAATTCTCATGGTAAGTGGATTAACACATCAGACACGGGTTTACCCCTAGCAATACTAGGACGTCTCCCGCCAAGGGCTTCTGGCATAGCCGAACGTGGAGGATTACAAAGAACAGATAGAGATGTCACCACCTAATGCCTAACCTCTTCAATCAGTGGGTCTACAAGACATTCAATGCTACTTTCTATCCTAGCACCATGCTAGTATATTAAGTATTTACCTTAAGAGCCTAGGCACAAGCCATCCTAAGGCAATGAATTAAATCATCGTTGAACCAATGATAATTCATAGCATAAGTGATTCATGTTAACATAAGCATGTCATAGCTAATTAGACTATAGTGGAGGTTTGTAGTGTTTATGATGATATAATGACCATGGTATGGCATAATCATAAATACTACTCCTACCACATACATGGAATCCACAATCAAACAAGAAACGCTTCATCCAAGTATATGAACAATAGAAGACTAAAGATAACATCTTTATTAAGAATAAAGTCACAAATACAAATAGGAATATAAGAGTCATACCTTTCCCAATTAAGAATTAGGAAGAAACTCCTTCTACTCCTCTCCTACTTGGACTATGGACTAGAAACTCTCCTCTCTACATCCTATACTCCACTAAACCTATGGAGAGTAGTGGATACAATGGATGAATACTCAAGTGGTGTATGTTGAAGTGAGGGATGAGGGGTCCTATTTATAGCTTGGAGAAGGGTCGATTCCCGCCACCAAAAGCGCGCGAATCAGTCACCCATGACCTCTTCAAGCTGGGAGGAGCCAACACGTGGCATTTGACCGGGTTTGGCACCACTCCCTAGTCAACCGATTAGGAGGTCGACCGACCAGGTCTCAGCCCCGTTGGGGTTGTGCTTCCTCGAGGTCTGTGCCAGGCGGGTCCCATTGACTGATATTGGTGCTACACCGTTCGATGGCCTCAGATACTTATGTTTGTGAGCCATTTAATCTATGTGGTAACACATGTCATCGCTTGATGGACTGGAATGATATTTTATAGGATCCATCCCCTTGTTTCACTTCAATTCTGCATAAAATCCCTGCAAGCACTACTTTCTCCGAAGGCAAGTGGAAATAGATTAGATAGAAAGGTGATGTGTGCAAGAAATGATATTTCCTTCACATAATTAAGTTATATTCACAGGTGAAATTGGTATATAACATCTGTCAACAGCAGGGCAGGCACCTTCCCGACCAAAATGGATGTTTGGGTAATGTGCCCACTGCAACACAATAAGTGAAACTCAACAATTAAATCCAGAGTACTCTCTTCTTTCTCGAAAGTTTGTCGCCTTCTTATTTATTTTTTATTACTACAAAATGACAATCTTTCGAGAAATAAAGGAGTATCTCATACTAAAACGATGTATGCTCGAAAGTTAGATTAATTGCCGTGCTCTACAGGGAGGTCGGCCTGTGCTTTATATAGATATTGTGTTGACGTACAAGAGGCAATCACCAGGATCGTAACAACTGTACCAAGTAAGGAAGGCACAACTCCCTGAATCATAGGATACGTGGGCTCTAAGTATAGGATAATACCCTACTATCTATAGAGATGATCTTCTATATTTAACACCCCCCTCAATCTGGACTAAGAGAGACTAAGTTCAGATTGTTCCAAATCCTACTGAATGACGACAATGGTAAAGGCTTTGTCATCACATCAGCCAACTGATCACCGGAAGAAATAGGGCGCAGATCAAGTTGTCGACGAGAAACTCGTTCCCGTACAAAATGATAATCCACCTCAACATGTTTCATGCGACGATGAAAAACCGGATTAGCACACAGATACATGGCACCAATATTGTCACACCAAAGACTGGGCGGTCGAGGCAGTGATACACCCAATTTCGTTAAGAAAACTTGGATCCAAATCAGTTCGGCAGTAGCGTCAGCAACAACTTTATATTCCGCCTCAGTACTGGAACGAGATACAGTCGGTTGTTTACGAGCATTCCATGAAACAAGATTGCCTCCAAATAATATGGCATAGCCACCAGTGCTGCGACGATCATCAGAATCACCAACCCAATCGGCATCAGAAAATGCACTAAGCAATAGGGTGTCAAATTTAGTGAAGCACAACCCCGTCTGAAGTGAATCATTAAGATAACGAAGAATTCGCTTAACCACAGCCCAATGAGTTGTTGTTGGTTGAGACGTAAACTGACATACACGATTTACAGAAAAAGAAATATCTGGACGTGTCAAAGATAAATACCGAAGAGCTCCAACAGCACTACGATATCTGGTAGAATCTTCAGGAGATAAGGGAGTGCCATCATTACCAACCAGTTTATGATGTGCAGACATCGGTGTAGTCATTCCTTTGGATGCAAGCATGTTTGTCCGAGTGAGGATATCACGAGTATACTTTTGTTGGGTCATAATTAATCCTTGAGGGGTGTGCTGCACCTCTATGCCTAAGAAATAGTTGAGTGCGCCCAGATCATTGACTCCAAAATCTTCACGGAGCTGATCCATTAATCGCTCGATCGCCTTTGATGAAGAGCTGATAATAATGAGATCATCAACATAGATGAGCATATACATATGAATACCAGATTGGTTAAAAATAAATAAAGAGACATCAGCCTTCGATGCAATGAACCCAGGTTGAAGAAGTTTAGTACTGAGATGAGAAAACCATGCACCCGGGGCTTGTTTCAAACCATAAAGAGCTTTGTCAAGTTTACAGACAAAATTAGGATACTTGGATTCAGCAAACCCGGTAGGCCGGCACATATAAACATCTTCATTTAGAAAACCATGTAAAAAGGCATTCTGAATGTCAATCTGGCGAATATCCCAACCACATGTGACTGCAAGAGATAATAAAATCCGAATGGTAGTAGGCTTCACAACTGGAATGAAAGTATCATCATAATCGACCCCATATTTTTGTTTGAAACCTTTTGCAATGAGTCAAACTTCATAGCGATCAATAGAATCATCTGGTTTTTGCTTCAGTCGAAAACCCACTGGCAGTCAATAATATTAAGATCAGGACAAGGTGGAACAAGGTGCCATATTTTATTTTGGAGGAGAGCATGAAATTCATCAGCCATAGCTTGTCATCAGAGTGGATTTTTCATAGCCTCCACATAAGAAGAAGGCTCAGCACTGGTAGTCCGAACCACAGAATACATAACAGTACCATCAGTGTGCACCTTCAATTTCCGAATATTATTTCGGAGACGGGTACCATACGGATGAGCTACAGGAGCATCATGTAATGCCTAATCATCATGTGGCGCAGCAGCCTGGGGCTCAGGCTCTTAAGTAGTACACAATGAATCAGGGGAAGACAACATGGGTCCCTTCTCAGTCGATGCGCCAGAGGCTTGGTCGGGCAAATCATCCAGTGCAGGAGACGTAGCTGGGGTGGGCGACACGTTTCCCAGGGTGGGGAATACCGTGGGCCCCTCAGAGGACGTCCACGAGGCGGGAGCGGCCCGTCCTGGCGACAGCAAGATCCCACCAGGCCGATTGCACTGGATAGCACAGATGACGAGGGAACATCACCGACTGGCGCTGACTCCAAATGAGGTAAGTGCGCAGGAGTGGCCGATGCGTCCATTGCACCAGACACCAATCCCGGAGTAGGATTTGGTGCCACTGAATCTTCTGCATTCGCAGGGTTAGCAGGAAAATGCATATGATCATGATTAAAATTAATACTGCTGCTACCCAATTGCAAAGCACGTAAATCAGGGACATCAGAGGAGGATGACTCAGGTTGTGGTGGACGCAAGGTAGGTTCGGAGAAGGGAAAAATACTCTCGTCAAAAATGACAACTCTGGAAATATAGACACAACCAGAATCTGGATCAAGGCACTTGTATCCTTTATGTAGTGAGCTAGACCCCAGAAAAACACATTCTTTTGATCTAAAGGACAATTTTTGTTTGTTATAAGGACGAAGATAAGGCCAGCAGGAGCAACCAAAAACTTTCAACAGCGAGTAATTAGGAGAGTTGTTAAAAAGACATTCCATGGGGGTTTTGTTATCGATGACACGCGTGGGGAGGCGATTAATGAGATATGTGGCAGTTAGGAAGGCTTCATCCCAAAATTTAATGGGCATGGAGGCATGGGCGAGAATAGCCAAACCAGTTTCTACGATGTGGCGATGTTTTCGTTCGCAGAACCATTTTGTTGATGGGCGTGAGGGCAAGAAACACGATGTGCAATGCCCATGGAGCGGAATAAAGTGTTGTGGATTTCTGATATTCACCTCCCCAATCAGATTGAACACACTTAATTTTGGTGTCGAGAAGACGTTCGACATGCGAATGAAACTGCAAGAAGATACGAGGGACCTCAGTGCGATCACGCATCAAATAGATCCATGAAAACTTACTGAAATCATCAATAAATCTAATGTAATACTTAAAACCACCAATAGAGTAGGGTGCCGGTCCCCATACATCAGAAAAAATCATCTCTAAAGGAGACGAAGAACGATGAATGGAACTGGTATATGAGTTGATGACTTTTGGCTAGTTGACATGCATTACAAACTGGCAAAGGAGCCTCACGAGAGCATGAGATATTATGAAGACACAAAATAGACTGGACGACTTGAAGAGATGGGTGGCCAAGCCGTGCGTGCCACTGAGCGTGACTTGTACCCCGACTTATTAGAGCTTGCTTGAGGACTTCAATATCAGATGCCGTAAGGGTGTATAGGTCAGACTCACACCGCTCGTCCAGAAGGCTTCTCCTCAACATTCGATCCTTTATAGAAAAATGCCAAGGATGAAATTCAAATAATACATTATTGTCACGAGAAAATTTATGAACGAAAAGAAAATGTTTAGAAATTTCAGGAACATGCAATATATCATGTAATACAAGTGGACGAGCAGCAGTATTAATAGAAGAATGACAATTATGCATAATCCTCAAAACTGTGCCATTGCCAACTTGGACATGTTCGCCACCATTGTAGCGCTCCCGGACCGCTAGGCGGTCGAGGTCACTGGTGATGTGATCTGTGGCACCAGTGTCATTGTACCAATTGGGATCAATCTTGTAGGACGCGGTGGCAGCCATAGATGCTGAAGGAGGATCTTCCTGGAATGACTCATCCATATGCCAGCACTTCAGAGCCGTATGCTCCACTTTGCCACAGATTTGGCATTGAGGGCGATTGTTGTTGTTGTGCCGATCACCGCGCTGGTCATTAGGACACGGCGAGGAGCCCCCCTGAAGTTGAAGCGGCCCCTGCCATGGTCCCCGCGACCACGGCCACATGAAGCGCCGCCACGTCCAGCATAATTAGCTGAAGAGCCATACCCTGCCTGCAACTCAGATTGGTGCTGGAGTTGACGTGCCTCATACGCATCATGCGCATAGACATCATCGAGGGTGAGAAGTTCACTCTTGGTAGTCATCAATGTGACGAAGGGATCATAATGAAAAGGAAGACCGGCAAGTAAATATGTGACAATCTCATCACGGCCAGTGCCTTGTCTGCAGCCGCCATCTCGGCGGCCAAATTCTTGATCTTGGCGAAGTAATTGGCAGCCAATAAGTCAAGCTTCTTCGCAATAGCAAGCTCTACACGGATCTGAACCGTGCGAGCCCAAGTAGAGGAAGAGAACATCCGCTTGAGCGTGTCCCATGCCTCTTTTGAAGATGTCACCTCAGCGAGGTCGCGAAGGACCTCCTCGCTCATGGAGGAGAGAAGACCGCTGAGGACCTGTTGGTCCTGATTGTACCACACAGTATAAGCCGGATTAGGAACAAGTTCGGCACCAGCGGCCGTGGAAGAGTCCACTTGTGTGGCCGGTGCAGGAAGGGAACCATCTAGGTACCCCAGGAGGTTGGAGCTCCGAAGGTACGGTAGCAGTTGCGCACGCCAGAGAAGGTAATTCTTCTTCGTGAGTTTGATGGTGACAGCATTGTGGATTGATACTGGAGCAAAGTTCGTGGCCATGGACAGAGATGACGTGGTGGTAGGGGTGGTGGAGGAAGAATGGGTAGTAGACATCAAGAAAAAGAAACCTTGGCTCTATACCATGAAAGTTAGATGAATTGCCGTGCTCTACAGGGAGGCCGGCCTGTGCTTTATATAGATATTGTGTTGACGTACAAGAGGCAATCACCAGGATCGTAACAACCGTAACAAGTAAGGAAGGCACAGCTCCCTTAATCATAGGATACGTGGGCTCTAAGCATAGGATAATACCCTACTATCTATGGAGATGATCTTCTATATTTAACAATGCTTACTTCAAAACGAAGTTTGTGTAAGATATAGAAGGACATTAATTTAGGTGCTCACAATCTTGGCAGCTGTGCTGAATGCTTCCCTGTGGCTGACGTCGGGGTTGTTTGCTTTGATCCTTCGTATCTCTTCTTGGTGTGATTACAAGTACACAATATTTGCTTCAATAAAAATATAAATTTCGTTCTTCGTTATGTCCTCAATGGAAAACATAATTTGCAAATATCTTTGAACTTGCAAATGCTGATGAAAAGGAAAGCTGACTGAGACTCACTTGATGAACCTGTTATACGCCGAAGGGACACATTGCTTCTTCTCCGGAGCTGTTGTTTACAGCAAGGAACGGAGGAAATTAAGATCGGTTGATTCATGATTGCATGCAAGGTACTATGATATCAGATCCAGAGAGATTGATCCAGAGAGTACTCAAACAAGCTAAATGAATGCAACTTACGACGAGAAGGGCCTGTTCCTGCAGGTGATCACTCTGTGCCGAGTACATCACTGGCAGCCGAAACCTTGAAGACGAGGAGCCGAACTCCCTGTGGCCCAATTGATCATGAGAGGTGCCATTGACGCCATGAGGCTTGATGTTCTCTTGCTGGAGAGTTACTCAAAACACATGTTAATTAATCACACTATATAACCAACGTACATAATTCGATGAAAAATCTTGCGTTAGGAAACAACGATGATTTCTTAGGTACGTAGGCGGTGCAGCGTATAGACACAGTTTCCAATAAATGCTTTATTTGAAAGCGTTAAAAAATCTCTCTGGACAAAAAAGTTCCAAACAGTAAAACTATACGTGTGATACTATTTGAGAGAGACGTTGAAGAAGTGACTTGCCTATGCAGCCTTTCTGCTAGCGGCCAGCGGCTATTGCCGGCCAATTACAGGAGTTTGATTCACTACAGGAAACACAATCATTTGCGACGGCTAGGTTTATTTGCGACGGCTTGCCGTCGCAATAACATAAAATGTGACGGCTTGTCCCGGGCCGTAGCAAAGAAGGAGGCCATCGCAAATAAATGTTTATTTGCAACGGCCAACCATAGGGCCATCGCAAACAAAGTAGCCGTTGCAAATAAAACATTATTTGCGACGGCTGCAAAAACTACCGTCGCAAATAACTTCAATTGCGACGGTGTAAGTTAAGGCCATCACAATTAAGAATGCTGTCGCAAATAAGGGCTAATATCGGGTGCATCGGACCCCGATACCTCATTCTCTTGAACCGTTCAATACGCCCGCCGCCGCCGCCCTTCCGCGCCCCCGCCGGCGGCCCGCCGCAGGCCCGACGTGCCCCCGCCGTCCCCAGCCCCACCGTAACCCCACCGCCCCCGCCGCGCCCCCCGCACCTGACGCCGCCCTGCTGCGCCCCCGCCGCCGGCCTGCTGTCCCCGCTCCCGCCGTGCCCTCGCCGCCCATGGCCCCGCCGCCCCTGCCCCCATCGTGCCCCCGCGCCTGACGTCGCCTTGCCGCTCCCACGCCGTCGGCCCGCCGCCCCTGCTCCCACCCTGCCCTCACCGCCCCCGTCCCGCTGCGCCCCCCGCCTGACGCCGCCCTGTCGCGCCCCCGCCACCATCCCGCCGCCCCCGGCCCCGCCGCGGCTCTGCCGCCCCTGCCCCCGCCATCCCTCCTACGCTGCCGGCCGCCCTGGACAGCGCCGCCGGCCTCCTCCGACGCCCCCACCGTCCCTCCGACGCCGTCAGCCACCCCGGAAAGCGCCGTCGGCCTCCTCCAATGCGCCGGCCTCCTCCGACGCCTCCCCACCAGCCTCCCCCGACTAGGTATGGTAGTTATGTTGTAAATTTTCTAGTTTCAGTTGGGAATGCATGATGGAGGTTTGAATGATGCAATGTTTAGATGATGTAATGTTTAGATGATGCAATGTTGTAATGTTGGTTGGGAATGCATGATGGACGTAAATTTCTTCTCCATTCCTACTTCATTGCTTGTTATGTTTAGATGATGCAATGTTGTAAATTATGCGCCGTCATCTATAACTGTTATACTTACAGTGTTGTAATTATTTTTTTGATTATAAATTCAGTTGGGGGCTGGTGCTTAAGGAATGTCTAGACCCTATATGCTTTAGATTTCCTAGCTTTGTTTAGTTATGCAGTGAACTTACCAATGGTCATACACGTTCTCATATAACATATTGTTTGTTGTTTGATATTTATTTTTTATTGGTGCTTATTGTTTATTGATATTTAATGGTTTTGAGTGACTACTTAATATATGTAAATAAAGGGGTTTTGGGCCGGCTCGGACCAACTTGGAAGGGCACGACACGCAATAAGTGTGATCGTATCGTGTAGACCATTGTAGTGGTACCGTATGTGTGAAGACGACACTAAAGCGAACGGGTTGGTAAGGACGTCAATGACCCGCGATTGCGTGGACGGTGGAAATGGATGTGGAATTCTCATCTAAGACCAACTTTCCTCTCACTCTTTCTCTAGTTCTTTCCTCTCTCTTAAATGACTTCAAAATGAAAATGAGCAACGTAACCTATAGGAATGTATTACCCATTTCGGATCGGCAAGTCTCACATGCCATTGGCATGTGAGACGTGCAGGTTCGGAATTGTCCCTTTTTGGACAGCCTGGGAGTGACCGAGGGGGCGTGGCTTGTGACGAGACGCGGGTCCGTATTTGGACGAGATTTTGATGGCATAACCCTGTTGTTCTCTGCTGCACCATTTTTGGGTGTGCAGTGGAGAACATCGAGGTTATGCTGCCAAAATTTTGTTTGAATCCGGATTACACGTCTCGTCATGAGCATGCTCCGCTCGGTCACTCTTGGGTGGGTTTAGGATCTATCTGCCTAGGTTGTAGGGCCGTGACATAACATAACAATGAAACTAATAATGATTAGTATACTCTGACGCATCTTGTCATGCTGTCGAAATTTTAGGACCTATCCTGTATGCATTAACGACAATTTCTTTCGCATTAAACTGCAGAGCCAAACATTGGTGAAGACCGCAGTTGGATGTATACTGGTTGGAAGAGCAGAACTGGTGGTCACTCGGATGAGTGGTACATCAAGTTAGATAAATTTTTGGATCGAGCATTTTCGTTGTCAATGGAAGATATGGTGCGGTGCCCATGTACAAAATGCTGGAACACCAAGTTTTTTAGAAGATGGGAGCTTTCGTTTCACTTATGTCAAAATGGTTTCACTCCACATTATGAAGTGTGGACCTTTCACGGCGAGACTAATTCTCGAGTCATAGCAGAAGTGGATGAGGATGATGATATAACAGAGGTTGATAGGATGGATGAGATACTAGAAGCTCTGGAAGCGGAGGATCCTCTTACAAATGAGGTAGAGGAGTTCTTCGAAGAGTTGAAGAAATCACAAGAGCCGTTGCATGAACACATGGTTGTGACCGTACTTGCTTTCTTGACTAGATTTATGGAAATTAGGTCCAAGTACTTTTTTTCCATCAACTGCTACAATGATCTCATGAAATTGATCTGCGATATCCTTCTACAACCTCACAAAGTGCCACCAGATATGTATCAATCAAAGATCAAGATATCTGGTCTCGGTATGAAGTATGAGAAAATCGATGTGTGCCCAGACAACTGCATGCTATTCTGGAAACAGCACGCCAATGAGAAGATGTGCTTGAAATGTGGTAAACCGAGGTATGTCGAAGTTGTTAATGATGATGGCGATAATGTGATGACAGATGTCGCACATAAGTAGCCCCATTACTTGCCTCTGACACCTCGGTTGAAGCGGTTGTTTCTTTCAAAAAGAACCGCAAGACACATGAGATGGCACAAAGAAGGTAAATGTGAGAACAAAGAATTCTTGACGCATCCGTCCGACAGTGATGCATGGAAGGCGCTAGACCATTTCGATCCAGACTTTTCTCATGATGCGAGGAATGTTTGCATCAGATTAGCGATAGACGGATTCTCATCGTACAGTACGAACGCCACGGCATACTCCTGTTGGCCCGTCTTTGTCATTCCGTACAACCTGCCACCTGCTCTTTGTACGAAGAACGAGTTCATGTTTCTCAGCCTCATTGTACCTGGACCTGATCGTCCCGAGTCACGTCTCAACGTGATGTTGAATCCGCTGATCGAAGAATTGAAAGTCTTGTGGACAGGAGTCGATCGTACAACAGTTACAAGAAGCTGAAATTCAACCTTTGAGCTGCTTATTTGTGGTCCGTCCATGATTTGCCAGCATACGGCATGTTTTCCAGATGGAGCACTCATGGTAGTCTAACATGTCTGATATGTGCTTCAGACACGGATTGCTTTTGACTAACTCATGGAGGCAAAATATCTCACTTCGATTTTCATAGACGTTGGCTGCCCTCGAATCACATATTTAGGAAGCAGAGGCATGTCTTTCAAAAGAACACTGTTGTCACTAAAGGACCACCGAAGCATCTCAACGGGTCAGAAATTTCTGATATGTTGGAAAAACTGGTGCCTGATGAAGGTCGTCCTGGATATTTTGTAGGTTATGGAGAGGAACATAATTAGACTCACATATGTGGACTTTGGAAGCTACCGTATGCGAAGTCGTTGATTCTAATGCACAACATTGATGTCATGCATGAGGAGCGTAACATCAGCGAAATTATCATAAGCACTTGCATGGATATGCCTGGCAAAATGAAAGACAATTACAAAGCTAGACTAGATTTGGCAGACATTTGTCACCGTCCAACTCTTGAAATCTCTGAAAGTTGTGGGAAACCACATGCTTCTTTTTGTCTTCGATCGAAAGAAAAGAAAGAAGTTATGAAATGGATGAAAACTTTGAAATTCCCAAATGGTTACGCAGCTAGCCTGAAACAAGCCGTAAATGTGAATACAGGAAACCTCACTGGGTTGAAGAGTCATGATTATCACATTATAATGAAAAGACTCTTACCTGTTATGTTTCGAGGCTATCTAGATGATGCGGTGAGGAAGGTTTTAGCTGAGCTCAGCTATTTCTATAGACAGCTTTGTGCTAAAGAAATCAAGATAGGGATGATAGATAAGTTAGAGAAGGAGATACCCATACTTTTATGTAAGATGGAAATTTTTTTCCATCGGGTTTCTTCAATCCAATGCAACATCTCCTTATCCATCTTCCATTTGAAGCTAAAGTTGGCGGTCCTGTGCAATACAGGTGGATGTATCACATTGAAAGAGCGCTACGATATCTGAAACTAATGGTTGGCAACAGGGCAACGGTGGAAGGGTGCATCACTGAAGCATATGCTCTTAAGGAAGTACGATACTTTTCAAGTGTCTACTTTGCGGAAGAAAACAATATCAATACTTCGGCGATGTGGTACAATGTGGACGAAACACCCCCTTTAAGCGACATTTCTATTTTTCAAACGAGAGGCACCACCGTTGGTAGCTACACGACCTACGTGCTATCCGAACATGATAGGACTGTTGCTTTACTCGACATGTACGCAAATATAGAAGGCATGCAGGAATACTTCGAGTAAGTGTTTGTCCTACAGTTATGCTAATCGGCATATTTTGCTACACATGTATTCTAAAAGATGTTTTTTTACGTTCAGCAAGTTCCACAGACAATGTTGGCCACGTAGGCATCAACCTACGGCCAAACAAGTAGAAGGGATGCGAAAAGAAGGAATAAATGGAGGGCCTAGTTGCCTATCCTGGTTTCAAGATTATGTAATAATCTCTCGTCTTCTATGTATTATAAGTTACTATTATTAAAGAAGTGCTATTTTAACTTACGATCATTTTTGACAGTGCCGAACTCACAATGTCCATGAAGATTTGCGGCAGCTATCTTATGGATTGGTGAATGTTAGAAGCTATGGTCGATATGACGTAAATGGCTTTCGATTCCGTACAACTCATTTTGAAGCTCTTCGTCCTCTCGCGGCAACATCAAATTCCGGTGTTGTGACGAGAGCAATTGACACTCAAGGGAATTTAACATAGGACCCTTAGAGTTGTCTTCTTTGACTGTGACTGGTTTGATCGCACTTATGGAACTCGAGAAAACCAATTTGGAATGGTGGAATTGAAACATAAGGACTGACTACGAGGTTACAATACATTTGTTCTTGCACATCAAGTGGAACAAGTGTATTATCTACCTTATCCATGCACGAAGCTCAGTGCTTGGTGGGTGGTATATAAGGTGAATCCTCGTGAGCGGTTATACACTCCTAGGGATGATGGTTACCATGATAGTGAAGACGTTGAAGAAGTGTACCAAGAAGAAGAGTTGCTAGACACTTTTATCATCGAGATTGGTGTAGGACTCGATCAATTAGTTGGAGATGTTGAAGATGTAGAGCCAGATGATATGCGAAAACGGAAATTAGAACAGGCCACGATGGAAGATCGTTGGGTTGGTTTAAGGAGTAGGGCACACGATAATAATGTTGATGAATTTTGAAAGTGATTACAAGTAATGTTTTCTTGAAGATAGTAACATGAATTTTGTATATCTTATTTGCATATTTACTTATTATCTATTAAAACAGGATGGCGTCAAAGAAGGGTAAGAAGGTGCCGCCGACGAGGGGGTTCTACCCCTCTAGACCTGAGGACGCTTTCGTTGGTGCCTTGTCGACTGGGAGCAGACGCTCTCAGCTGTTGGGGCACGTTCTGAGCAGCTCTAGAGCTTCATCACAGGTAAATTTCACTCGTTTTGACAAATTATTTAAATTCAATTTCACATTAGACTTACTTATGAATCATTTGAATGTTGTAGTCCTCACCGGCTGACTCAGAGGCTATGGCGCCAGTTTACCTTGGCTACCCTTCGGTGAGCCAGCCCTCGGCCAGCCAACCCTCGGCCAGCCAGCCCTCGACTGGCGAGCCTTCCGTTCCTCAGCCATTTGACTCGGCTGGTGACGATCCGTCTGGGTCACCTGACGTGGTGCCCCAGTAGATGCGGAGGACGAGCAGGACTCACTTTGTCAGTCATCCTGCGGTCCCTTCACAGAGGGTCATGATTCGTCCAGTCGAAGATAGGTAATAAAAATTATAGTGTTCAATTCTAGTTTCTTTTGGTTACTTAAGTAATGAATCAATAAATATCTTGCAGGGTTTGGGACAACACGTCTTTCACCGATGAGAGACACCAAAGACCAGTGAACGGTGTCCTCGGGTCCTTAGTGCATTTGCACCATCCCGGGGTCATCGACAGGGTGGCTGCTCTTTCGTGGGAGGACTACGCACGCGTCCATCACCAGGAGCACGACAACCTTCAGGAGGCTGTATGGGCCAATTTTATGGTAAGTATGTTAAAAATAGTTTCTAATTTTAACCTCTTGAACTCTTTTAATGAACATCTCTTCAATATATTCTTTATCACAGACAAGGTATACTTTAGAGGACCCAAATGACCCTCGCATGGTTGAGGATGCGAGGAGAGTGTTTCACTACAATGCTGCCAAGGTGCTTCGACAAGCTTTGTCGAATGCTCGTGTTCAAATTATTAATGAGCACTTGAAGGCGAACCAGCACCACATGCTACACTTCCGACAAGAGAGTGAGAGGCACCTGACGGAGGAGGAGTACGCGCATGTATGTGGGGTGTAGTAAGTATTTTTTTCTGATAATTTTCCTTAATGATATTTTTAACGACTTACAACTATGTGCAGGGCCACGTGAGCTGGTTGCAGGGTCGGTCCAATGCATTTTGGGCCCTTTGTCGCTACTGGGCTAGCGATGAGTTTAAGGCTAAGTCCGGGAAGGGTCGAGAGTGCAGAGGGGTCGAGGGGAAGAGCATGCACGGCCAAGATAACCACTTGCATTTAGCTAAATGCATGGTAAGTTTATGTAACTTATGTTTATATATTCATAATATACTATTTGTACTAACACGTATTGATAGGAGCGCGAGACAGGTGTGCTGCCGACCCCTGCTAAGATCTCGAAGAGAGGTCACATGGATCCTTCTCAGCCTCAGGGGTGCAGTCAGGCTACAGCCGAGCAATTGGTAAGTTTAGAAATCATTCATATTAAATATAACTATATGGATTGTTGAACTTACACGGTTTTCTTGTTTTGCAAGATAAGTACGGGGAGGAGGCTAGGAAGACACACGGCGAAGATTCGATTGGGAACGTGAACCAATCGATCCTCAAGCCTCGTATGCAAGCGGAGGTGGAAAAGCACATGGAAGATGAGTTAAGTCATTTTATCATTTTCAATTCAATGTATTCAAGATATTTCAATTTCATATTACTGAATCTCTTTTTTATAGGCTCGCCATATTCGACGTAGTTATCGACTCGAGGGCGGCGAGACCTGTGAGAGCCAGCTCCACGCAGGTTTCATCGGTGGGCACGTCAGGTCGCCAAGTCTCACAGAGGGACATTGAGATGCAGTCCATCCGACAAACTGTAGAAGAGAACCTCAGGCGACAGGAGGTGGCGGAATGCCAAAGGATCGCGATGGAGGCCACGATCTCTTCCAGGCAGCAGTGTTGTTGCAGATGCGGGAAGCAATGGAGGTAACAAAATGAAAACTAAAGTTCTCATTAATTCAGCGTAAATGACTTACTAATAGGTAATATTTAATGTTTGCAATGACAGGCCATGGCTCAGGTGCAAGGTCTAGGGATCCAGCTACCGCCACTACCAATCCTTCCAGGTGATCCTTCTTCCGCGGGTCAAGTAATTTTCTATGTCAACTTAACAATTCTAATTTACCTCAACCAAAATAAAGCGAGGAAATGGAGTAACAGTGAAATATAGTTAGATAGAGTGAGAGATGGAGTTAGAAGAGGGAGGAAGATAGATAAAAGAGGATTGAGATAGAAGAGAGAGGGAGATAGTTAGATAGAAGAAACGGATTAAGACAGAAGAAAGAGAGAGGCTGAAGAAAGAGTGAGAGATAGTTAGATAGAGTGGGAGAGGAATGAAGAGGCAGAGGGCGATGTAGATGGATATAGAAGGAAAGGAAGAGAGAGGGAGAGAGGGAGATGTAGATGGAGATAGATGGAGGAAGATAGAGGAAAAATGATAACAATAGAGAGATAGAGTGAGACAGATAGATTGAGATAGAGAGAGGAATGAAAAGAGAGAGGAAGAGAGGGGATCTAGATGGAGATAGAGGGAGAGGGAGGGAGAGAGATGTTGATGCATTTATATTCTAACTCTAAGTCTCATTAATTGCAGGGATCTGCGACGGCTGCTCAAACTCCATCGGCGTCATTACCGCCACCTGGATTGAGGCGCGACGATGACTTCGACTTCGGATGTGGCTTTGGAGGTGGCTTCGCAGGTCAGACGGGCGAGTGAGCTCTTGTTTGCTTTGTTGATGGTGATGTGTGATGTATCGACGATATTGTGATGTTGTTTGTGATTGTGATGCTGTTTGTAATTATAATATATTATCTTGTCTGTTCTGTGATTCTGGCCATCGAGCCGGGTAGTATTTTTAGTTTTTTAAAAAAATAAAAAACCTTATTTGCGACGGCTTTTTATACGGTACCGTCACAAATAAGGATCCAGGCCGTCGCAATTAAGTCCCTATTTGCGATGGCCAGGCTGTCGCAAATGGCCGGTGGGCCCTGTCGGTTGACCGCATGGGACCCATTGGGTGACCTTATTTGCGACGGCCTGGCCGTCGCAAATAGAGACTTAATTGCGACGGCCTGGCCATCGCAAACTGACCTGTGGGGCCCATCGGCCCCTGGCAATAATTTGTGACGGCTACTGCCGACCGTCACAAATAAGCTTAATTGCGATGGCCAAAAGCCATCGCAAATAAGGAAAGCCGTCGTAAATATCTTATTTGTGACGGTTTCTGGCTTATTTGCGACAGCCCTGGCTGTCGCAAATCGTTGGGATTCCTGTAGTGATTGGCCGGTAATGGCATGTTGTAGGAGTACTGCATAGTGCATATGGGCAATAATACTCATGCACAAATTCTTTACCATTTTCCGGTCTATATGTTTATACTAAGAAACAATGACCAATATTTCTACTAAGCAAATATTAATATGCGGCATGCATGCATGCATATGTTGACCTGCAGGAGATGATGTTCTTGCTCTGGTTCTGGGAGGGATGATTGCATTAGTCCTCTCAAGTTCACTGACAGTAGATTATTCTTTTTTTTCGAAAACCCTTAAGGGTGTTATATATTAAGAAGATGCAGCAAATGTTACATGTACATGGTCACACGAGAGGACGTTAACATGATGTTTGAGAACAATACAACTTATGAAGGTCCTCACCGTACTACTGATCACTATCTGGACAGGGTTGAGAGTTCTGAGGCACCACCTGAGCGAGATGTTTTGCTCCCGCCATGCACCATAGGGTAGCTTCGTCCCTGATAGCGGAGATAATGTCAAGGCTAGAGCGTTCAACTCCACGGAAGATCCGATTATTATGCTCTTGCTGAATTATCCAGACAACAGCAATGACCAAAGAGCGTAGGCCTTTGATGTTGTTTACTGGCACACCTGACAGCAAATTCTGGAACCACATTTCCATTGGCACATTACCTTTCCAGGTCGACGGGTGAGGACATGGCTCCTTACACCAGACACTAATTGCAGACCAGATTTGCTGAGCCAGTGGGCATTCGGAGAGGACATATATCACTGTCTCTAAACTGTGATAGCGAAGGGCACAAAAGTAGTTGTTGGGCCATTCGCGCTGCACAAATCTTGTTTTTACACTTTCATAGGGATTTAACCTTAAGCTTTCAAGCATAGATTTATCAAATAAGTGAAGCTTCCTTATCACACATGTTAATGGCAGTTATAAGTGAAGGATGTGTCGAAGCTAACGAAATCTAAATCGGACTGGAGATAAAGAGATCCTGCATATGAGTGGCAATGTCCAGGTTAAACAGCGTGAAGCTATGATGACAACCTTCAACAACATGAAAAGTGATACCAAAGTTATGCTTACATCAACCAAGGCATGTTGTGAGGGTATAACACTTGTTGGGGCAGGCATAACCATGGCCAAAATTAGAAATCACGCCACTGTGGATTACTCTGAAGCCGCCATGGATTACTTTGAAGTTTTCTTCATGCGTGCTCGTAAACTTCAGAGTAATCCATGGCGGCTTCAGAGTAATCCACGGTGGCATGATTTCTGATTTTGGCCAAGGTTATGCTTGCCCCAACAAGTGTTATACCCTCACAACATGTCTTGGTTGATGCAAGCATAACCTTGGCATCACTTTTCATGTTGTTGAAGGCTGTCATCATAGCTTCATGCTGTCTAACCTGGACATTATCACTCATATGCAACATCTCTTTGTCTTCAGTCCCATTGAGATTTTGTTAGCTTCGACACACCCTTCAATTGTAACTGCCATTAACATGTCTGATGAAGAAGCTTCAATTATTGATAAATCTATGCTTGAAAGATTAAGGTCAAATTCCTATTAAAACGGTAAAAACAAGATTTGTGATTGAAGTTGTATGGTTCGTCGCTTGTGTAAAGCACTAAGAGAGATGGTACTGATTTGTAGTCAATATATTTAGCCATTAGAACTGATAAAGTAGCATCTTCGTAAGTTATCAAAATGGAAAGAGGCGAAAGAAATCTTGCAGGGCATGTTTGGGTGTACTCAATCTAATTGGATTGATGTGGATTGAAGTGAAGAATGAACTAATTTTCTCCTCAATCTACTTCAAACCACTTATATTGAAGTGGATCCACTCCTATCCAAACAAGCCCTCAAATGGACGGGAAGTATCGTCAGACTTCAATTGAAGCTTTTAACAATCCAAATGATGAGTCTCGGGTGTTACTTGCATCTACAAGAGCTTGCTGTGAAGGGATTAGCTTTACAGGAGCTTCAAGAGTTGTGCTTCTAGATGTTGTTTGGAACTGAGCTGTTGGAAGGCAAGCTTGATCATCATAGGTCAGAAGAAATTTATATACACATACTGAATTTAATAATGTTTGAAACAGAAGCTGAATTTAATAATGTTCGAAACATGCTATCTAAAGCTGAAATAGAGCATTGTTCTAAGTTGATTTCAGAAGATACAAATATATACAATATATATCATCTCGCATTATTGTATACATTTTTTCCAGCATTGACATCTTCTCGCATATAGGGTTTCAAATTCTTTTTAATGCTTCTCTCTACACGCTTGATGTTTTCTGGTTCGATGAAAAGGTACATCTCTTCATACTGATTATATTCCTTTTCATTATCTCCCCCATTCTCAACCCCAACAATATTTTGCTTTCCAGAAACAACTACGTGCATCTTCTCAGTTTTTGGATCTTGAACATAAAAGACTTGTGCAACACTATCGGCGAGAACCCACAGGTCATCTTTATAACCCACTTTATTCAAGTCTACCAGTGTCAGCCCGTAATTGTCCACTTTCACACCATCAGGATGTTTGACCCATTGGCACTTAAATAGGGGCATTACCATTCTTTTGCCATAATCGAGTTCCCATATTTCCTCTATGAACCCGAAGTATGTGGTCTTTTGCCCTTGTGAATCATAAGCCTCAATACAAACACCACTATTTTGTGCAACACTCTTACCGTCTTTTTCTTTAGTGTAAAATGTGTAACCATTGATGTCATATGCTTGCCATGATTTCACCAAAGCAGATGGGCCAGAAGCTAACTTCTTCATTGTTGCCTCTTCTATAGTGTTTCCGTATGGTATATTTTTGTCCATTAACCATTCAGTGAAACATCTTCTATGCTCTTTCATGATCCAGTCCTCTGTGCGGTCTTGGTTTTTATCACGAAGCTCAATTTGGTGTTCCTCGATGTACGACTCAGCTATTGTGAGCTGTTATAGTACACCAAAATGTGCACGGTGTACATTCTTGTAATCTTGAACGATAAAAGTTTTCTTACCCACTTTGCCTCTCCCACGTAGTCTACCCTCATGTACTGGTATAGGCACACCTATCGATTTTCCATCTTTGATGTAATCAGCACAACCCTCAATCACTTCTTCAGTGGTGTATCCTTCCATAATTGAACCCTCTGGGTGAGCACGGCTCCGCACATAGCCTTTTAATACTCCTAAATATCTCTCCAACGAAAACATATGATGTAAATATAGTGGCCCTAATGCTTTTATCTGATCAACAAGATGTATGATTAGGTGTACTTGCATATCGAAAAAGGATGGTGGGAAACACATCTGAAGCTTGCACATAGTCTCAACGATGTATGTTTTCAGATAGTCTAAATCTTCACGTGCTATCACCTTTTGCGATACTGCATTGAAGAAGTAACACAAACGTGTGATGTCAACTTTTATATGCTCAGGTTTGATGACTCTTATTGCAATGGCAAGAAAAACTGTCATCATCATGTGATAGTCGTGAGAATTGTAACCAAATAAAGACAAGTCTTTCATCGAGACTAGTTTGCGGATATTGGATGAGAAACTAGTGGGCACTTTGATCCCACGCAAGCATCCGCAAATTGCTTTTTTCTCTTCTACCATCAAGTTGTAGCTGGCTGGGAGAAGGTAATGCTTCCCGTTTGCCTTTTCTACTGGATGAAGCTCTGGTCTCAAATCAAGATTTACTAGGTCCATACGTGAATTTAATCTGTCCTTTGTTTTCCTCGATATTTCCAGCAAGGTCCCAATGATGCTGTCAAATACATTCTTTGTAACGTGCATCAAATCAGTACTATGGCAAAATTTCAGATTCTTCCAGTATGGAAGATACTTGAAAGAAATTAATTGTTTCTTGAAAGCCATGTCAGTTGTATCATCCGAAGATGTACTTTTCTTTCTCTTAATTTTTTTATAATTTTTTCCCTTACCGAAAGCAATATGAATGTTCTTGACCATTTCAAACACAAGTTTTCCACGGTAATGTTTTGGTGCAGTATCTTTTTTTATTTATTTATCAAATTGTTCTTTCATCTTCCTATACTTGTGTGTATCTGTCAAGAACCGCTGGTGTCTCATGTACACCATCTTTCTGGATGAAGTGAGGTATAGAAATCTAGTTCTATCCATGCACCTTACACAACCTTTCTTCCCTTTCATTTGTCCCGATAATATAAACAGTCCGGGATAATCATGGACGGTAACGAATATCATTGCTCTTAGCGTGAAATACTCCCTCTTGTACTCATCCCATGTACGTACCCCTTCATTAAACAATTTCGCCAAATCTTCCATTAAAGGTTCCAAGAACACATCAATTTCGATGCCGGGTTGTTTTGGACCTTGGATAAGAACAGATAAAAATATATATTTCCTTTTGTGACACAACCACGTCGGTAGGTTGTACATCGTTAAGACCACGGGCCATATGCTGTGTATGCTCCTTTTTTCACCAAACGGATTCATTCCGTCTATACCCAAAGAAAACCTCACATTTCTGATTTTCTTTGCAAATTCTGGATACTGAATATCAAAATGTTTCCACTGCGTTGCTTCACCAGGGTGTCGTATATGTTTTTCATTCTTCTTGCGTTGCTCGGAATGCCAACGCATAAGTTCAGCCTCCCTAGGGTTTGAGAACAAAAGCTTCAAGCGATCAATTACCGAAAGGTACCACATCACCAAGGCAGGAATTTTTCTCTTATTCTTCCCGTCTACATCGCCAGAAGTATTGTCATCGTCACCTTCAGGACCAATAATAAACTTCTTATTCTTCTGAGACTTTTTCATGTTGGTAACATACTGGTGATTGTAGTCCTTCTTATATCTACTGACACCACAAATGGGGCATCTAGTTGCGAGCTCATGCTCTTTGCAATACATAATACAATGGTTCACAGAAGCGTGTATTTTTGTCATACCTAGTGCTATCGGACAAAGAAGTTTCTTCGCTTTATAAGTGCTTCTGGGTAGTTTATTTGGATTTGGAAGAATTTTTGCCATAAGATTCAAAAGATCAGAGAAAATACAATCGGACCATCTGTGCGTAGCTTTCAACTTTAGTAGTTCTAAGACTGCACGCAATGTAGTAAACTCTTTATCACAACCATTTGATTCATCATATAAAAGCTCTGTCGCCGCATTCTGCAATGTCTCTATTTTACTTAAACCTTTGCTTGCTCCCATAGAAGTCAATACATATGGTTCAATGTGACACAACATCTCCTCACAATCGAACTCATCATCATCACCATCTTGAGTGTCACTACCATCATCGATATGAACATTATCATCATCTGAACCTCTCTCATCATCTTTATCCACATCATGTGTATCTAACTCACCATGCTCTGTACATATTGTGTAGTTTTTTTTTGAAACCTCCTTTTCACCAAATGAGAATTGATTACTATAGTATCTGTCCAAGCAATCTTATTTTCGCAGTCGATACATGGACATAATATGTCATCTATCTTTTGCAACTTCGCATGTCTCTTGGATGCTTCAATAAAATTTGCAACATTATGAATGTACATAGGATCAGGTCTTGGCATGTTATACATCCACGCTCGACGGTCCATGCTTCAATAATAGAATTTTTGTCAGATTCACAAAATTTGGCCACAAATATTCCCTAAAGGTCTTCTATAAAATGAATTTACAGAGACATAACAAGTATGATTAGGACGACTAATGTAGGTCTGTTCATTAGGGCGACTAATCGACCCTAGTCGATGGCTAATCGATGTCCAGCCGTCTTCAAGGTTTTTACGGTAATACAGAGTTGTAGAGAGAGGTGGCATGTAGGAGAGCGGCAGCAACATCAAATAAGACTCTAAGATCGGCGACGAACAGATAGCGTGGCAGATGGGAGGCGGCGACATCAAGCGGAGTCTAGAGGAGATGGGCGATGTCTTGAGGCAGACGGAGTCAAAGGCATCGGGAGCAGCAAGCGGGGGCAAAGGATTGAAGTCGTGGGGCAAACAGGCCCAGTAGCATGGGCTAGGTCTAGGTGGGATCCGGTCCGTTATATCTTGACGTCGGATCCCATCCAACGATGGTAACTAAATGGGTGAGTTATAAAACCATCTCCCTACAAAGCTAACCCTAATCACTCCTTCGAAATATATGCAAGCAGGAGGTACGCACACATAAGTAACATATTGAAAAAGAAAACACATAAAACTACAATTACATGTTCGGGTAAACTTCATGCATCTTATATATATTACAATATCATATGTTAATTAAACATCATATTCATGTCACAAAATAGGTACAAACTACAATAAGATTATTATAATATAGTCCATACATCAATATCTGAAAGACCAAACTTCCAAACTATTGAGTCCAGACGCATATGTACACACATGCAAAAGGACACAATCCATATACCAACACACAAAACTAGCAGCTTATGAATATATACAAAGAAAAAGGTAGCATGCAATGCATAGTAAGGAAACCTTGAGAATTTACTTAGGTACCTTGTGGCGCGATGTGGGACTGGGCACAGGCGCGCCTGCACGGGGCTGAGCGGCGGCGCGGCAGTGCGGGCTGGGCGGCGTCGCGGCGGCGCGGCAGTGCGGGCTGAGCGACGGCGCGGCAGTGCAGGCTGGGCGGCGGTGCAGCGGTGGGTAATTTCGGTAGCCTTGCGGTGGTGGAAAATTCTCTAGGGTTACGTTTCGACTGTGGCGAGGGGTCTTTATATAGAAGTCAGGGTTTCACAGATGGTTTTTAAATTTTTCACAGGCGGTTGGTGATTAATAACCACTTGAGAAAATGATTATCTCAGGCGGTTATTCATTACAAACCGCCTGAGATAATGCTCGAGGCTCTTCAGTTTCCTTATCCCTTGCTTCTTTTTTATTTAGATTCCAATATAAATACTCAAACATGTTTAGATTCTACAAATAGAGTCCAAATTTGATGATTCTTTCTTCTATATTTGTATAAAATTAACATCTATCACCTGAAGCAAATATTTTAAAACTTGTATAGCTGACATTGTAATTTTTTGGTAAATATCAAATTAATTTCTACTCACATATTATTCACATTTGTGTATCTCATAAAAAAAAGGATCCTTCACTTCAATTTGTTTGTATGAACATATTTATATTATTTATACATGTATGAATTTTGTTGATTTTTTTAAAAGCATTCCAACATGTCAAACTTCAAATTATCCATTATTATAACTAAATGCTCATATACATATGAGGCATTCATCAAATTATGAACACACATTGATTCAAAAAACTTTAAAAAAATCTGAAAAAATTCATAGAGGTTGGTATGATGAATAAAGCATTATATTCATCAAGATGGAAAAATGAAAAATAGCAATTGTTATATGTTTTTTATGTTTTGACCAATTTCAAAGGATTTATGAAGTGAAATTTAATGGTAGCCTTTACTTATCATTAATATTACAAGAAAGTGGAATTTTGTTTTTTTATAGGCCCTACGTTCAATCAAGAATATTAATTAAGAAGAAGTAAAGGTCTTCACAGGTGGTTGGTGTTTAATAACCGCCTCAGAAGATGATTATCTTAGACGGGTTTTACTTACCAACCGCCTAAGATCATGCCTGATACTGTTCTTCAGTTTCATTTTCCCTTCCTTCTTTTTTGTTTATATTCCAATATAAATACTCAAACATGTTTAGATTCTGCAAGTTGTGTCCAGATTCGATGATTCTTTCTTCTATATTTGTATAAAATTAACATCTACCACCTGAACCAAATATTTTAAAACTTGTATAGCTGACATTGTAATGTTTTGGTAAATATCAAATTAATTTCTACTCACATATTATTGACGGAGTCTTTTATTTTTCATACAGCGGAAGTTTTTACGATACTAACGGAAGTAAAGAAATATATACATATCATAGCTACGCTCTCAGCACTAGCTATGCAAAAGCAAAGTTATCCATGCCTGGGATACTTTGCACTAGCAACACTCAATTAGGGCGGCGTACAGGGTTCCCACTCGGCTGTACACCCTGGAGGGGGTGCAGCCTCATCATCAAACCCTTCATCAACAGAATAACCTGCAAAAACTCATTAACTGCAAACGCGAGTATAAAGCTCAGCAAGACTAACCCGTCTCACTAGACATATGCAAAGGGGACACTAAACATAGGTAAGTGAAGCATAAATGACTCGCCTACAAGTGGATCCTTAGAATCAGGTTTTATGTAGCAAATGACATTCTCCGAGCACGGCAACTCATGGGCTCCACAATCAAACAAGAAACGCTTTACCGATTATATGACACGCTCAGAGCACATAATGCTATTACAGCTAAAGTAGGGGGAAACTGTAAACTTTTAATTGTACTATCTCTAAATCATACAAGGTTGCAAAGCAATTATAATTCAATACAATATGATTTTTCTGGCTTCTTTAGTATTTACTACGTCACGGCGCAGTGAACAAGTGGTACTCTATTACTGCGAGGGACAGTGATTGCAATCAGGACACACCCAGACAACACGACACATACGTCGTTCGGAAGTGTCAGCGAGCACACTCGTACCTACATAACACTTCAGTACTAGGCGTATATGGCAACCTTTCACGAGACACTCAAATGTCGAACCGATCGATCCATCACGAGCAGGAGGTCCCCGCGTGGGGCGTACTTTGACGTGCCCACCAGCGGATTTACACCTTGGTGCCCCAACCCACACCTATAAAATGGAACGGTATGCCTCGACACCCAAGTGACCAAGCTACGTCAGTTTATTGGATTCCATATGTCCATTATGTTGCCGGTACAATTCAAGCTTGTCTGAAGGGGCTGCATACAGACGGGCCATAATCGACACAAGCAGGGCTATGCGACCGAGACTCCATTCTCTCCGCTTCCTATCCCTTCCCTGCCCGGTCTCCATTATATTATGACATTTTTTGTCTAACCAATCCTGTGAGATATGTCCTACATCTCTTGTGAGTAGATTCCAACTACTCGACTTCTACCGGATTTCCTATGCATTAGCAAAGCAGTTACTACAGGTCAAACTGTATCTCATTCCAACCAATCCCTGGGATTTTTGGTCATGCAAGTGGAGTATCAATTACCCTATACGTAATGCACACATCAAACTTATGATGTAAGGTGATAAAGACTGTAAAAACTATGTAAAGCTTTTAAATGCAAACTAGGGCTTGCCTTGTTGCAGGTCAAAGTCTGAGTTAATAATTGGAAGGTGCTCTTCCAAGGCTTCTGGCTCCTCCTCGACTTCGGTCACTATACGATATGCATATAACATGTATATAAATGACTTCGAAAAATAATTATTATCAAGACCATAAATTAATTCATGGTGATCACTATATGATAGGGACCTTAATTGGCTTTGGGACTTTGATGGTAGATACTAGGGAATATGATCAAGGCTCTTGCAAAGAACAGGAGATGATCATAGTATATTGTGGTCTCCGAAATTATGGCAAGCAATCAACTCCCAAAAATTTCAAGAGAAGAAACTGTAGCTTGAACCTAGCTAACAGTTGATAATCAAGATAGAGGAAGTGGTTCTGGTTCTAGCAAAATTTGTTTCATAATTTCTAAGCTTTGGGGAAGGAGTTATTGTATTTCTAAGTTGGCAAGAATTTCTGGATTTACTTTATAATTGAATTTCTAGTCATTCAATCAATATTTATTTTGTAACTGAATTTGTACTAGGAGAGTAGGTTAATTAAATCAAAAATTTTTACAGGAGCTAGTGTATGACTAAAGGAAGACTTAGTCCAAATTTGGGACATAATAAAGCAACCTAATATCTGCGAAAATTCAATAACTGAAAAGGGGAATTGAACTATACAGAGAGTTAAACAGGTGCAACGGCTCCCAAACATTTCCTGATAGTCAAGAATAGGACACTAAATTTTATGTGAATTTTGGGGATTTTTCCAGTTCCTATCTTTTCTAGAAAAATTGCATTTGCATATGGAAATATTAAATTCTACAGAGTTTATCTGTGAGTTTCCCAGAACTTAATTGGTACTGGCAGAAACTAGAGCTCAAAATCTTTCAAACAAAATTTGTTTGAAGATTTTTGGAGCCTCCTACAGAAAGTTATGGATTTTCTAAGTTGGAGCCTAATCTGGAATAATTTCCTAATTTGAATTAACTCGTGGGCCCCACTGTTTTAAAATGGACCAATGGCATTTAAACCACACGGGGGCCACAGATATCCACCGCGTAGCTACAACAGATCCCGTGGCCACACCTGATCTGACGGGGTTTACAGCCGCTGACACGCGGGACCCGCCGCGTCGTCTTCCACCTCCCGACGCGGGCGGCACGCGGGGCTCCCGCGGCGGTGCTCTCCGGCGAGCCTCGCCGGATTTGAGCTCCCGGCCACCGCAGCCCCCACCCTTGGGCACCCGACCGTGAAATCACGTGCTGAGCACGATGGTGGGGTCGGGGAGGTCTGCCGACGGTCGGAAACAACGGCGCATCGGCGGCGGCGGATGGGTTCCGGCCATGTCGGAACTGCCGCTCTGTGGCTAAAACCCGTCAAAAAAAAGCTGGGGAAGTCTTCTGGAACCACGAGGAACGTGCTGGACATGCGATATCGTCGTGTAACGGTCGGCAAAGCAGTCGTCGACGGCGACAGAGGCAACTTTTCACCGGCGGAGGGGAGAACTCGCGATTCTTGAGCTACGGTCGATCATTTCCGGTGATTCCAGTTCGAGAGGGTGCGCAAGAAAGCGTAGAAACTATTTGCTAGCAATTGGGGAGAGTGATTAAGCATGGAACTCTAATTGCATGAAATACCGAGCATGTTCATAAGCTTCGGCCAAGAGTAAAACCTAGCTAACTTGCTCGATACTTGCGTAAACCAGGAACGGCTTTCACCGTTGCGTGGAGCGTGTCCCGGCGCACCAGTTTGCTATGGGAGTCGAAGCACGAAACGGCATGCAGCGGCCTAGCAACGTGGAGCAGGGACGGCGCATGGTGAATACGACGGCGACCCTCGGTATAGCCTCAAAATCATCGGCCAAACCGTCAACTATGCAACGAAAAGATCGATCCGGAAGACAGGGGAGGAAAAGAGGAATCACCTAGCTGTTGGAGGCTTGGCGCGAGAGTGCTCCGGTTGGCCAGCAACGGGCACGCGGCGCCGGCGTGGGAAGCTCGCGCGCGGGATGGAAATGGCGAAATTCGTCGACTCGGCGAGGTGGGAGGTGATAAGGGCGACTGGGAGTTGATAAGGGAGAGTCCAGGGCGCTATTTATAGGGCTCAACGGCGGTGGCGGGCTTGTGTCGCGCTGTGCATGCACGCCGTCGCGGTGGCGGGCGCAGCGCGCGCTGAAATGCGGCTGCACGTGAGCTGCTGACTGGTGGGTCCCGCCAGTCAGCCCCACAGCCACTGCACCTTTAGTAATTCACTTAAAAATAGTAAATGAACTCCAAAAATCATGAGACTTCAGGGCTAAGTCAGGAAAATTGTGATGAACACAATGGTGGGTTTAGATCTTCATGTTCAAGTCTATTTTTACCAGACTTTGAAATTGAATTTAAACTTGATTCAAATTCGTTAAGCGTCTCTAATAAAATAACAAATGAGTTCCTAAAATCTTGAAATTTTGTAGGTAAGCTATTGAGAATATTAGATTGCAAAGGAAAAATTTAGAGCCTCAAATTTGAATGTTTTTGGCAATGCCCATTTAGTACTGTACTTTGAATTGCCCTAATAAACTCCACCCAAATAATTCTAATGTTTGAAAAGGGGTGAATTTAATCATTCTAGAATTAATGGTGAAGTACGATACTCATGTTAATAAAATTTACCATGAGTGCAAGAAAGGTTTGGATGGCATTAAGTTCATGTGTACCACTATATTGGATTTTTAATATAGTTGAACACCAAACCTATAACTGAATTCACATGCCACAAAAGTGGGGTTTTACATTCCTCCCCCCTTAAAAGAATCTCGTCCCGAGATTACAAAAGAAGGCAAAAGGAAAAGATCTAACGAACATATGCCGCTAACAAGTCCGGATAGTTCGTTCTAAGATACTCCTCGCTTTCCCACGTGGCCTCTTCAGCACTGTGGTTGCTCCACAAGACCTTGTAGAAACACAAGGTGCAGCTTCTTGTGGTGCGAGTCTTCTCATCGACGATCTGAGTTGGATGCTCGGAATAAGTGAGATCTGGTTGGAGAGCTTCCAAATCTTCTACACGGACATCAGCTGGAGTTTTATGACATTTCCGTAACTGGGAAATGTGGAATACATTGTAAACTCCTGAAAGTGACGGTGGTAACTCCAATTGATATGCCACAGGTCCGCATCTTTTGATTATTGCAAACGGCCCAATAAAACATGGAGCTAGCTTCCCTTTCACCCCGAACCGATGGATACCTTTCATAGGGGATACCCAGAGATAAACTTGATCCCCAACTTCGAAGTGAAGAGGTCGACGTCGTTTGTCCGCGTAGCTCTTCTGATGAGACTGGGCGGCTTTGAGATTTGCTTGAATAATGCGCACTTGCTCTTCGGCTTCTTTTATTAAGTCGATGCCATATACCACTAGTTCACCAGATTCGCACCAGTTCAAGGGTGTGCGATACTTCCGGCCATAAAGAGCTTCATATGGCGCCATCTGGATGCTAGCCTGGTAACCGTTGTTGTACGAAAATTCCACCAATGGTAGATGATCATCCCAATTCCTACCATGGTGGATGGCACAGGCACGAAGCATGTCCTCTAGCACTTGATTTACCTGTTCAGTTTGTCCATCAGTCTGATGATGATAAGCTGAGCTTCGAATCAGTTTGGTACCCAATGCATCATGGAGATGCTCCCAAAAGCGAGCAACAAAAATAGATCCACGATCTGAAATGATAGTGCGGGGTACACCATGTAGACACACTATTCTAGAGATATAAAGTTCCGCATACCGCTTTATATCATACTTGACACTGACAGGTATGAAATGAGCCAATTTGGTCAACCAGTCAACGATCACCCAAATTGAGTCGTGCTTATGGAGAGTGGGAGGCAACCCAACAATGAAATCCATGCTGATATCCTCCCATTTCCAAGTCGGTATGCTTAAAGGTTGAAGCTGTCCTGCTACTTTCATATGGTCGGCCTTCACTCGCCGGCACGTATCACACTCGGATACGTATTTAGGTACTTCCCGCTTCATTCGAGTCCACCAGAACTTCTTTCTCAAATCTTGGTACGTTTTGTTACTTCCCAGATGAATGGAATACTTGGATAAATGAGCTTCATCCAGTATCTTCCTCCGAAGTTCCATGTTTTGGGGTACTACTATACGGTTGTTAAACCAGAGGGTACCTTCATCGTCACTTCGGAAACATTTCATCCCCCCCTTCTTCATTCTTTGCCGAATATGCGACATCCCCTTGTCCTCCTTCTGAGGTGCCATAATATCCTCCCTGATGGTAGGAATGAGAGCGAGATTGTAGAGTGCCCCATATGGAACCAAGTAGAAACTCGGTTCTTCTTCTCCTTCCATCGAGGTAATGGAAAGATTGTTGATATGGGACTTGCGGCTCAGAGCATCTGCGACTACGTTTGCTTTGCCTGGATGGTAGTGGATCTCAATTTCATAGTCTTTGATCAACTCTAACCATCTCCGTTGTTGCATATTCAAATCCTTCTGGGTGAAAATGTATTTCAAGCTCTTGTGATCAGTATATAGGTGTACTAGATTACCCAGTAAATAATGCCTCCACATCTTCAATGCCAGTATCACAGCAGCGAGCTCAAGATCATGAGTCGGGTAGTGCTGCTCATGGTTCCGAAGCTTTCGTGATCCATACGCGATCACTCTTCGCTCTTGCATTAACACACAACCTAAACCAATCCCAGATGCATCGCAATAGACATCAAATGATTTGGTTGTGTCTGGTTGGGCTAAAACTGGTGCCGTTGTAAGGTGGTTTACCAATGCTTTGAAACCTGCCTCACATGCCTCAGTCCATACATACTTCTGTCCTTTCTTCAGAAGTTCTATCATTGGTTTAGCTATTTTGGAGAAATTGGGTATAAACCTCTGGTAATATCCTGCTAAACCCAGGAAACTTCGAACTTCATGTACATACTTTGGAGACTCCCATTTGAGGACTTGCTTGATCTTGCTTGGATCAACTGCAATCCCTTCTGCTGATATGATGTGCCCTAAAAATGGCACTTGGCTGATCCAGAATTCACACTTGCTGAACTTAGCATATAGCTGATGGTCCCGTAATCTTTGAAGCACGATACGCAAGTGTTGAGCATGTTCCTCTTCGGATTTTGAATACACAAGTATGTCGTCAATGAAGACCACGACAAACTTGTCCAATTCCGGCATGAACACCGAGTTCATGAGATACATGAAATGAGCCGGCGCGTTGGTCAATCCGAAGGACATAACAAGGTACTCATACAGTCCATACCTCGTCGAGAATGCTGTCTTTGGTATATCTTCTGGTCGGATTCTAATCTGATGATAACTAGAACAAAGATCCATCTTCAAAAATACTTTAGAACCCACCAATTGATCGAAAAGAATATCAATGTGTGGTAGTGGATACTTGTTCTTGATAGTGACAACATTAAGTGGACGATAGTCTACACACAGCCTCAAGGTCTTATCTTTCTTTTCTACAAATAGTGCAGAACAACCCCATGGCGATGAACTTGGACGAATGAAACCTTTGTTCTCAAGTTCGGTTAACTGCTCCTTAAGTTCTGCAAGTTCCTTGGGTGCCATCTTATAGGGTGGTCTTGAGACTGGTACTGTTCCTGGTGCAAGTTCAATCTTGAACTCTATATCCCTTTCTGGGGGCATACCAGGAAGATCTTCAGGAAACACATCCGGGTATTCACATACTACCGGAATATCCTTAAGTTCCATAACCTCGGTGTTGTGAGTAGATGGGTCCAATGTAATGATGTTATCAAGATTGAGAACTTGGGGCTGATGGAGTGGAGAGTTTAGATAAATCTTTCGAGGAACGATATCAAGAATAGCACCATGGTATTGCAACCATGCCACTCCTAAGATGATATCTAGCTTTTGAGTCTCTAGGATAATGAAGGAGGTAGGATAGACATTCCCATCTAGGTCAAGAGGCACTTTATGGGCTATCTCATATGTTACTACCCTTCCTGCTGGAGTGCAAATCATATATGGAGTTTTTGTGGAGATAACAGGCAACTGATTTTTAATAACAACATATTTACTAATGACATTGTGGGAAGCTCCGGAGTCAAAAAGTATGACTACGGATTGATCATAGATAGAGAACGTACCCGTGAGCACGGGCGCGCCTTCCGGAACGTCCTCAATGGTGAGGTGGTGGACGTTGCCGGGTCTGATGGCTGGCTTCTTGAGCTGGTTGCGGGGTTGGTTGGCCCCCTGGTAGGAAGATTGCCCTCTGCCTTGTCGATTCTGCGGATAGTCCTTGGCGAAGTGCACCGTGCGTCCACACATGAAACACGTGTACGGGGTTTGGTCAATACGAAGGGAAGGACGGAATCCCGGTGCACGTGGTGGAGGTGGAAGTGCACGTGGGATCATCCCTTGTGGTTGTTGCGGCCGGAATCTGGAGTTGCTGAACTGGCGACCACTGAACATTGGTGGTCGTGATGGCAGTTTCCACCTCTGGCCGGATGGTGATCGATACACCATACGGTACTTCTGAGGAGCCCCACCTCTACTGCCCTGTGGAGCACTCCTCTTCTTCTTATCTGAGGACAGCTCGCGCGTAGCGTCCTCCTGCATGATAGCGGCATTGACGATGTTGTTGAAGGTGCCGCGATTGAACAGGACAAGCTTGTCCTTCAACTTGGGGTTCAAACCCCGGTAGAAGCATTCTCGCTTCCGATCTTCGGTATTCACTTGGTCCTGAGCGTATTGGGCCAAGTGGTTGAATGATTTGGAGTACTCGTATGCACTCCTTCCTCCTTGCCTTAGCTCCAAGAACTCTTGAAGCTTCCTCCTCATAATCCCGGGAGGGATGTGGTAGGCACGGAACGCCTCTCGGAATTCGACCCAGCTTACGACATGGCCTACGGGGCGTGCGGCAAGGTAATTGGCCCACCATGCACCGGTAGACCCCTGCAGTTGCTGTGCTGCAAACAACGTCTTCTGCTGTTTGGTTACCTCGAGTAAGCCGAACTTTCCTTCAATGGTGCGGAGCCAATTATCCGCATCCAACGGTTTATCGTCCTCTCTGAAGACCGGTGGATGTGTCGATGAGAAATCAGAGTAGGAACTCTGATATTGCTGACGCGGTCCATCATTCTGTTGTCCCCCTTGACGGGATGAGTGCTGCACCAGAGTCCGCAGTAGCTCGGTTTGCTCGTCGCGCGAGCCGAGTACTGCAGAAAGAACCTTCGCAAGACTCCTGGGAAGTGCGGGTGGAGGTGGTGGAGGTGGTTGCGTTTGAGGCGTAGTCTGTCCCGGGGGTGGTGTGTCATCCCCTTGACCTCCACTGGAACCTCCCCCATCTTGACTGGTACGAGTACGCACCATACTGCAATACAGCGATTCATACCATAAGTCTCATTGCCTCAAGTTCATCCTTCCATAAAAATAGTAATGTGGTAGATAACAATAGATGATGCATAACATTCACATATATTGATAAAGCACAAACTTTATATAATCTATATTATCTTGGGCCCAAGTTTGCAATAGATCTCCAAAATTAGACAGACTTCATCTAAAGAAGTCGTCTCCTCTATGCTTGGTCACCACAATTCGGCATGCCTATATTATTGTACATCCACCTCGCTACTATTTACAACAAGACTCATAAAGTCGCAAAATACGCGTGGTGTTTACTACACATCCTTATACTCGGCCTAAAGTGACAAGTACATTATCACTGCCCTTTACTCATAAAACTCGATCTCCTGAGGATCTTCTTCTTCCTCGTCATCCTCAGGATTAGGCACCCCCGGTATGGGTGCTGGAGCAGAAGATGATGCCTCGCTCAAAAGTGACGTCCTCTTAGCAACCATAGTTTGCCAATCCGTCGGTACCATAAACATCCCCCAGGCCTCGTTCTCCTGCTGAGCCTGCTCACAGCTGGTCTTCCATCTCTGAGCCTCTACTCTGGACTGATCTCGATCTGCAGTCACCGCGTTCAACTGGGTGTCCCACTGGTGTCCATTGAGTAGGCTTGCCTCCAGGTCAATGTCCCTCTCTAGAGTCTACTGGCGAGACGCGGCTAAATCCATAACAACGTCATGCCACTGATTCTCCCTAAGGTTCAAACGATGATTGAGAGGAGCCATCATATCCCTAAGTCCATCATTTGCCCGCTCAAAGTGATTTGCTCGAATCATGGCTTGCTTCAGATTGTTCATCAATTCTTTTATGCATGCCCTTTGATTACCCTTCTCGCGATGTGATGCGGCTGCATACATCGCTAAGGCTGTTGCGGATGTTTCACCGTGCTCATCCACCTCCGCAAGCAAGCGGGTTGCCCAGGCTTCAGAAGCCCTGCCGTTAACTGGAAAGAACTAATATGGAGTACCCACCAGATGACGGTAATGGAGTTTGCAAAACCTCCCTATGGCAACACTTGCGGCGTAGCTCCATGTTTCTTCTAACATCAACCCTTTGATCTTGATGGAGTATGGAGCCCATCCAAGGTGCGGTGGACCAGCAGGCACATCGACGTAGATGGTGCAACTCCACATACCGCTCTCCTGGAACTTCTTGCCCCAATATCTAGGCAACACCAGATAGCCAAACTGGCGGAGCAACCTAGCAAACACGTCCGGGAAACCGGCTTGCCCGGTGCACGTGGAGAACACCCATCCATTTGGCAACTGAATTCTTGGTGCTGCCATCTGTGGACAAACATACCCGGAGGTCAATACACCGTATAAGTATTCAACTCAATCAATGATGAGGTTGGACAAAAGGAAATATCCATAATCAATTGATCCCCGAAAATCTGCAACTGGAAGTGATCACAGTTCTGGTTCAGCTGACCTTCCTGTATCAACCCAAAAGTTTCATACAGGAAATCCCAGAAGTCAGAGTTAAGTTGAATATGAAAGTTGTAGTATACTTCAAAACCTTTCCAGATTGTACTCATACAGCTCCAGGTGAACTAATATGAAGAATCTATACAGGTTTTAAGTTGACTCAAGTTTTCTGGAAATTTTGACAGAACCTTCCCTGTATATGGGTTTACCTCCACATTCTATACAGGTTTATCATGATAAGATATTGAGGTAATGTCAAAATAAACATTGTATAACATCGCGTTAAAAATCCAGAAATAAAAGAGTTCCACCCTAAAAACTTTGTTATACAGGTATCACACACAAATTCACAACCCTGTGCAATCTGTTCCAAGTTTTGGGCTGCAAGAACCAAGTTTATGACAAATGGAATTAGGCATAGCTACACCCAGATTCAGGTCAGGAGTGACAAATAAAGTTGAAAGAGGGCTTCCTAAGCTTTCCAAAAATGTATAAATGTGACCACGTCACTATTCGAGATTAAGAGCTATAACTGTCCGAACTTAACAGTTGAACTGACTGGTTTGCATCAGCAGTTCTGCAGTTTGCTGTGTTGACTTCCCAATTTGGTTTAACTCCAACCCAAATCAGGAAAACTTCCCATAAGAAACTTGTAAAGCTCCTCCTTCCCTTTTCTAACCTGTAACACAAAAAGGCAGGGGATTTTTCTTCTGCCAGTTATAGCAAAAATGCAGAGAGTGGTACAATGGGAAGGTCATCTGGAGTAGTTGCCATACACCCCAGATTTCAACAGAGTATCAAGCTTTTCTGTCTTTATGGTCAACAGAGAAGTTGTAGAGATCTTCTTTCCGTCCATATATGATACTCCTATACTCTCTATCAAATATCCAAGATTACAACCCGGCGAAGTCGAGCAACCTCCTGCCAGAAAACAAGAATCTTGATTCTATTTATTCTATTGAGTCGGAACCCTTTTTGCGGAGTCCAACCCTACCAGCATCTGATATTTGGACTTTCCAAAGCATTATGCAACCATTCTGTCGAGGGGGGATGGTCTAGTATCATGTTTGATACTGACCGTACTACGTATCTCACCAAAGAAAATTCTATCCGGTATTTCCGGTTACGTCTATAGGTGGTCCCTATATTGTTCTCTCGCAAACGGCTTCTACACGGTCTTCTACCGTAGTTAATGCTGCAACAGACAAACAATCCCCTTTCACACCTTCACAACTCAAGGGCGGCACGGGGAAACACGACAGGCAGTCACAATAGTACATACAAAAATAAATACATACGACTCTGGTGTGAGTCGTCCTCGAGCGAGGCCATGTCTCAAGGTACATGGCTGTAAATACGTCTGTACAGCAAAGACTCCCGTACGATCCGGCTTATACATGCTCGGGCATACGTGTTTCGCATGCTCCCATAGAACATGAATGGTTCTAGAGAGGCATACTATCGGGTTATACACCACCAGACGGGGGCTCCCACTAATTTTGGGTCATGCTGGGGTACCGCGTGTCATAGGTTCTCAGAAACATTGAGAGTTCCAGAGACTCCTATTAACTTCCCGTACCAAGCCACGGAAATTTCACATACCACTCCTCGTATGCTGAGCTTACCGAGATTGATCCGCCCTTGGTGGCGTACCTTACCTCTTACCTGACGTCGGGGCGTCATTACAGAATATAATAACACATAGTTAGTTTACCACCTTTATACCTTATACTAATAATACTCCTTATAAAGGCATATAGCTAATTCCTCACTCAAGTCCTAATTTTTGAAAATATGTCCTTTTCAAGTACACTGTTCCCAATGATGCTCTGATACCATGTCTGTGGGGAACGGAGTCCATACATTCGAGGATCTCATTGGGTGGTGTCGTGCGATGCGACACCCAACAGTTATACAAGAATAGAACCTGAATAAGTACAAGACGGAGTCTTTTATTTTTCATACAGCAGAAGTTTTTACAATACTAACGGAAGTAAAGAAATATATACATATCATAGCTACACTCTCAGCACTAGCTATGCAAAAAGCAAAGTTATCCATGCCTGGGATACTTTGCACTAGCAACACTCAATTAGGGCGGCGTGCAGGGTTCCCACTCGGCTGTAGACCCTGGAGGGGGTGTAGACTCATCATCAAACCCTTCATCAACAGAATAACCTGCAAAAACTCATTAACTGCAAACGTGAGCATAAGGCTCAGCAAGACTAACCCGTCTCACTAGACATATGCAAAGGGGACACTAAACATAGGTAAGTGAAGCATAAATGACTTGCCTACAAGTGGATCCTTATAATCAGGTTTTATGTAGCAAATGACATTCTCCGAGCACGGCACATCATGGGCTCCACAATCAAACAAGAAACGCTTTACCGATGATATGACATGCTCAGAGCACATAATGCTATTACGGCTAAAGTAGGGGGAAACTGTAAACTTTTAATTGTACTATCTCTAAATCATACAAGGTTGCAAAGCAATTATAATTCAATACAATATGATTTTTCTGGCTTCTTTAGTATTTACTACGTCACGGCGCAGTGAACAAGTGGTACTCTATTACTGCAAGGGACAGTGATTGCAATCAGGACACGCCCAGACAACACGACACATACGTCGTTCGGAAGTGTCAGCGAGCACACCTGTACCTACATAACACTTCAGTACTAGGCGTATATGGCAACCTTTCACGAGACACTCAAATGTTGAACCGGTCGATCCGTCACGAGTAGGAGGTCCCTGCGTGGGGCGTACTCTGACGTGCCCACCAGCGGATTTACACCTTGCTGCCCTCAACCCACACCTATAAAACGGAACGGCATGCCTCGACACCCAAGTGACCAAGCTACGTCAGTTTATTGGATTTCATATGTCCATTCTGTTGCCGGTACAATTCAAGCTTGTCCAAAGGGGCTGCATACAGACGGGCCTTAATCGACACAGGCAGGGCTATGCGACCGAGACTCCATTCTCTCCGCTTCCTATCCCTTCCCTGCCCGGTCTCCATTATATTATGCCATTTTCTGTCTAACCAATCCTGTGAGATATGGCCTACATCTCTCGCGAGTAGATTCCAACTACTCGACTTCTACCGGATTTCCTATGCATTAGCAAAGCAGTTACTACAGGTCAAAATGTATCTCGTTCCAACCAATCCCTGGGATTTTTGGTCATGCAAGTGGAGTATCAATTACCCTATACGTAATGCACACATCAAACATATGACGTAAGGTGATAAAGACTGTAAAAACTCTGTAAAGCTTTTAAATGCAAACCAGGGCTTGCCTTGTTGCAGGTCAAAGTTTGAGTTAATAATTGGAAGGTGCTCTTCCAAGACTTCTGGCTCCTCCTCGACTTCGGTCACTATACGATATGCATATAACATGTATATAAATGACTTTGAAAAGTAATTATTATCAAGACCATAAATTAATTCATGGTGATCACTATATGATAGGGACCTTAATTGGCTTTGGGACTTTGATGGTAGATACTAGGGAATATGATCAAGGCTCTTGCAAAGAACGGGAGATGATCATAGTAGACTGTGGTCTCCGAAATTATGGCAAGCAATCAACTCCCAAAAATTTCAAGAGAAGAAACTGTAGCTTGAACCTAGCTAACAGTTGATAATCAAGATAGAGGAAGTGGTTCTGGTTCTAGCAAAATTTGTTTCATAATTTTCTAAGCTTTGGGGAAGGAGTTATTGTATTTCTAAGTTGGCAAGAATTTCTGGATTTACTTTATAATTGAATTTCTAGTCATTCAATCAATATTTATTTTGTAACTGAATTTGGACTAGGAGAGTAGGTTAGGTAAATCCAAATTTTTTTCAGAAGCTAGTGTATGACTAAAGGAAGACTTAGTCCAAATTTGGGACATAATAAAGTAACCTAATATCTGTGAAAATTCAATAACTGAAAACGGAAATTGAACTATACAGAGAGTTAAACAGGTGCAATTGCTCCCAAACTTTTCCTGATAGTCAAGAATACGAAACTAAATTTTATGTGAAGTTTGGGGATTTTTCCAGTGGTATCTTTTCTTGAAAAATTGCATTTGCATATGGAAAGATTAAATTCTACAGAGTTTATCTGTGAGTTTCCCAGAACTTAATTGGTACTGGCAGAAACTAGAGCTCAGAACCTTTCAAACAAAATTTGTTTGAAGATTTTTGGAGCATCCTACAGAAAGTTATGGATTTTCTAAGTTGGAGCCTAATCTGGAATAAATTCCTAATTTGAATTAACTTGTGGGCCCCACTGTTTTAAAATGGAGCAATGGCATTTAAACGACACGGGGGCCACAGATATCCACCGTGTAGCCACAACAGATCCCGTGGCCACACCTGATCCGACGGGGTTTACAGCCGCTGACACGCGGGACCCGCCGCGTCGTCTTCCACCTCCTGACGTGGCGGCGCGCGGGGCTCCCGCGGCGGTGCTCTCCGGCGAGCCTCGCCGGATTTGAGCTCCCGGCCACCGCAGCCCCATCCCTTGGGCACCCGACCATGAAATCACGCGCTGAGCACGATGGTGGGGTCGGGGAGGTCTGTCGACGGTCGGAAACAACGGCGCATCGGCGCTGGCGGATGCTAGGGTTCCGGCCATGTCGGAACTGCCGCTCTGTGGCTAAAACCCGTCAAAAAAAAGCTGGGGAAGTCTTCTGGAACCACGAGGAATGTGCTGGACATGCGATATCGTCGTGTAACGGTCGGCAAAGCAGTCGTCGACGGCGACAGAGGCAACTTTTCACCGGCGGAGGGGAGAACTCGCGATTCTTGAGCTACGGTCGATCATTTCCGGTGATTCCAGTTCGAGAGGGTGCACAAGAAAGCGTAGAAACTATTTGCTAGCAATTGGGGAGAGTGATTAAGCATGGAACTCTAATTGCATGAAATACCGAGCGTGTTCATAAGCTTCGGCCAGGAGTAAAACCTAGCTACCTTGCTCGATACTTGCGTAAACCAGGAACGGCTTTCACCGTTGCGTAGAGCATGTCCCGGCGCACCAGTTTGCGATGGGAGCCAAAGCACGAAATGGCATGCAGCGGCCTAGCAACGTGGAGCAGGGACGGCGCGTGGTGAATACGACGGCGACCCTCGGTATAGCCTCAAAATCATCGGCCAAACCGTCAACTATGCAACAAAAAGATCGATTCGGAAGACAGGGGAGGAAGAGAGGAATCACCTAGCTGTTGGAGGCTTGGCGCGATAGTGCTCCGGTTGGCCAGCAACGGGCGCGCGGCGCCGGTGGTGGGAAGCTCGCGCGCGGGATGGAAATGGCGAAATCCGTCGACTCGGCGAGGTGGGAGGTGATAAGGGCGACTGGGAGTTGATAAGGGAGAGTCCAGGGCGCTATTTATAGGGCTCAACGGCGGTGGCGGGCTTGTGTCGCGCTGTGCATGCATGCCGTCGCGGTGGCGGGCGCAGCGCGCGCTGAAATGCTTCTGCACGTGGGCTGATGACTGGTGGGTCCCGCCAGTCAGCCCCACAGCCACTGCACCTTTAGTAATTCACTTAAAAATAGTAAATGAACTCCAAAAATCATGAAACTTCAGGGCTAAGTCAGGAAAATTGTGATGAACACAATGGTTGGTTTAGATCTTCATGTTCAAGTCTATTTTTACCATACTTTGAAATTAAATTTAAACTTGATTCAAATTCGTTAAGCGTCTCAAATAAAATAACAAATGAGTTCCTAAAATATTGAAATTTTGTAGGTAAGCTATTGAGAATATTAGATTGCAAAGGAAAAATTTAGAGCCTCAAATTTGAATGTTTTTGGCAGGGCCCATTTAATACTGTACTTTGAATTGCCCTAATAAACTCCACCCAAATAATTCTAATGTTTGAAAAGGGGTGAATTTAATCATTCTAGAATTAATGGTGAAGTCCGATACTCATGGTAATAAAATTTAGCCATGAGTGCAAGAAAGGTTTGGATGGCATTAAGTTCATGTGTACCACTATATTGGATTTTTAATATAGTTGAACACCAAACTTATAACTGAATTCACATGCCACAAAAGTGGGGTTTTACAATTCACATTTGTGTATCTCATAAAAAAATGATCCTTCACTTAAATTTGTTTGTATGAACATATTTGTATTATTTATACATGTATGAATTTTGTTAATTTTTTTAAAAGCATTCCAACATGTCAAACTTCAAATTATCCATCATTCTAACTAAATGCTCATGTACATATGAGGCATTCATCAAATTATGAAAAAACATTGATTAAAAAAAATTTAAAAAAATCTGAAAACATTCATAGAGGTTGGTATGATGAATAAAAATTTCCACTGAAAATATAAATAAAAAAAGAATTATATTCATCAAGATAGAAAAATTAAAAAAGCAATTGTTATATGTTTTTTATGTTCAGACCAATTTCAAAGGATTTATGATGTGAAATTTAATGGTACCTTTACTTATCAATAATATTACGAGAAAGTGGAATTTTGCCTTTTTAAAGGCCCCACAGTCAATCAAGAATATTAATTAAGAAGAAGTAAAGATCTTCACAGGCAGTTGGTGTTTCATAACCGCCTGAGAAGATGATTATCTCATGCGGGTTTTTCTTACCAACCGTTTGAGATAATGCCCGATACTGTTCTTCAGTTTCATTTTCCCTTGCTTCTTTTTTATTTAGATTCCAATATAAATACTCAAACATGTTTAGATTCTGCAAATTGTGTCCCAATTCGATGATTCTTTCTTCGATATTTCTATAAAATTAACATCTACCAACAGAACCAAATATTTAAAACTTGTATAGCTGACTGTCGGCGGTATGGAACCGGCAGATCTCCCTACACTACTAAATTGATAGGGGAGTTTGATGTTCGGTGTGAGCGCGAGGAGATTCAAGAAGGTGAATAAGAATTGACACAGGAGACACAAGAATTTACGTGGTTCGGGCCGCCTGAGCGTAATACCCTACTCCACGGGTGCGTTGGTGTTGTATTAGCAGTATGAGCTTATGACGAGCGTATGAGGCGCGTGTGTCTGTCTCTCGCCCCCTGAACGTGTCGTCAGCCTGTCCTTTTATAGCACAAGGGCAGGCCATTACAGGTTAGCCTGGCCCGACATGTGGCCCCGGCGGTTACTAGTATTGATACATGTTTAATTGCTCTTAATGACCCTGTAACGGGCTTTGACAGCACCGTTACTGGTGTTAAGATCGTCCGTTAAGTGTCATTAATATGGTGTTAATGACACTTAATCGGGTCTTGAATTCCTTGGCTCTCCTTTGAAGATCCGGAGCCGTTGCGGGGTCTTCTGGAGGTTAGAAGCTGAAGATCCGACGATTGGACATGTGGCAGCTCCAGAGCTTGTTGTGGGAAACAGGTAGCTCCGGGGCTACCCGACACGTGTCAGGTCCGGAGCTTCTCTCGGTCTGGGGTTAAGTCCGGAGGTGCCGTTTCGGTACATGGCCCGGAGCTTCCCCCTTGTGGGCGGTAGCTCCGGTTTGGTAGTACACGTGGCGACCCAGGGATTAACCATGTTGGAGAAGCGGGTCTGGATATTTCTGACATGTGGGCCTCCGAGGGTCTTCAAACCAAGTAGATGACTTTCCTTTGAGATCTTTGTAACCTCAAGGGGTGTACGGTTTCTAGGGTACCGACAGTGGCCCCCTGGACCTACCTCCGGGGAAGATCATTGGGGTGAAGTCATTCCGCCGGAGGTGGGTCCATCCTCGTGACTCTTGAACTGAGTCTTCAAGGGTATTTGAAGGTGCCGTTGGCAGGGATTTATATTTAGATCCCCGCCGCGTGGCGCACCCTGCGTGCGGCAGATGAGATCTTTGACGTGCGGATCTCACGCAATTGAAGGTCGCCAGTTCCCGATACGAAAACCGTATCGGTTCCACGCACCTTGTCAGGCCGCCGCCTTTGGGTTTCCCGCCTCGTGATGACAACCGTTCGCCTGGGTAAGAGCCTCGACTTGATCGTCGGGGTGGTCCCAGGCCCTCTTGTCATCGGCTGGGTGGAATTTTTGAATGGTATCTTTGATTTCCTTGCGGTTTCCATCCAAGCGTTGCGAGGGCTTACTTAAGAAGAAAAGCGTGTACCGTCGGGAGTTCTTTACGCCTCTCATCTGATCTTGCGCTCAAACTCCCAACTCGTGCTTCGCTCTTCTTCTCTTGCCTAGCCGTGCCACGATGGAGTTGGGTCTCCGCGAGAGTCGCTTGAAGACCGACGGCGATTTGAAGAAGGTCCGGGCCCTCATGGGGTGGTCCTCGGACTTCTTCAACCGCTCAGTCTGTGCCGGCGGAGAGCTCCCCTTCAAGAAGGAGCACGCCGTCGAAATGGTGTACTTTTCTTCGTACGCCATGGTGGGGTTGATCTCACCTTTTTCTTCCTTTTTCTTGATGCTGCTAGACTTCTATGGTCTGCAGTTATACCACCTTGGCCCTCACTCCATTCTCCTCGTATCTATCTTCGTCCATTTCTGTGAGATGTGGGTGGGCATCCCCCCTGCATTGAACTCTTCCGGACCTTCTTTACCGTCCACACCACCGGCCGGAGCAATGAGTACCTTGGCTTCTACTACTTCGTGAAGCGCAAGAAGTGCCCATTCAAGTACCTCCGGTCGTTTCCCTCTGGGAAGTGGGATGACTGGAAGAAAGACTGGATAGTCGTCAGGGTGGAGGAGCACGAGAGGCTGGAGCTGCCCGATAGTCTGCCCGGCATTGACACGGCGATCTGGAGTGAAGCTCCGGTGCTGGCGGAAGCTTTCAATCCTGCTTTGACCAGGATCCGCCAATGCGTGGAGGGAGGATTGACTCCTCAGGCGGTATTTTGCAATTTCCTGGTCAACAGGTGGGCGCCGCTGAAGAGGAGGGAGAAGCTCGCTTGGGCCCTCAACAGCGTGATGGACGACGACCGGGTTGAAGTCCAACATGGTAGGGAGAGCCTTGGAGTTCCACCTCAAGAAATTCCAGCACGGCATCGACGTCGACGGTGATGACTTGTCTCCCCCGTCGGACTTTCTCCCTCTGAACATGGAAGTGGAGTTCAGCAGGGAGCTCCGGCAAAAGATGCCCGTACATGACGACCTTGGTGTCGTCGAGAGAAGATCAACCACCCGGGTGGCGATCCCCAGAATGCCCGAAGATGGCCTTGTCCCTGCCCCAAAGCCAAGGGTCGAGGTCGTCGTCAAGGGCAAGGAGCTGGCGGATGAACCCGAGAGCCGGAAGAGGAAGCTGCAGCATGCCGACGGAAGGTCCGTCAGGCCCGCTACTTCCGCCTCGGCTCCTTCTCCCCGGAGGGGAAGGTCTTCTACAACCGTGGCGGTTGTCCCCGTAATGGGGTCTTCCCGGAATGAGACTGTTCCTGCAGTGGGGTCCTCCCGGAGCGCGTCTGTTCCCGCAGTGGGATCCTCCCGGGGTGTTAGCTCCGGGCGCGCAACTCTAGCACCTGGGCAGGTGGAGGCCTCCAGGTCCGGGGGTTCTTCCCGATCGAGGAGAGCCTCGACCCGGGAAACGCCCGTGGCCGCGACAAGTTCCGGGGGGCCTTCCGGAGCTTCTACAATGACTATGGCCAGCCCAGAACGCCCGGGAAAAAGGTTCCGCCCAAGGTAATTTTTAATCTCTACCTTGGACAATTATTTTAAATGTAGCAACTGTTTGTTAATTTTCTTCATTCATCATCTGCAGCGTCCCCAAGAAGGGGAGTGAGGCTCCACCCTCAGCCACAGTGTCTGAGGCCGTGAAGGTGGGAGCTTCTGCTCCTGTTCCGGTGCCGCCCCAAGTGGTGGCTGAAGCTGCGACAGCTCCAGCGCCGGCTGTCATGGTCATGGACCTCGACTCATCCCCAGAAGTTCCCGTGGTAGCGTCGGACCACGGGAGTGAAGATGCGCCAGCGGCACCAATCCTGGAGGTTGAAGCTCCGGGTTCTGATGCTACGATGATGGAAGCTCCGGCTGTTGAGCCGGAGGAAGTAGTAATCCCGGCCTCTGAGCCGGAAATTGTCGAAGCCCCAGCGGTTGAGCCGGAGGTGACTGAAGCCCCGGCATGCGAGCCGGAAACTGAGGTAGTTCCGGTAGTTGGGCCAGCTACCTCCGAAGCACCCGCTGCTGAGCCGGTCATTGTTGGAGCTCCGGTCACAGGGCCGGTCGAAGTTGAAGATCTTCCGGCTCCTGAACCGGTGGTTGAAGAGGTGACGGAGCTTGAGCCTCCGTCAGAAGAGGAGCCCAGACTGGAGCCAATAACGGCTCCTGCTCCGGAAGCGACGACGCTAGAGGTACCTGCGGCCGAGCCAGAGTGCCCAAGCGAAGTGGCTGGCCCCCTGCCCGATGGGGTGAACGAAGACTTGGCAGCGGGGCCTTCTTCGATGGCGACTGAGGCCATCCCGAAGGACGACCCTAGTGCCTTGGAAACCTAGGGGTCCACTCTCGTGGAGTGGGACCCAATTTTTGTATCTGAAGACCCGCTGGAGCCAGCAGAGGTGACCCCAGCAGGTCCGGAACCCATCCCGTTTTCGCTGTCCATTGACAACGCATGTTCTAGTCTGCGTCAAGTCCAATTGGCCTTCTTCCATGACAGCAAGGCTCTTGAAGAGGAGCGCCAAACCCTTAGGCGGTGGCGTAACCGGCTCTACTTCGAGACCAAACTGGCGCAGTCGAGGCTAGCGGATGACAAGTAGTGGATCAAACGGGAGAAGATCTGCCTGGAGTACTGGGGCAAGTTGCTGGATGACAGGGAGAGTATGACTCGCTGCCCTCGACGCTCAATCCCAGGAGATTTACAATCAGGCCAAAGCAGCCAACAGTGCGGCTGAGGAACGCCACGAAAGGCTTGAGGCCATTAACACTGCACTCATCAAGCGCCGAGAGGCACATGAAGAGAGGGAGAAACGGCTTAAAGACGAAGAGCAGAAACTCCTTGAGCTGTGGGATGATGTCCTGAGGAGAGAGGAGGAGCTCGCCGAGAAGGTGGCTCTGGCTTACAAGGGCCTCGAGGAGCGCGCCAAGAAGTTGGAAGAGCGTTGCCAAGAGGAAGAGGAGAAGATCTGGGTGTGAGGGCAGGAACTCTACGAACAAGAGTGTGTCCTTACTGCCCGAGAGAAGAAAGTGAATAGTAGAGAGGACCGGGTTGACCGCCGGAATAAGATCCACCTATGGGAGGAGGAGCTCGGAAAACTTGAAAGGCGGGTTGCTGAAAAGATTCAGCAAAACGCCAAAGAAGTTGAGCGCCTCGCCCGTGAGAATTCCGAACTGACGGCGGCCAGGAGATCCTTAGAAGAAATGAAGGGCTTGAGGACTGCGGACTCCCTACAGATTTGAGAGTTCCTGGGCAAGGCCAACGACGCGCTGACACCGATGGGTTTCAGCCCCGTGCGCCCGGATGATCCGGAGACGGAGCCAGACCTGGCGCTGCAGGCGTTGAGCGCCGCAGGTAGCAAGCTCTCCAAGGTGGGCGATGTCATCGCGGACCAACTGGAGGTTGAGGGGCAATCCCTGGTGAAGAACGTCGCAGAGTACGTGCTGACGTGCTACACCAGCCGGAACTCACAATTTCCTCTAGACCCGGTGCTTGAAGGCCCCGTCGAAGGAGAAGGCGAAGCTACCCGAGCCAGCGTGTCGGAGGTTGCCCAGAAGGTCGCCCAATTCTTCCATAGGGTCTTGGACCATCTCTGTAATTCTCACTTGTATTTTCTCTTCTTCTTCCTCAATTTTGTAATCCCTTGTCTCCAGTTGTAATCCGTTGTCTCCAGATAAATGAAATCCCCAAATTTTTGCGAATTTCACTTTTTGTCTTCAACACTTTTATCTTCACTTGGCCCCCTGGTAGATGTACAATTTGATTGTGAACATGTACCAAAAGGATATTGTGTTTTGTTGAAGACTGATTTGCTCCGAACTTGTAGAATTTAGGTCCGAAGTCTTCGATAGTGAAGGCCCCCTGAGGTTGTCGGAGCTTAGAAGCTCCGGCATTGTCCATCGCTGGAGCTTGATAGCTCCGGCGATAGTCTCTATCAACACGTAGAGCATTGATAGTTAGTCCTCCAGGGTGTCGGAGCTGAGTAGCTCCGGCAGTGACCTTTACCAACACTTTGTTTGTTGGCAGCAGACTCCATTTACGGGGTCTTCTCACCATCTTTTATTTAGCGTCGACGGTTGGCCCCCTTATGGGAGTCAGAGCTTAGTTAGCTCCGGCTTTTCTCCATCAACGTAGACTTTATTTTTCCTACACACTTAAGCCAAGAAAAATAGTAAAATTCGTTCCTTGTCTATAATTTCGTCGCGGCTTACGATTCTCAAGAAGACTTTAAGTCAAACGCGGTTTTAAATACAACCGAATGTGTTGTATTTTCTTCTAGATTCAACTATCCATGGACCCGCCTTACTTCGGCCTGCCGGGGTGTAGGTAGAGTGGCGTACTTAGGGTGCTTGACCAGGCTAAGTCGATAGCACACTCCAGCCCTAGATTGGCTTGGCGGCTTTCAAGCGAGTTGGTCATGAACGATATTTGAATCCAAAAGAACTGACAATACAACTCGAATCGTATATAAACCAGTCGAACTAAAATTTCATAAGAATTGCACGTCTTTGTTATAGACAAGAAAGAGAAAAATAAAAATGTTGAGCCTGTACAAAATAAATGCACGTGGAGTCTATTTCACATGAAGATGTCTTTCATTATAGGTCCGGGGTACAGGGGAAACAAGTACACTCTTAGGGTACGGAACCAAGCTAAGTGTGTTTCATTTCTCGTTTGACCCAGGGTAGTTAGCCGCACTTTTAGTCCTGAGACTGTGACAAGTGTTTCATGAGCTTTGCGGACCTTTCGGGAAAGGTCCAGCTGCTCTCCCGGAGGAACTACCCGACTCTGTACAATGACTCTATAACATACACCTCAAGTTATTCAAGACTCACCTATGTTGTATTAAGTGTAGAACTTACGGAGGTGCTCGATGTTCCAAGGATTTGGGAGAGGTGTCCCATCCTCAGTAGCCAAGCGAACGCTTCCAGGACGGGATACTTCAGTCACTTGGAAGGGCCCCTCCCAGCTGGGGGAGAGTTTGTTTAACCCTTCTCTGGATTGTATTCTCCGTAACACCAGATCGCCTTCCTCGAGTTGTCGGTTGTGTACATGCCGCTAGTGATAACGCCATAGAGCTTGACGATATCGGGCATTCCGAACAGCTGCTTGGCACCTTCCCTCCTCAAGGAGGTCTAGGTCTTCACGCCGGAGCAGGTCCTGCGTGGCTTCGTCGAAGGTTCGGACCCGGAGCGAACCCAAGGTGATTTCCGGAGGAAGGATTGCTTCAGCTCCGTACACCAGGAAGAAGGGTGTCTCTCCAGTTGACCGGTTTTGAGATGTCCTATTAGCCCATAAAGTGGGCGGAAGCTCTTCTATCCAGTTGGCTCCATGTTTCTTCAAACGCTCATAGGTGCGCGTTTTGAGTCCTTTAAGGATTTCAGCATTTGCTCTCTCGGCTTGGCCATTGCTGGCTGGGTGAGCTACGGAGGCGTAGCAAACTTGTATGCCGAGGTCTTCGCAATATCCTTGGAATGCTGAGCTTGTGAATTGGGTCCCATTATCAGTGATGATTTTGTTTGGGACTCCAAATCTACATACAATGGACTGTAGAAAGTTGATAGCAAATTGCTTGTTGATTGTCACAACAGGAGTTGCTTCCGGCCACTTGGTGAACTTGTCAATGGCGACGTACAGGAACTTGTAACCTCCGATGGCTCTTGGGAAAGGTCCCAAGATGTCAATCCCCCACACAGCGAAGGGCCATGTAGGAGGTATCATTTGTAAGGGCTGAGCTGGTGTGTGAATTTGCTTTGCATGAAATTGGCATGCTTCACATTTCTTCACCAGCTCAGTTTCATCCTGGAGCGCTGTAGGCCAGTAGAAGCCATGCCGAAAGGCTTTACCGACCAGCGTGCGGGAAGATGTGTGGTTCCCACACTCGCCTCCATGGATTTCTGCGAGAAGTTTGCAGCCTTCTTCCCTTGTGATGCACCGCATTAGGATGCCGTTGGCACTGCGCCAGTAGAGATCCCCTTCTGCCAGCGTGTATCTTTTAGCCAATCTGACTACCCGGTCAGCGGATACATCATCGTCAGGAAGGATGTTGTCTTTCAAGTTGCTCCGGATCTCCGAGATCCATGCATCAGAACTAGCTTGAGTTTTTTAGTCTTGCGTGCTGGGTTGCTCGGAGCTCCCGGCAGCACCTATGACCCTTGATGGCTGCCATGGTAACAGGGCCATCAGGACCGTCAGCTTCGGGATGCTGATCTCGCCCCCTTCGCTCAGTTCGGCAGGCTGAGCTGTTGGCTTTGACAACCTCCGGACAAAGATTCCATCAGGAGCCGGAGCTCCGGTTGACACTCTGGTCGAGAGTTCGTCAGCTTCAGCGTTATGGGCACGCAGAACATGGTGGAGATCTAGGACTTCAAAATCCTTTTAAAGCCTCTGGACTTCAAGGAGGTAAACAGCTAGCTGGAGATTATTGCAGGAGCATTCACCCTTCACCTGCTTGATGATGAGCTGTGAATCTCCTTTGACCAGCAATTGCTTGACACCATATGATAGTGCCACCTTTAGTCTGTAGATGAGTGCTTCATACTCTGCGATGTTGTTGGTTACCTTGAAGTCAAGGTGTACCATGTATTTGACCTTCTCCCTAGTCGGTGCAAGGAGAAGAATTCCAGCTCTGGCCCCCTGCTTCTGCATGGAGCCGTCGAAGTAGAGAGTCCAGTGAGGCTCGGTGAAGGTTGGAGCTTGATGCTCTGTCTTCTGCTCACTGGGGCCCCCAGGGTTTGATGTAGAGGGAGTCCATTCTGCCACAAAATCTGCCAATGCTTGACTCTTAACTGCTTGTCTTGAAATAAATTCAAGATCAAATTCAGCTAATTCCGCTGCCCACTTTGCAATATTGCCAGTTGAATTGGGATTATGCAAGATTGCTCGTAGTGGGTAGGAAGTCACCACTGAGACTTTGTGAGCTTGGAAGTAATGACGAAGTTTTCTAGAGGCAATAAGGACTGCGTAGAGCAGCTTATGCACCTCTAGGTATCGAGTCTTGGCATCATGTAACACTTCACTAATGAAGTACACCGGGCGTTGAATGGTCCGGACCCTCCCGGAGGTGTCCGGAGCTTCCTCTTCACTGACCCGGACCCTCTCGGAAGGGTCCGGATTTTCTTCGGGACCTCCGGGTTCTTGTTGGAGGAATCCGGAGCTTCTTCAGAAGGGACCTGGACCCTCCCGGAGGGGTCTGGGTCTCCTGAAGTGACTTCTTGTGGATTTGAATTTGGGAGCTGGGACCCAGACTCGCTTTCAGGAACATCCGGACCTTCCCGAAGGGGTCTGGAATCCTGAGTGTGGGGTAGTTCTGGTCTCTCTGCAACCAGAACCACACTGACGAGTTCGTCAGTAGTTGAAATATAAAGCAACAAAGGCTCACCAGGGTTCGGAGCTACCAGAATTGGTAGGGTGGTGAGGAACTGTTTCAGCTCCTGGAATGCCTTCTCTGCTTCTTCGGACCATTGGAATGGTCCGGACTTCCTCGATAACTTGAAGAAGGGGAGTGCCCGTTCTGCCAGTCTTAATATAAGTCGGCTGAGGGCTGCAAGACATCCAGTTAACTTTTGGACGTCTTTGATACGGGTTGGTGGCCGCATGTCTTCAATGGCTTTGATCTTCGCCGGATTAGCTTCTATGCCCCGGTGACTTACTAGGAAACCAAGAAGTTTTCCGGAGATAACCCCGAAGACGCACTTGTCTGGGTTTAGCTTTGTGCGGGTGGCCCGCAGCTTGTCGAAGACAGCCTGCAAGGTGTCTAGGAGTGACTCCTTGTTCCTGACCTTGACCACTACGTCATCGACGTACACTTCCACTACGTCTCTAATGAGTTCTTCAAAAGTTTTGTACATAGCTCGTACAAAAGTTGAAGCTGCATTTTTGAGACCAAAGGGCATGGCTGTGTAACAATACAATCCATCTACTGTGATGAATGAAGTATGCTCTTCATCCTCCCTAGACATCCTGATTTGATGATACCCAGAATATGCGTCTAGGAAACACAGTAATTCACACCCGGAGGTGGAATCCACTATCTGATCTATTCTAGGTAGTGGGAATGGATCTTTTGGACATGCCTTATTTAGTGTGGTGTAGTCAATGCACATCCGAAGCTTCCCACCGGCCTTGGGCACAACGACTGGGTTTGCCAGCCATTTTGGATGGAAGACTTCTCGAATGAATCTGGCTTCGAGTAGCTTCTTCACTTCTTGTCGAATGAAGTTCTGCCGCTCTACGAATTTCTTCCGAGGCTTCTGATGCACAGGCCGGGCATCGAGGGAGATCTTCAGATTGTGCTCAATCAATTCCCTGGGGATCCCAGGCATTTGTGACGGTTGCCAAGCAAACACGTCAACGTTAGCCCGGAGGAAAGTAATGAGCGCGAGTTCCTATTTGTCGTTCAATCCTCCCGATATACGGGTGGTCTGAGCGTCATCGGAACCAATTTGGACGACTTTGACGGGTATGTCGGTGTCGCCGCTTGGCTGCACACGAGGTGCATAAGTCGATCCTCATTGATGAATGCTCGGGGGTTTTGGAGTTTGCTCCTATCTGGAGTCCTCATCTTGCGCCGTGGTGAGTGCGTGGAGTTCTTCCAGAGCAGTTACTCCGGCAGTACGATCTCCGCGGATCCGGAGAACGCCTACTGGTGTGGGCATCTTCAACACCAGATATCCATAATGAGCAGCTGCCATAAATTTGTACAGGGCGGGTCTACCCAAGATGGCATTGAACGGTAAATCTGAGCGACGTCGAAGACCAACTTCTCAGTGTGATATTTCTCCCAGGTCCCGAAGGTAACGGGGAGAGTAATAGCTCCGAGTGGGGTAATGGCTCCTGGACCTACTCCGGAGAAAGGTCGAGAGGGATGGAGATCCGAAGGCCGGAGCTGAAGCTTAGTGAAATCTTCGAAGCTGATGAGGTTAAGCCCCGAACCTCCGTCTACCATGACATGGTGGAGATGGATGTTATTGATTGTAGGAGATACCATCAAAGGTAACTGACCTGCTCCAACCATGCTCCGCGGGCAATCCGAAGCATCAAATGTGATGGCGGTGTCCATCCACTTTCGATGAGGTTCTGGCCTGACTGTAGGAGCTACAGCGGCCATATCTCGTCGCATAGTTTTGATGACGCGATGAGAGGTGATATCCCATGATCCACCAAAAATGGTGTTCATGGTCTTCCGACGCTCGTTGTCAGAGACGTCAGAATCATCGTCGACTGAGGTGTAAATGGCCTTCAAGACCTTTTTGGGATCCTGAAACCCTAACTCCTCTTCAGCTGGAGCTTCGTCGACCTTTTGCTTTCCTTCCCTCTGTCGAAAAGGAGATTCTTCCCGGCGCTTGTTGTAGCGCTCGGCAAGGTTTTGGACCTCCCGGCAGTCTTCCAAACTGTGGCTGCCCGTTTTGTGAATGGGACACCACACTTTTGGCTTGCCACCATCTTCAGAAGACGGTCGAGGTCGATTCTCGGGGTGTGGCCCCCGGCCACCTGGAGTTGCAGCAGCTGCAACGTTGGATGTGCCGGCCGACGGCTTTTTCTTGCCGTTGGTCTTCTTTTTCTTCTTGCCACCCCCGGAGGTAGCGGCTTCTTCTTTGGAGGATTTCTTGTGATTCTCCGAGGCTGGTTTGGAGTGCATTTCACGGCCCTCCGCAGCTCTGGCACATTTGTCTACCAAGCTGAAGAGTTCCGTGATGCTGGTGATCTCCTTGATCGCCAGCTTCTCCAACATCTTCTTGTCCTGTACGCCCTGTCTAAATGCCACAATGACAGAGACGCTAGATATAGAAGGGATAGTGTTTCGTACCTGAGAGAACCTCTGGATGAATGACCGCAAGGATTCTCCCCCTTTTTGCACAACCGCAAAAAGGTCTAGTTCAGTGCTTGGTCGGGTGTATGAACTCTCGAAGTTGGCAGTGAACTGACGGCACAGCTCCTCCCAACTGTTGATAGAGTTGGGTGGAAGGCTCATAAACCAGGACCTGGCGGTCCCAGTTAAGGCCACTGGAAATTAATTGGCCATCACGGCCTCGTTTCCTCCAGCTGCCAAGATTGCAGTGGAGTATATCTGAACGGCGGGATTGACAGTCCCGTCAAATTTTTCCGGCAGGTGAGGTCGGAACTTCTGTGGCCATCTAACCATGCGCAGGTGCATGGCCAGGGCTGAACAGCCTCCTCCTACTCCTTCAAGAGTAGAGAGGACCTGAGCTTCCTGTCTTTCACGGGCACGCTCAATATGGAATCGGCCATCCTGCTGGCGGTATCAGCGATCAAGCTCCACCCGGAGGTCATGAGTCGAGAGCCTGGATACCGTGTGAGTACGTCGTGCCCCGGAGGGTAATGACGTCACTGGTTGTGATGCAGCACGTCTCCTGCTATTGGAGACGTGCGGACCAAGTCTTCCATACAAGGTCCACCGCTATGACGGGGCTCGTCCTGAAGGAGGAGGACCCTGATTGCTGAGGCGTTCGGCTGCTGCTGCAACCAAATGCTCCACATCGGCCCTACACTGCTCCAGTGCATCCCGAGATGCATCCGGAGGCGGTGGACGTTGGAGAAGAGCACGCGCTGCATGGAGCGCGTGTTCCGGGTTGTCGTGATTTGCCGACGCAGTAATTGACGCCGGCGCACCATCACGTTGCCCAACGTGATTTGCTGGAGGAGACGGTGGTGGTGGGATTGTGACTCCTGCTGGTGCTGAGGGTCCTGCTGGTGGCTGCCTATTGGAGGGATTGCCCCCGACAGCCTGAGCAGCAGGCTGACCGTTGGATGATCCAGCAACTGAGTTCTCCATTCTCAAAATCTCAGGCGCCCCTACCTGGCGCGCCAACTGTCGGCGGTTTGGAACCGGCAGATCTCCCTACACTACTAAAGTGATAGGGGAGTTTGATGTTCGGTGTGGGCGCGCGGAGATTCAAGAAGGTGAATAAGAATTGACACAGGAGACACAAGAATTTACGTGGTTTGGGCCACCTGAGCGTAATACCCTACTCCACGGGTGCGTTGGTGTTGTATTAGCAGTATGAGCTTGTGATGAGCGTATGAGGTGCGTGTGTCTGTCTCTCGCCCCCTGAACGTGTCATCGGCCTGTCCTTTTATAGCACAAGGGCAGACCGTTACAGGTTAGCCTGGCCCGACATGTGGCCCCAGCGGTTACTAGTATTGATACACGTTTAATTGCTCTTAATGACCCTGTAACGGGCTTTGACAGCACCGTTACTGGTGTTAAGATCGTCCGTTAAGTGTCATTAATATGGTGTTAATGACACTTAATCGGGTCTTCAAGTCATTGGCTCTCCTTTGAAGATCCGGAGCCGTTGCGGGGTCTTTCGGAGGTTAGAAGCTGAAGATCTGACGATTGGACATGTGGCAGCTCTGGAGCTTGCTGTGGGAAACAGGTAGCTCCGGGGCTACCCGACACGTGTCAGGTCCGGAGCTTCTCTCGGTCTAGGGTTAAGTCCGGAGGTGCCGTTTCGGTACATGGCCCGGAGCTTCCCCCTTGTGGGCGGTAGCTCCGGTTTGGTAGTACACGTGGCGACCCAGGGATTAACCATGTTGGAGAAGTGGGTCCGGTTATGTCTGACATGTGGGCCTCCTAGGGTCTTCAAACCAAGTAGATGACTTTCCTTTGAGATCTTTGTAACCTCAAGGGGTGTACGGTTTCTAGGGTACCGACACTGACATTGTACTATTTTGGTAAATATCAAATTAATTTCTACTCACATATTATTCACATTTGTGTATCTCATTAAAAAATGATCCTTCACTTAAATTTGTTTATATGAACATATTTGTAGTATTTATACATGTATGAATTTTGTTAATTTTTTTTAAAAGCATTCCAACATGTCAAACTTCAAATTATCCATGATTCTAACTAAATGCTCATATACACATGAGGCATTCATCAAATTATGAATACACATTGATTCAAAACAATTTAAAAAAATCTGAAAAAATTCATATAGGTTGGTATGATAAATAAAAATGTCCACTGAAAACATAAATGAAAAAAGAATTATATTCATCAAGATAGAAAAATGAAAAATAGTAGTTGTTATATGTTTTTTATGTTCTGACCAATTTCAAAGGATTTATGAAGTGAAATTTAATGGTAACCTTTACTTAACAATAATATTACGAGGAAGTGAAATTTTGCCTTTTTAAAGGCCCCACATTCAATGAAGAATATTAATTAAGAAGAAGTAAAGATCTTCACAAACGGTTGGTGTTTAATAACCGCCTGAGAAGATGATTATCTTAGACTGGTTTTACTTACCAACCGCCTCAGATAATTGTATCTTCTCAGGTGGTTGGTAAGTAAAACCCCCCCTGAGGTAACCATCTTCTCAAGCGGTCGATACTTAAAATCCACCTGAGAAAATAGGAGTCTATATATACCCCTCGGCAGCGTTGGAAAAACCTAACCCGGGCGAAACACTTAGATGCCGTTAGGCTGCCAAAATTTCGTTTGTCGCCAAGTGTTCGCCGCTGTCACCACCTAGCTTCACCGTTGCCGCTGAGCTTCGCCCTCGTCACTTCCAGGTACGCCGAGCGAAGCCATTGCCATCGCCGCCGAGCTTCACAGTAAACAATAAACCCTTCGACCTTCCATCCTCCATCGTCGTGCCGCCTCCCTCCTCACCCTCGCCGCCGCCTTGCATATCCTTGTTTAGGGTTCGGGAATTCGAAAAGGGTAGGCATCCTTGTTTAGGGTTCGGTGGAATACGAAAAACTGTCAAGTTGTGATGTAACTCTATTGAAATTGTATGAACAAGCATCTGAATTTTTACCACAATTATCTGTAGAAAGCTCTTCTAGTCTATTGTGATACATTTTTTTGAAAGGGGAAGAGCTATTGTACAACTTTTCTTTTCATTGTTACCTCAAATTCGGTTTAGAACTAATTAGAAACTGGTGTTGAAGTTAGTACCTGTGTATAGTGTTATCTGAAACAGCCACAAAATTTCTGAACTTTGAACAGCCATAATTCTTAAATTAGAAAAGCAACCTATGAATATCTATACATGTCTGGAAAGATTAAAGAGTCCTATATCAATTTCCTATTAAACTCTAAGGCTAAAACACGCAATAACCAGGTCTAAATTGAAGTACCATTTAAGGTGTCGTAACAGTCCAGAATCTGGACAGTTATGTATTCAGTTGTTGTTTGGATCGTAATTTCTAGTAGGATCCTCAAAAGACTTCATAATTTACATTTATGGAATCCTGAGGATGTGTGTAACAAGTTTGCAATATATTTTTTTTTTGCAAATATCAATGTTCTCTATTTGAAAATTGTGGACAAAATCAGCAACATGCAAAGGAAGCTCTGCCAAATTTCAGTTCAAAATCTGGGAACTTGGTGGTAACATGAGTGAATAGTAGCATCTGTACTGAAAATAGAGTGTAGCCGTCCCGCACTTCATCTCACAGGGTTGTGCTCCTTTGAGATTGGTGTCGCTATCCTTTTACCAAACAAAGCAATGTGCTCACATACGGCTGTTGAACATCGCTTGTGCTCAGAAAACAAATACAAGTAACTGCCTATTTAGAATAAGAAGATAAAATCGCCATTGCTGGTGAGAAACTTTAACATGCTTGTAACCCTCGCAATGTATAGGAACCTTTTGGTTAGTCGCCTTAAATTCTAGAATGCCTTATCAAGTCCTAGAATGCTTCCATCTTTTTCTTGATGCAACACTTCATGTAGAGTTAATATGCCATTTATTATATTTTTTGTCTTATTAGTTCTAGCATGGAAAGCCCTAAGAAGACTGGTGCTGGTAATAACAATAAAGAAGACAATATGAAGTTTACTGACTCTAGCAGTTCAAGCTCCTTTCACAGTCCATCAGATCCTTTTCCTAATATAAAAACTAAAAAGACTTTAGAGGATCTCGACCCAGAATATGATCCTACCGACGAGGTATGGATCACGAATCTTAACTTCAGCAATTCAGTTAATGTTGGTTGTCAAGTATACGAAGTCTTATAATTATTTTCTACCTAGATTAATCGCGAAGACAATGAGGTGACTTCGGCTCCTAAAACCGCAGAAGGTTCTCCAATGGATGAATCCTCAGCTTCACTAAAGCGGAAACGAGGGCAACGAGGTCCCAATAAGGGTCCATTGGACTGCATCATGTACATAACAAGGGTCGGTCCAGGTGGGCTTCCCCACGAACCACTGGATTCAGTTACCAAGTATTGTAATGCATGCAGTTTTCTTGTTAGGGAGCTCGTGCCGATCATGACCGAGAATTGGAGGAAATTACCAGAGCAGACCAATAATGAGTTGTGGGAAAGAATAAAGAAACAATTCAAGTACCCGAAAGGCACGGAAGAAGCTGTAAAGAAAGCAACATTGGTCTCTTGCGACAAGAAGTTTCATGGCTGGAAGAGCGAAATGAATGCTTATGTTAAGGCCGATAAGGTCCCTAGCCCGAGGAAGATGGGAAAAATCACACAAGCTCAGTGGCAAGAGTTTGTTTGTCAAAATTCCACACCTGATGCTAAAGCTCTAAGTGCAAATAGGTCAGAGCTTGCAAAAAAGAACAAATACCATCATCACTTTGGGTCTGCCAGATATGCCCCCAAAGTCCAGAAATGGAACAAGATATTGACAAAATTACCAGTAAGGGCAATCCTCACCCATTAGAAGGCTGCGATGAGCGAACTCAGCGGTGGGTCTTTGCCCGGTCTGGTTTGACCAGCAAGGGAAAACTTGAAAAGCCCGACTCTGTGAATGAAGTAGAGGATAAAATGAAAGAAGTAATTGAAAAGAAACAGAAGGGTCTCTTCAAGCCGAAGAGGGAGAATGACCAACTTACCGCTATCTTAGGAAACCCTGAACACAGCGGACAGGTTCGAGCAGTCTCTTCTCAAATGTCTTGGCTAGATGGTTTCCCTAAAGATAAAGACACATATAGAAGACGTGAGAAGTTTAAGAAAACACTTGATGAAACGATTGCTCAAAAGGTCAAAGAAAATATACAAGAAATAATGGAACAACTTAGAAAATTGGGACAATTAGTGGCACCAAGTACAACGATGGTTCCGGTGCAAAAAGAGCAATTAGTATCTCCAACTGCCCACCCTAGCAGCGTTGGTTCTGTGCCAGGCTCAGGGTCAACCCATAAGTTCGCTGTCGATGATATTGCTAACGACAAATCTTGTCATCTTCTTGTCCCGATCGGCAGAGCAGGGAACAAAACCAAACAGGTTGCCACTTCTATGGCAAAGTCTGATCGTGACTTCAACGGGAATCCACTTCCGTTGTATTATGTTGTGGTGCAAGTTCTTCAGATCATTGATAATGATTATGAAGATTATTAAATAGACCACGTTACACTTGAGGGGATCACGACTCTGGGGTAGGCTGTCAACCGATTAATCCTTTGGCACCGATGCGATATCGTGTTGGACGATGAGCCAATTTCTAGCCCCATCGCATCTCGAAATACTGCAACCCCATCTTCTAAGGCGAAAGTGCATGAAGATCCACTCCCAGTCCAGGAAGATCCACTACCCCTATGTCTCAGCAAGGATGATAGTAACCTTGCTAGTAAAGATATCCAAGAGCAACAAGTTGGACAACAGCTTCAAGCAGTACCAGAGCAAGCTGTTGCTAGTAAAGAGCAACCAGTTGAGCAACAACTTGAAGTAGTAATAGAGCCAGTTGCTGGGAGTAAAGAGCAATCAGTTGAACAACAGGTTCAACAACAAGCGAGTGTCCAACTTCCGACGACTACTCCTCGATCATCAGTGCCTATCAAAGTTAGCTCATACAAAAATAAGAAACCTTCATCAAAAGTGTCAAAGTATTTGGAAACTATGAAGGAAAATATTATAAAATCGAGTGCATCTCGTTCTTCTCATGAGCCAACATTAGGAGATATCGAGGAGTGGGAAGAAAACAGTGTCATGTATAATCGGCGGACAACTTTAGTTAAACCAGGAGTTCCAATATACAAGCTTGAAGATGTTCCTCCTAAATTTGAGAATGGGAAGCCGTTCATGACATCCGTACAACTTAGCAAACAACCCGTCCCGCTCAAAAGAATGCATGAGTGGTACATCCTTGCCAGCACAAAATATGATCTTTCTTGCGTCACATTTCGTATTCCAAAAGAAGCATTCTAGAGCACTTGAGAAGATAGATGAGTCATTTTATTTGAAGAGCTGCATCCCCTTTTCCATCGGGGCATGCTCGAAATCAACCTAATGCTCATCTGGTTCTTGTAAGTGCCTCTATTATTTTGTATTTGCTTTTCTTACTACACGCATACGCATTTCATGAGATTATAACAATTCTGGACTTCTTCAATAGGATGCAATACATGGATAACGAAATGTTGGAGCGCAAGACACGTATCCTTGACCCTACTAGGATTGCAAAGACGCTATTCGACGTCAAGGCGGATCGAGACTCAGCAAAGTTCGAACACATGAAAAAAAAAGATTTTGAAAAAGCAATTGCAAAACTTAAGAAGGACAGAAGGACAGAAGTTGTAGCTTACATAGGACATGTGATGTTTAACTTTGTCAGGGACGGTAAGGACCTCGTAAAGGCTCCGTACCACATCGAGTATGTTCGACACTTTACATTGAAATAGCAATTATTGGTAATTGTTAACACGTGTGTTTGTATGTTTGCAGTGATCACTACATAATGATCTTCATCAAGCCAACGCAGGGAATGGTAACAGTCTTGGACTCGGCCAATTTCCCACCAGATCATTACAAAGATTTCCTTTCCATTTTGAAACTGTACGTTCATTCAATAATTTTAATTTACACACATTTAGAATGTGTTGACAAGTTTTATATGACATTTCTTGTATTACAGCGCTTGGCGGTTTTACGCGGAATGGCTTGGCAGTGAGAGACCTTCCAATATGAATGCATTGGACATTAAAACGTAGTAGGCTTGTCTGAAGCAGCCTGTTGGGAGTGTCTTATGCGGGTATTATGTATGCGAGCATCTTCGGACCGCCGACGTATACAGCGTGAATCGTGATGATGTAAGTTATCCTTAATGTCGATACCTTATTTTCTTACTTTTGAGTTTCATTTTCATTGTAACTAGCATAGTTTAATACTTATATTCTCTGCTATTCAATATTACCAGAAACATTATTTTCATATTTTGATTCCAACTTCAAAATTCAATTGCTCATAGTACAACTGCTCCAAAAATACCAACTAAATTCCTGTATACTCTCACTTTGATCTATACTTTGAGATTGTTCAAACCAACACATTCTAAACCTTGTTATGTGTTATATTGCAGCACACAAAGAATCTGAACGAAGAATGACCGATTTGTAGAAGTATTCCTTGTGGAGGAGCTGACAAGATTGCTATTGAACTCTGTCAATTCATTCGTCGCGAAATTTTGCACAAAAGAGGGGAGTTTTTTTATGAGAATGGTGCAATAGCTGATGTGCCACAACTTTGCGACTATGCCAATAGAAACAGTTTTTAGTGAAAACTTGTAAACTATGAGATGAATTGTATGTGTAACTTGTACATATGTATATTGTTTTAGTGATATTGACTTCTGTGATGATAACATTGTTGACTTCTATTATGTGATGATATTGTTGACTTATGTTCTTTGATTATATTGAATTGACCTGGAAATTAGAAATAACAGTAGTAGTACTGCATAGGTTATACCTTATCATAGGCAGTTATTTACCAACGGCTAGACATGCCTATGAAAAACAATTATCACAGGCGGCTAGATATAGGTAAAGAACCATCTGTGATAACCTAATTATCACAGGCGGTTACTGTTATGGTAGAAACCGGTTGCGGTAAAAAGTCTTCAAAGCGGCTTGATGTAGGTCAACATCTACCTGTGATAACAACATTATCACAGGCGGTTAGATATGCTGCAAGACCCGCCTGTGATAAGATAATTATCACAGGCGGGTATATATGCTGCACTAACCGCCTGTGATAACTTATCTTCACAGGAGGCTAGCATAAGTAAAAACCGCCTATGATAATGTTTCTTCACAAGCGGTATCACTTCTCCGCCTGTGAAATTGCGGATTATCACAGGCTCTTCGTTACAGGCGGTTTTAAAAACCACGTGTGATAATAGGTTTGGAGCCGAGCTTATTCTAGTAGTGATTGCAGCGCAGCCAGTAGGTCGAGCTTTATAACCGACCAACACCGCTTGTAGAACGCACTTGTGAATCCGTCGGGGCCAGTTGCCTTTTCAGATGGACCATTAGATATTGCCGCCCAAATCTCTTCTTCGGCAAATGGGGCGTCAAGTGCATTTGCTTGCAATCCAGGCATCGCCAGAGCTTCCCAGTTGAAAGCACATTGTTGTTGCCATCTGGAACCAATCAAAGAAGAAAAATGGTCCTTAAGGACCTCCTCCTTCTCGCTGTGTGTCCATACCAGCACCCCATTTCCATTCTTAAGACATGTGATGTGATTCTTCCTAGAGCAAGCATTGGCCTTGGAGTGAAAATATTTTGTAGATGCGTCTCCTTCATGCAGCCAGGTTATCTTGGAGGCTTCCTGCCTCCTCGATCGCTCGATAGCGGCGAGGCCAAGGAACCGAATCTTTAGTTCCTTCCGTAGCTGAAACTCGTGTACAGAAAGTTATCGATCCTCTTGAGCCAAGTCGAGATGGTGTATCACTGTAACACTTGTAAATTCAAAATGAAGAAAGTAAAAATGTAAAATATAATAAGAAGCAATTAAATAAATAATAAACAAAGAAAGAAAAAAATGAATAATATATATAAACTTGAAAATAGGTTATCAAATCAAAAATAGAAAAGAAAATAAAAATGGATAAAAACCTTCTCAGACCGAAATATCCATTCCGGCCCATCTCCTTTAATTTCTATGGGCCCAAGCAAACAGCCCACCCGTGCTTTCTCCCTCTCCCTCACTCCATGACACGCGGGACCCACCTGTCACCTTCCTCTTTCTCCCCAACTGCCACCTCCACCCACTACCACAATCGGCGCCCCTCCAACTAACGCCTCTTCCACGTCGCCTGCACCCTTCCCTCGGCAACCGCTGCCTCTAAGCAACCGCCGCCCCCTATTTAACCCTAGTCGCGGCCCCATTCCTCCATTCTCTTCCTTCACGAAACCCTAGTCGTGCCGCCATAGCCGCGCCATTGCCAAGCTCGATGCCCCACGGATTCAAGCCGTCCCGACCACCCCAGACTCGATCCCGAGCTCCTAGATGAATTACTGCCCCTGTTGAGCTTTTTTTGGTCGCGAATCGATGCCCCTGGCGCCTCCCCGACAGCACTGATGGACGAGCCGCCACACCTCGCCGTCGCCCACTGTCTTTGGCCAATTTCCCACGTGCGCCTCGTCCTAGGTAAGTTCCCCAATTCTCCTCTTTCTCCCTATCCATCTTCCCGTCGATCTAGGCCACTAGAGCGCCGATCCGGCGAGCTCTGGCGAGGTACCGGCCATGGCGCCGCTGCCAGTGGCCGTCGGACGCCGCTCACCCCGCCTCACCCCTCTTGAGCTGTCGAATCCTGTTGGACGGCCAGGATTAAAAGACCCCAAAGGGGTACGCGCCCGGTCCACCGTGGACCCGTGGACTGTAGCCCTACCCTTGGTCCACGACTCCATAAACTTATTCCATCCCTTTTTCCAATAGAAAGATAAATAAAAAAGAAATAGAAAAGCCAAACATGCAGATAGGTCCCTTTACTTTTCATCTAAATTACGAATAGGTCCTCACTTTTATGAAAATGCCCCTAGACTTCTCTGAAATTAGTTTAAATTGAGTAAATATTGATTTAAGCCCCTGGAATTTTATAAAATACTACATTTAACCTCTAAATATATGAAAAAATTACAAAACAACCCCTAGACTTTAGAGAAATTAGTTTATACTTTGTATTATCACTATTTTTATAGGAAAATTCCAATAAGTATAATTAAATTGCAGAAAAATATATTTAATACATAGAAAATGTTTTTAAGTGATAAAATAAATATAGAAAATATAGAAAAAATGGTTATAAATCTTTTTATACTAAAATAAAATTGTATAATTCATATAAAATATATTTTGACAATATAAAAATTAATAAAAATGTTTTAGCTATAAATAAATATTAAAAACTTAGAATAAATGTGAAAAGAGTAGGAAAATTATTTATAAAGTCTTTTATGCTGAAATAAAATTTATAAAATGCATATAAAATATATTTTGGCTATGGAAAACTCAATTAAAATATTTTTAGCTTGTAAATAAATTCTAAAAATGGAAAATAAATGGTAAATGCATTTCTTTGACTAAGAAAAAAATAATAAATACTTTGTAGGACATATTAATATAGGATTTTATACTTATGTGTATGTTTTGGTGTATTATTCTTGAATGTTTTCTTTCTCTTTTGACGGTAGCTTACACACATTCGTATCTCGATCAAGAAGCAACATGAAGATATGAAGACAAGAGTTCAATCAAGAAGACTGAGCATCTATTTAATATAAGGCAAGTGCCCTTGACCATCTTGTACTGATGTTAGTTAGTTGCATGATAAATAAAAAGATGTCCTATTTCATGTTATATGCCCTGTTCCACATAATTCTTGTCACCTGGATTGGATTGGGAAGTAGATAGGTTTTGATCATTCTTAACCATGCTTAGACTTTGGGAATGGAATATCATACACATTAGCTATACTATATTTTATGGTTACTTTAATCATGATGGACACAAAATAGTAGTTGGTAGGAATCTGGTGGTTGGATGGATTTGGTATGGTGCAGTTTGCACGAGACCTAGGATTGGGTGTAGCACCACCGGATTCTAAGGACCGGTTTATGGAGGAAGTCACTAAGCTTTATAGTACCACAACGAGACTGAGATGGGGCAGCTTGATTAATGAATTAGGTTTCTCCCGAAGAAATGCTAGTAGTTCGCTGGTGCGGGAAATGATGCAGGGGTACTGCTCTGGGAACCGCAAGGCTCAAGAGGGGGCTTTGAGGCAGAGGGTTACTCCAGAAATGCCTCAGTGGTGGAAACCTTAAGGGGCTAGCACTAGCTGGGAGTACCTTTGTAAAGACCATGTAGTGATCTCCTGGCCTCACACCAAAGGAAGTGTGTAATGTGGTTAGCTACCACGGGCATTAAGGGAGGTTACTCAGTCCACCTGACAACAGGGGATGAAATCGCTGCTTGTGGGTAAAGGGTACACTCTCTGCAGAGATTGGAAAACTTTCATGACAGCCGTGCTCACAGACAAGAGCGGTTTAGTGTCGAATTCATAATTAGTCAATGGTTGGAATAATGGTTGAGATGATGGATTGGGAATGATATTAGTATTGATTTTATTATTATTATTCTATTATGGTTGGGAATGTACACCTAGATGTAGGTTCTAATAAAAGTTAAGGATAGGTTTAATGCATAGTTCCTAAACCACTATCAGCCTTTCCTCTTTGATTGGCCTTCATGTCATTTATTTCTCACACTTGATGAGTACTCTATGTACTCATGCGCTTGCTTTTGTGGTTTTTCATAAGTGCTGCTCATTGAAAAGAAGATTCAATGAATTCAAGTTCTATTGAAGACGGTGTGTCTGAAGGTCGCGTTGCTGCCAGTCGATTTGCTTATGGTTGCCCTAAAGTTTTCCTCTTCCGCTGTTACTTCAAAACTCTTTCGAAGGTATAAATATTGTTTGCATGCGATATAGAACTGTTTATCACTATTTGTCATACATGTATGTTGAAACTGATCTTGGCATACATGTATTTTGCAACTAGTTTTATTCTTAATAAAACTGGGTGTGACAAAGTGGTATCTAAGCTATAAATCGACTCTAGGCACGTGATCTTAGTTAGAATGAACTTATTATACATCCCTTTGACCTTGCTCATGAAGATGAAGATTCAACTCAACCGACAAAAGCATGAAGATCGACGTATGAGGATAATGCGAAGGGTGAAGAAGACTCTTGAAGATTATAACACATCACTTGCTTATGTCCTCTTTGGTTATCAAGTGAAGCTCATACCTTCCTCACAGTGAATTAGAACACGTTGCTTGATTTGCAATAGATCAATATTAATAACAACAAAAAAATTATAACATTTGTCTGTTTAAGGCGGGTAGCCAACTGCTAGTAAATCATATCCTCTCTCCTTAGTGCAACCCATTTGAATCTCGGGTCGAGATTCCGTGTAAGGTGGGTGGGATTGTAACCATCGTACTTAACAAAAAGGAAAATAAATGATAATGATAATAAATCTAGTATTATGACAATGCTTTTGAAATAAAAGATTTTAAAAATTTAAAACCGCGATGGAAATTTAAGCCAAAATTTAAAATCATAATAATCATAAGGAAAAATGTCGGTTGTTCTTGTGTGATAGGATTTTAAAACTCAACTAAATTAACATATTTAATCACAAGAATTTATTTGTGGAAAATGCAAATTTCAATTTCTAGAGAATATATTTGAACTCAAATAAAATAAGGAAAAGAAACAAAGAATAATCTATCACATCTAGTAGCATCCCGTTTGAAATAATAGTTTTGATAATAAAAACAATTGATAGATATAATAATAATAATAACAATAAAGTATAAATTTGGGTGGTAATGAAATAATTTCTTAGGACAATTTAAAAAAAGTCCCTCATGTTTTAATCTTGCATTGGGTCAGGTATTAAATATTGAAAATTTGAGAATGAAGAATTGAAAATGAAAAAGGAAATAAGATTATAGGAAAATTGCATTCTAATGGGGTTGTTTTCTATAAACAAATACTTAGACCTCTTCTTATTTCAACCTAGAATCTCGGGGCGAGATTACGTTTAAGGGAGGTAGAATTGTAACACCCGGAATTTCAAAATGAAGAAAGTAAAAATGTAAAATATAATAAGAAGCAATTAAATAAATAATAAACAAAGAAAGAAAAAATGAATAATATATATAAACTTGAAAATAGGTTATCAAATCAAAAATAGAAAAAGAAAATAAAAAATGGATAAAAACCTTCTCAGGCCGAAATCTCCATTCTGGCCCATCTCCTTTACTTTCTGTGGGCCCAAGAAGACAACCCAACCACGCTTTCTCCCTCTCCCTAACTCCGTGACATGTGGGCCGATCTGTCACCATCCTCTTCCTCCCCAACTACCGCCTCCACCCACCACCACAACCGGTGCCCCTCCAACTCACGCCTCTTCCACATCGCCCGCACCCTGCCCTCGACAACCGTTGCCCCCTATTTAACCCTAGCTGTGACCCCATTCCTCCATTCTCTTCCTTCTCGAAACCCTAGTCATGCCGCCATAGCCGTGCCATGGCCAAGCTCGATGCCCTGCGGATTCAAGCCGTCTTGACCACCCCAGACTTGATCCTGAGCTCCTAGACGAATCACCGCCCCCATTGAGCTTTTTTTTTGTCGTGAATTGACGCCCCTGGCGCCTCTCCGACAGCACAGATGGACGAGGCACTGCACCACGCCGCCGCCCACCGTCTCCGGCCAATTTCCCACATCCACGTCGTCCTAGGTAAGTTCCTGAAAGTGTATCTAAGCATCCCTTGTGGGTTTTGGTTGATTTATGACAAACAAATGAGATCCTAACCAAATTGTTGAGATGAGCGCAGGTCTTAAAATAAATTATGAAGAAAGCACAAAAAGAAAGGAGAATGAGGATCTATATGGAAAAGAGCTCAAGAGCTGAATAGATTAGATCATTGTGTATGGAGTGTGTTGGAGAAACACACCCCAAGAGCTCAATCACAAGAAAACTCACTCACTGCACTAATTTATACAGGTCCAGACTAGTTTGATAATATCCGGACTAGTCCGATAACCCCTCTATTCAAAATCGAACAAGTCCTCCTAGTGCGAACTTGTCTGCACAGTCTGAGTCTACACAGACCGGACTAGTCCGATATCACCACACACTAGTCCAATATCATTGTAACTAAGATCGGACTAGTCCGATAATATCCGGACTAGTCCGATAACCTCTCTTACTAAAATCGAACAAGTCCTCCAAATGCGGACTTGTCCCCAATTTACTAAGGAGTTCACCACAGCTGGACGTGTCCGAAAATAACCGGACTAGTCTGAACTTTTCCAGAGCCCAAATCGGACTAGTCCGCCCTAAGCCGAACAAATCCAATCTTCCTGAGAACTTTGGGTTTCCTACACGCTGCACACCGGACTAGTTCGAAATCCACCGCGGACTAGTCCGGACCCTCGAAACCCTAACGATAACATTTGGAAATACCATATAAATAGATGTGCACGGCCCTACGTTCAACTCTCTCGACTCCCTGCGCCATCACACCCTCCAAGAGCTTAGAAAACACATCTCTCCACGCAATCCAACGCAAGAAAGATCAAATCCTTGAGGATTCATCTTGGATCAAAGGAGAGACACGATTCTCACATTTGAGCTCTTGGGTTTGATCTCTAACACACATCTGTTGTTTCATTGTTGATCTTAAGAGTGTTTTCTTGGTGGTGTTTGACTTGTAATCTTGGGGAGCCCTCAACTTGTGAGAAGGCCCCTTGATCTTGGTGATTTACCCCTATGATAGTGAAAGAGAATTGGCCTTCATGGCGATTTGACGAGGTTAGGGTCAGTGAAGACACGGTCCTTTCGTGGGCTCCTCAACGTGGACGTAGGTTGCCTTTTGTGGGAACCAAACCACGAAATAAAATCTTGTGTCAAACTTGTCCTTAAGTTTTTCATATCATATTCTAGGGTTCACTTGATCTTGTCCATCATACGTTAAAACATTCAAATCAAAGTTAATTTGTGCTACACTTAATTTCATTGAATCAATACTTTGAATTTACACACTATATTCTGTTGCGTACTATGCTTGTATTAAAATTGTTGATCTAACTTGATCAATCTAGTCCGCACGCACCGGACTAGTCCGCACTCTACCGGACTAGTCCGATTTCCTAGTATTTGATCAAGTTGCTAAGTGTTGCAGGTTCTGACTAAAATTCAAAAAGGCCTATTCACCCCCCTCTAGGCCACATTCAATTGGTATCAGAGCAAGACTCTTTGCAAGAGACTAATCGCTATAAGAGAACATGTCGGACGTGAAGAATGTGCACAAGAGTCTCAACCAAGAGAAGGTTGAAGATGAAAAGGCTCAAAAATTGGAGAAGCTCCTCGATGCCATTCAGGACTTCGAGGATGACGATGAGGAGACGCTTGCACTCAAGGCGCTCCAATGGAAGAAGGCCCTCTCCAAAGGGAAAGTGAAGATCGAAGACAAGAAGAAGGGGAGTAGTCACACTGACTACTCCCGATATCCTTTCAACTACAATCACTTAAATTCTAACAATAGCCATTATCAGTCTATTCCTTTAGGAAAATCCCCACACTTTGACGGGAATGATTACTCAATGTGGAGGCAAAACATGAAAATGCACTTAATCTCACTCAATCCCAGCTTGTGTCATATTGTGTGTACAGGAATAGATATCCCGGACGACGATGAAGAGATTACACCAAGCCAAGAGCAAGCAATTCATCGAAATGCTCAAGCTGCAGTAGTCATCACATCTTCACAAAGTCGGGACGAGTTCACCAAGGTGGATGGACTTGAGATTGCAAAGGAAATCCGGGACACATTGCAAACTGCACATGAAGGTGATCGTCATGTGCGAGAGGTGAAGATCGAAATGATTGAAGGCGAATTGGGAAGATTTGCCATAGAAGAAGATGAGTCGCCACAGGACATGTACAACTGGTTAAAGACTCCCATCAACAAGGTTCGAGCATACAGAAGTAAGAAGTGGAATGATCACGAGGTAGTGAAGCTCATCGTTAGAGCTTTCATGCCTCGCAATGTTACCCTATGCTCGATGATTAGAGAAAGCCCCGGGTACAAGAAAATGACCCCGGACAAACTACTTGGAAAGATCATCAACTTCAAGATGATGGAAAAGCAACCTAAACATGTCAAGGAGATTGCCGAGCTCACCTCTGCAAAGAAGAAAGGGGTCGCCCTAAAATCTACTTGCAAGCCCTTGTCAAAAGAAGCTCGAGAAGCTCAACAAGAGGAGGAAAGCGATGACGAGAGCAGTGATATTGATAAAGAGGACATGATCCTCTTTATGAAGAGATTCAAGAAAATGATGAAGAAAAGACAAGGGGGGAAATCAAGTGAAGGAAAATACAAAGAAAAATCAAGACCGAAGGTGAGGCGGGCATGCTATAACTGTGGTGAACATGACCACTTTATAGTTGATTGTACCTATGAAGAAAACAAGAAGAAGACCAAGGAAACGAAGCCTCAACCCAAGAAGTTCTTCAAGAAGAAGAAGAAAGCTGGACAAGCACACCTAGGAAAGTAGTGGACTCAAATGATGAGTCCTCATCCGAAGAGGAAGAGGAGATGGCTAGCATAGCCATCGGGAAGACAACTAAGAAGTCCACTCTCTTCCCAAATCTCAGCGCATGGAAGGGCAACGACACTTGCCTCATGGCGAAGGAAGGTAAACGAAAGGTAACAACAAAATCTACCTCTTCGCATTCTTTTGATAGTGATAGTGACAACTATAGTGATGATGAGGACATCCTAGATGGCTTAGACAAGAAAACTGCTGCCAAAATGAAATTCTTGATGGATAAGCTTGTTGATCGGGAGGGGCTGATTGATCATCGAGAAGATATGATCATCCTCCAAAAGGAGGAGTATCTCAAGATCAATGAGCTCCTTGAACTTGAAAAGGAGCAAAGCAAATCACTTGAACTTGAGTTAGCTTCAAGCAAGGAAGCTTGTTTGAAGTTAAGCGACTCAAATGCAATCATCAAGGAAGAACTTGTTAACTTAACCAAAGTTAACAAGATACTTGAAGTGCAAGTTGAGTCACCCAAACAAAGTGACCCTTCATCCTCTTCAAGCTCGCCCTCTCAACCCCTTAAAACTGACACTAGCTTGAAAGACAAGTCAACCTCTACCAAGGACAAGCATCCTTCCCAAAGTGGCATATTTGACAAGGAGAAGGTCAAATATGCACGTAGTGCATACTTAGCCACAAGAGCTCCTAATGTCAAATATGGCATTGGGTATTCCTATGGTGAAAAGCGAAATGCTAGAAACCGTAAAAATAACAAGGAGTGCATTGCCTTTGTTAGGGGAAACTCCTCTCAAGCTAGAAACACTAATGATACTAATAAATCTAAGATAGTTAACACATATGAAAATCGGACTACTCTGGTCCCTACACGGACAAGTCTGGTCCTCTGGACAAGTCCGGTTTCCCAGACTAGTTTTGTTCATGAACAACAACAACTATTGTTTAGAACTTTTGATGCATCGTGTGTTCTTATGAAAAGTTTTGGTAAATTTTATGCTCATTATGTTGGGCCACGCCATGGGAACACCAAGTCTCATCTGTGGGTGCCCAAATTTCTCGAAACTAACCTCAAAGGACCCAAACAAGCTTGGGTACCTAAAACCAAGGCATGATTTGATTTTGTAGGCCTATTCCTCCGGTGGATCGAAATGTGTGCTAGACAGTGGATGCACCAAACATATGATCGGAGAATGAATGATGTTTGTTGAGTACAAAGAGAATGAGGATCCAAGCGAGGGTATCTATTTTGGAGACAATAGTCAAGGAAGGGTGCTCGGTACCGGTAAAATTGCAATATCATCTCAACATACTCTTTCTCACATTTTGCATGTCGATTCCTTAGATTGTAACCTGCTATCCATATCTCAATTATGTGACAAAGGTTATAATTGCTTGTTTACTAATGAGGCTGTGACCGTCTCTAGAAGGGGTGATGACTCGGTTGTATTCAAGGGTGTGTTGAAGGGAAAGCTTTATCTTGTTGACTTCAACAAAGATAAAGCCGAACTTGACACATGCTTGATTGCAAAGACCAATATGGGTTGGCTGTGGCATAGACAGCTAGCACATGTTGGCATGAGGAATCTTCAAAACTTCATAAGGGCGATCACATCCGAGGTTTAAAGGATGTTGTTTTTGAGAAAGACAGGCCTTGTAGCGCGTGCCAAGCCGGGAAGCAAGTAGGAGCACCTCATCCCGCGAAGGACGTCATGACTACAACAAGACTGCTCGAGCTACTTCATATGGACTTATTCGGTCCAATGGCTTACATAAGCATAGGCGGTAACAAGTATGGCTTAGTAATTGTTGATGACTTTTTGCGCTTCACTTGGATTTTCTTTTTGCATGATAAGACAAAAACTCAAGGAACCCTCAAGAAGTTTCTCAAGCGTGTCCAAAATGAGTTCTCATTGAGGATCAAGAACATACGAAGCGACAACAGCATGGAGTTCAAGAACACTCAAGTTGAGGAGTACCTAGACGAAGAAGGGATAAAACATGAGTTTTTAGCACCTTATTCCCCTCAACAAAACGGAGTTGCCGAAAGGAATAACCGAACCCTCATAGAGATGGCGAGAACAATGATCAATGAATACAAGACCTCGGATCGGTTTTGGGCGCAAGCGGTTAACACCACTTGCCACGCCATAAACCGATTCTACCTTCATTGACTACTCAAGAAGACATCATATGAGCTACTCACGGGTAACAAACCAAATATTTCCTATTTTCGAGTTTTCGGTTCTAAGTGCTACATTTTGAACAAGAAGCCCAGGACTTCAAAGTTCGTTTCGATGTCCGATGAAGGTTTCTTGCTTGGTTATGATTTGAACTCTTACGCCTATCGTGTCTTCAACAAGACCTCTGGACTTGTTGAAGTAGCACGTGACATAGTGTTCGATGAAACTAACAGCTCTCAAGAAGAGCAAGTTGATCCATGTGTGCTAGATAGAGAAGAAGCTCCATGTCAAGCATTGAGAATAATGGCGTTGGGTGATATTCGACCAGAAGCACCACATCCAAATGCAAATGAAGAAGATGAACCAGAAGTGGAGGTAAATGATCGGGGGAGCTTCCACACAAGATCAACATCAAGAAGACGAAGATGATCAACAAGTCAATGAGGGCAACCATCTAGGGGGAGTAGAAAATGATCATGAAGACTCAAGACCACAAGTGCCACAACCAAGAGTACACCAATGCGTCCAAAGAGATCACCCCGTCGAAAACATAATAGGAGACATTCAAAAGGGAGTAACTACTATATCTCGAATTGCTAATTTTTGTGAACATTACTCTTTTGTATCCTTTTTGGAACCGCGCAGGATTGAGGATGCATTGAAGGGTCCAGATTGGGTGGTGGTGATGCAAGAAGAACTTAACAACTTCAAGAAGAACGAAGTGTGGAAACTCATTGAAAGACCAAAGTTCAACGTTGTCGGCACCAAATGGGTCTTCCGCAACAAACAAGATGAACATGGGGTGGTGACAAGGAACAAATCGTGACTTGTGGCCAAAGGGTATTCACAAGTCGAAGGTTTCGATTTCGATGAAACCTTTGCTCCTGTAGCTAGGCTTGAATCTATTAGAACATTACTTGCATATGCTACTCTCCATGATTTCAGGCTCTATCAAATGGATGTGAAAAGCGCCTTCCTCAATGGACCAATCAAGGAGGAGGTGTATGTGGAGAAACCCCCCGGATTTGAAGATGAAGAGTTCTCCGACCATGTCTTTAAATTGTGTAAGGCTCTCTACGGCTTCAAACAAGCTCCTAGAGCTTGGTATGAGTGTCTTAGAGATTTCTTAATTGAAAATGGTTTTAAGATTAGTAAAGCAGATTATACGTTATTCACAAAGCACTTTGACAATGATCTTTTTATTTGTCAATTTTATGTTCATGACATTATCTTTGGTTCAACTAACAAATCCTTTTGTGAAGAATTTAGTAAATTATGACAGATAGATTCGAGATGTCTATGATGGGAGAGCTGAAATACTTCCCTGGATTCTAAGTGAGGCAACAAAAGAAAGGGACGTTCATAAGCCAAACTATGTATACTCAAGACATACTCAAGAAGTTTGGAATGGGCAAGGCGAAGCTTATAAAGACTCCCATGGAAAAAAATGGACACTTGGATCTCAATGAAGATGGACCAAACATCAACCAAAAGGTATATCGCTCCATGATTGGATCACTAATTTACTTATGTGCATCTAGGCTAGACATTATGTTGAGTGTATGTTTGTGTGCAAGGTTTCAAGCCAACCAAAAAGAGTGTCATTTGACAGCCATAAAAAGAATCTTGCGGTATTTTGTTCATACACCCAACCTAGGCCTTTGGTATCCTAAAGGTTCCAAATTCAATCTCATTGGATACTCCGAAGCAGATTATGTTGGATGCAAAGTAGATTGAAAAAGCACCTCCGGTACATGCCAATTTCTAGGTAGATCCCTAGTTTCTTGGTCCTCCAAGAAACAAAACTTCATTACCTTATCCACGACCGAAGTGGAGTATATTGCAGCCGGGAGTTGTTTTGCACAACTCCTTTGGATGCGACAAACTCTAAAGTGATTACGGTTACAATATGAGCCGTAGTATTCCACTCCTTTGTGATAATGAGAGTGCCATAAAGATTGCCCATAATCCAGTTGAGCACTCTAGGACCAAACATACAGACATCCGACACCACTTTTTGAGAGACCACTCAATGAAAGGAGACATAGCTATTTCCCATGTCAACACCGAAAAACAACTAGCAGACATATTCAACAAGCCACTTGATGAAAAGCGTTTTTGCGAGCTCCGAAATAAACTAAATATCCTTGATGCTTGGAATGTGGCTTGAAAAATTGCATACCTGTATGGATTCTTCAAAATATGTTGATTGTGTTATGAAAATCATCTCTCTCAATTTTTCTCCGAAAAACTACTTCAATTACTTGATCTTGATAAATTATGGTCATTGCTTGATTGTTGTATGCTTACTGATCATATTCATCAAGATTACTTGATAGTTTAGGACCCCAATTTTTTTATAACCATCGAATATATACGAATGGGATAAACTAATCTGTTTTGGTGACCATAGACTAGTATGTGGTTATCCGGACTAGTCCGCACACTGCAGACTAGTCCGCTGTGTGTCCAGTAGTCCGGACTAGTCCGGCCAACCACAGACTAGTACGATTTTTTGACTCCATAACCCTAGCCACCTCCAAAACCTAATCTTCTTCATCCTCACAACTCACCCCACGCTCTCTCTCCTCACTCGAGGGCTCCCAAGGCGATTTCCTTCGTTCTCCATCAAATCCCTCCAAGTTTGGGTGGAAATCGATCTCCATTGCATAGGGATTGAAGACCACGGACTTGTCCACACCTTCAACCCCTCCATCTCCAAGAATCAAGGATCTTCGGAAACATTTCCTCCAAAACCCTAGAAATCGTGATTTTCTTCATTATTGACTAAATAGCCTAGTTCCTCTCGGTTAATACATGCCTCCTTGTTGTATTACATTTATGTTGAACTAGTTTTGCATTGGGAATCACCATTTGTCGTCTAGTTAGGGTTTGAGGTTATGAGCACCGGACTAGTGCGGTCCATGTACGGACAAGTCCGGTCCCCCGGACTAGTCCGTACCTGTACACCGGACAAGTCCAATCTTTAACTGAACTCAACCCTGATTTCTCATTCCTCAATGCACCTCCTTGCCATCAATTCTTATCCATACATTGTGTGATGCTCTCTCAGGACAATGTTGAACGAGAACATCTCCGACTTTGAAGATGAGATGGAACAAGACTTGTTGCCACGTGCTTCGTAGTCTTGCGCTCAAAAGAGGCAAGAGAGTCCCTCTGAGCCTGCACCTCGTCGCAAGATGCTTGCCAAGAAGCCTGCGTCCAAGGGCAAGGAAGCAGCTAGCTCTAGCTCGGTGGCACTTTGCCAAGTGAAGGGAAAAGGAAAGGGGATTGCTTCGGGCCCAGTCTGCTGTAAAATCCCAATTCTATGGCATGTGAATTCAATGTGGAGTTTTGTGATCAGCTATATTCAAAATCCAGTATATTGGTACACATGCACTTACTACCCTCCAAACCTTTCTTGCACTCATGGCTCAATTTTATCAACATGGGTATTGGACTTCACCACTACTTCTAGAATGATTCTATTTACCCCTCTTCAGATTTTAGAATTTTTGGATGAAGTTTATTAGAGCAATTCAAAGTACAGTACTAAATGGGCCCTGCCAAAACATTCAAATTTGAGGCTCTAAATTTTTCCTGTGCATTCTAATATTCTCAATAGCTTACCTACAAAATTTCAAGATTTTAGGAACTCCTTTGTTATTTTATTTGAGACGCTCAACGAATTTGAATCAAGTTTAAATTTGAATTCAAAGTCTGGTAAAAATAGACTTGAACATAAAGATCTAAACCCACCATTGTGTTCATCACAATTTTCCAGACTTATCCCTGAAGTATCATGATTTTTGGAGATCATTTACTATTTTTAAGTGAATTACTAAAGGTGCAGTGGCTGTGGGGCTGACTGGCGGGACCCACCAGTCAGCAGCCCACGTGCAGCCGCATTTCAGCGCGCGCTGCGCCAGCCACCGCGACGGCGTGCATGCACAGCGCGACACCAGCCCGCCACCGCCGTTGAACCCTATAAATAGCGCCCTGGACTCTCCCTTATCAACTCCCAGTCGCCCTTATCACCTCCCACCTCGCTGAGTCGACGAATTTCGCCATTTCCATCCCGCGCGCAAGCTTCCAACCGCCGGCGCCACGCGCCCATTGCTGGCCAACCGGAGCACTCTCGCGCCAAGCCTCCAACAGCTAGGTGATTCCTCTCTACCTCCCCCGTCTTCCGGATCGATCTTTTCGTTGCATAGTTGACGGTTTGGCCGATGATTTTGAGGCTATACCGAGGGTCGCCGTCGTATTCACCACGTGCCGTCCCTGCTCCACGTTGCTAGGCCGCTGCATGACGTTTCATGCTTCGACTCCCATTGCAAACTGGTGCGCCGGGACACACTCTACGCAATGGTAAAAGCCATTCTTGGTTTACGCAAGTATCGAGCAAGTTAGCTAGGTTTTACTCTTGGCCGAAGCTTATGAACACGCTCGGTATTTCATGCAATTAGAGTTCCATGCTTAATCACTCTTCCCGATTGCTAGCAAATAGTTTCTAGGCTCTCTTGCGCACCCTCTCGAACTGGAATCACGATAAATGATCGAGTGTAGCTCAAGAATCGCGAGTTCTACCCTCCGCCGGTGAAAAGTTGCCTCTGTCGCCGTCGACGACTGCTTTGCCGACCGTTACACGACGATATCGCATGTCCCGCGTGTTCCTCGTGGTTCCAGAAGACTTCCCCAGCCTTTTTAGACGGGTTTTAGCCACAGGGCGGCCGTTCCGACATGGCCGGAACCCTAGCATCCGCCGTCGCCGATGCGCCGTGGTTTCCGACCGTCGGCAGACCTCCCCGACCCCACCATCGTGCTCAGCGCATGATTTTTCGGTCGGGTGCCCAAGGATGGGGGCTGCGGTGGCCAGTAGCTCAAATCCGGCGAGGCTCGCCGGAGAGCACCGCCGCGGGAGCCCCGCGCGCCGCCCGCGTTGGGAGGTGGAAGACGACGCGGCGGGTCCCGCATGTCAGCGGCTGTAAACCCCGTCGGATCAGGTGTGGCCGGGATCTTTTGTGGCTACGCGGTGGATATCTGTGGCCCCGTGTGGTTTAAATGCCATTGGTCCATTTTAAAACAGTGGGGCCCACGAGTTAATTCAAATTAGGAAATTATTCCAGATTAGGATCCAACTTAGAAAATCCATAACTTTCTGTAGACTACTCCAAAAATCTTCAAACAAATTTTGTTTGAAAGCTCTTGCGCTCTAGTTTCGGTCAAATACAATTTTGTAGAAAATAATCTTCCCTAATTCAAATACAATTTTTCCAGACAAGATATCCACTGGAAAAATCCCCAAAATTCACAAAAAATTTAGTGTCCTATTCTTGATTATCAGGAAAAGTTTGGGAGCCATAGAACCTGTTTAACTCTCTGTATAGTTCAATTTCATTTTTCAGTTATTGAATTTTCACAGCTCTTAGGTTACTTTATTAGGTCCCAAAGTTGGACTGAGTCTTCCTTTAGTCATACCCTAGCTCCTGTAAAAATATTGGATTTAATTAACCTACTATACTAGTCCTAATTCAGTTACAAACTAAATATTTATTTAATGTCTAGAAATTCAATTATAAAGTAAATCCAGAAATTCTTGCCGAATTGGAAATACAATAACTCCTTCCCCAAAGCTTACAAAATTATGAAACAAATTTTGCTAAGACCAGAACCACTTCCTCTATCTTGATTATCAACTGTTAGCTAGGTTCAAGCTATAGTTTCCTCTCTGAAATTTTTGGAAGTTGATTGCTTGCCATAATTTCGGAGACCACAATCTACTATGATCATCTCCTGTTCTTTGCAAGAGCCTTGATCATATTCCCTAGTATCTACCATCGAAGTTCCAAAGCCAATTAAGGTCCCTGTCATATAGTGATCACCATGAATTAAATTATGGTCTTAATAATAATTAATTTTCAAAGTCATTTATATACATGTTATCTGCATATCGTATAGTGACCGAAGTCGAGGAGGAGCCAGAAGCCTTGGAAGAGAACCTTCCAATTATTAACTCAGACTTTGACCTGCAGCAAGGCAAGCCCCGGTTTGCATTTAAAAGCTTTACAGAGTTTTTACAGTCTTTATCACCTTACGTCATAAGTTTGATATGTGCATTACGTATAGGGTGATTGATACTCCACTTGCATGACCAAAAATCCCAGGGATTGGTTGGAACGAGTTACAGTTTGACCTGTAGTAACTGCTTTGCTAATGCATAGGAAATCTGGTAGAAGTCGAGTAGTTGGAATCTACTCGCGAGAGATGTAGGACATATCTCACAGGATTTGTTGGATAGAAAATGGATTAATATAATGAAATTGAGACCGGGCAGGGAATGGATAGGAAGGGGCGAGAAGTGAGTCTCGGTCGCATAGCCCTGCCTGTGTCGATTAAGGCCCGCTTCGTGTGCGGCCCCTTCGGACAAGCTTGACTTGTACCGGCAACATAATGGACATATGGAATCCAATAAACTGATGTAACTTGATAACTGGGGTGTCGAGGCCCGTTAACTCACCATCGATAGGGGTGGGTTGAGGACAGTAAGGTGTAAATTGGTCGGCGGACACATGAGGTGTTCCGTGTGGAGACCTTCTGTTCGCGGAGGTGAGACGGGCTCGGCGTTCGAGTTTCTTGTGAAAGGTGGCCATATACGCTTAGTACTGAAGTGTTATGTAGGTACAGGTGTGCTTGCTGACACTTCCGAACGACGTATGTGTCGTGTTGTCCGGGTGTGTCCTGATTGCAATCACTGTCCCTCGCAGTAATAGAGTACCACTTGTCTGTCGCAGTCGTGACGTAGTAAATACTAAAGAAGCCAGAAAATCATATTTTATTGAATTATAATTACTTTGCAACCTTGTATGATTTAGAGATAGTTTAATTAGAAGTTTACAGTTTCCCCATACTTTAGCTGTAATAGCATTATGTGCTCTCAGCATGTCATATCATCAGTAAAGCGTTTCTTGTTTGATTGTGGAGCCCATGATGTGCCATGCTTGGAGAATGTCATTTGCTAAATAAAACCTGATTATAAGGATCCACTTGTAGGCGAGTCCATTTATGCTATTCCTTACCTATGTTTAGTGTCCCCTTGCATATGTCTAGTGAGACGGTTAAGTCTTGCTGAGCCTTATGCTCACATTTGCAGTTAACGAGTTTTTGCAGGTTATTCTGTTGATGAAGGGTTTGACGATGAGGCTGCACCCCCTCCAGGGTGTACATCCGAGTGGGAACCCTACACGCCGCCCTAAATGAGTGTTGCTAGTGCAAAGTATCCCCAACATGGATAACTTTGCTTTTGCATAGCTAGTGCTGAGAGCATAGCTATGATATGTATATATTTCTTTACATCCGTTAGTATTGTAAAAACTTCCACTGTATGAAAAATAAAAGACTCCGTCTTGTACTTATTCAAGCTCTATTCTTGTATAACTGTTGGGTGTCGCATCGCACGACACCACCCAATGAGATCCTCGGATGTGTGGACTCCGGTCCCCAAAGACATGGTATCAGAGCGTCATTGGGAACAGTGTACTTGAAAAGGACATATTTTCAAAAATTAGGACTTGAGTGAGGAATTAGCTATATGCCTTTATAAGGAGTATTATTAGTATAAGGTATAAAGGTGGTAAACTAACTATGTGTTTTTATATTCTGTAATGACGTCCCGACGTCAGGTAAGAGGTAAGGTACGCCACCGAGAGCGGATCAATCTCGGTAAGCTCAGCATACGAGGAGTGGTATGTGAAATTTCTGTGGCTTGGCACGGGAAGTTAATAGGAGTCTCTAAAACTGTCAATGTTTCTGAGAACCTATGACACGCGGTACCCCAGCGTGACACAAAATTAGTGGGAGCCCCCTTCGGTTGGTGTATAACCCGATAGTATGCCTCTCTAGAACCATTCATGTTCTATGGGAGCATGCGAAACACGTATGCCCGAGCGTGTATAAGCCGGATCGTACGGGAGTCTTTGCTGTACAGACGTATTTACAACCATGTACCTCGAGACATGGCCTCGCTCGAGGGCGACTCACACCAGAGTCGTATGCATTTATTTTCATATGTATTGTGACTGCCTGTCGTGTTTCCCCGTGCCGCCCTTGAGGTGTGAAGGTGTGAAAGGGGATTGTTTGTCTTTTGCAGCATTAACTACAGTAGAAGACCGTGTAGAAGCCGTTTGCGAGAGAGCGATATAGGGACCACCTATAGACGTAACCGGAAATACCGGATAGAATTTTCTTTGGTGAGATACGTAGTACCGGCAGTATCCAACATGATACTAGACCATCCCCACCGATAGAATGGTTGCATAATGCTTTGGATAGTCCAAATATCAGATGCTGGTAGGTTGGGCTCCGCAAAAAGGGTTCTGACTCAATAGAATAAATAAAATCAAGATTCTTGTTTTCTGGCAGAAGTTGGCTCGACTTCGCCAGGGTGAAATCTTGATTATTTGATAGAAAGTAGAGGAGTATCACATATGGGTGGAAAGCTCGTGAAGATCTCTACAACTTCTCTGTTGACCACAAAGACAGAAAAGCTTGATACTCTGTTCAAATCTGGGGTATAGGGCAACTACTCCAGATGACCTTCCCATTGTACCCGTCTCTGTATTTTTTCTATAACTTGTTGAATAAAAATCCCCTGCATTTTCGTGATACATGTTTGAAAAGGGCAGGAGGAGCTTTACAAGTTTCGTATGGGAAGTTTTTCCTGATTTGGGTTGGAGTTAAACCAAATAGGGAAGTCAACACAAGCAAACTGCAGAACTGCTGGCGCAAAACCAGTCAGTTCAACTGTTAAGTTTGGACAGTTATAACTCCTAATCCCGAATAGTGACATGGTCACATATATACATTTATGGAAAGCTTAGTAAGTCCTCTATCACCTTTATTTGTCATTCCTGACCTGAATTTGGTGTATTTATGCCAAATTCCAAATTTCGTAAACTTGGTTCTTGCGGCCCAGAACTTGGAACAGATTGCACAGGGTTGTGAATTTGTGCGTGATACCTCTATAACAAAGTTTTTAGGGTGGAACTCTTTTATTTCTGGATTGTTAACGCGATTTTATACAATGTTTATTTTGACATTACCTCAATATCTTATCATGATAAACCTGTATAGAATGTGGAGGTAAACCCATATACAGGGGAGGTTCTGTCAAAATTTCTAGAAAACTTGAGTCAACTTAAAACCTGTATAGATTCTTCATATTAGTTCACCTGGAACTGTATGAGTACAATCTGGAAAGGTTTTGAAGTGTACTACAACTTTTGTATTCAACTTAACTTTTAATTCTGACTTTTCCTGTATGAAACTTTTGGGTTAATACAGGAAGGTCAGATGAACCAGAACTGTGATCATTTCCAGTTTGCAGCTTTGCCTGAACCAATTGATTATGGATATTTCCTTTTGTCCAACATCATCATTGATTGAGTTGAATACTTAAACGGTGTATTGACATCCGGGTATGTTTGTCCACAGATGGCAGCACCAAGAATTCAGTTGCCTAATGGATGGGTGTTCTCAACATGCACCGGGCAAGCCGGTTTCCCGGACGTGTTTGCTAGGTTGCTCTGCCAGTTTGGCTATCTAGTGTTACCTAGCTATTGGGGCAAGAAGTTCCAGGAGAGCGGTATGTGGAGTTGCACCATCTACGTCGATGTGCCTGCCGGTCCACCGCACCTCGGATGGGCTCCATACTCCATCAAGATCAAAGGATTGATATTAGAAGAAACATGGAGCTACGCCGCAAGTGTTGCCATAGGGAGGTTTTGCAAACTCCATTACCGTCATCTTGTGGGTACTCCGTATGAGTTCTTTCCAGTTAACGGCAGGGCTTCTGAAGCCTGGGCAACCCGCTTGCTTGCGGAGGTGGAAGAGCATGGTGAAACATCCGCAACAGCCTTAGCGATGTATGCAGCAGCATCACATCGCGAGAAGGGTAATCAAAGGGCATGCATAAAAGAATTGACAAACAATCTGAAGCAAGCCATGATCCGAGCAAATCACTTTGAGTGGGCAAATGATGGACTTAGGGATATGATGGCTCCTCTCAATCATCGTTTGAACCTTAGGGAGAATCAGTGGCATGACGCTGTTATGGATTTGGCCGCGTCTCGCCAGGAGACTCTAGAGAGAGATATTGATCTGGAGGCAAGCCTACTCTATGGGCACCAACGGGACACCTAGTTGAACGCGGTGACTGCAGACAGGGATCAGTCCAGAGTAGAGGCTCAGAGCTGGAAGGCCAGCTGTGAGCAGGCACAGTGGGAGAACAAGGCCTGGGGGATGTTTATGATACAGACGGATTGGCAAACTATGGTTGACAAAAGGATGTCACTTTTGGGCGAGGCCTCATCTTCTGCTCCAGCACCCATACCGAAGGGGCCTAATCCTGAGGATGACGAGGAAGAAGAAGATCCTCAGGAGATCGAGTTTTATGAGTAAAGGGCAGTGAATATGTACTTGTCACTTTAGGCCGAGTATAAGGATGGGTAGTAAACACCATGCGTATTTTGCGACTTTATGAGTCTTGTTGTAAATAGTAGCGAGGTGGATGTACAATAATATAGGCATGCCGACTTGTGGTGACCAAGCATAGATGAGACGACTTCTTTAGATGAAGTCTGTCTAATTTTGGGGATCTATTGCAAACTTGGGCCCAAGATAATATAGATTGTATAAAGTTTGTGCTTTGTCAATTTATGTGAATGTTATGCATCATCTATTGTTATCTACCGCATTACTATTTTTATGGAAGGATAAACTGAGGCAATGAGACTTATGGTATGAATCACTGTATTGCAGTATGGTGCGTACTCGTACCAGTCAAGATGGGGGAGGTTCCAGTGGAGGTTAGGGGGATGACACACCACCCCCGGGACAGAATACGCCTCAAACGCAACCACCTCCACCACCTCCACCCGCACTTCCCAGGAGTCTTGCGGAGGTTCTTGCTGCAGTACTCGGCTCGTGCGACGAGCGAACCGAGCTACTGTGGACTCTGGTGCAGCAGTCGTCCCGTCAAGGGGGACGACAAAATGATGGACCACGTCAGCAATATCAGAGTTCCTACTCTGATTTCTCATCGACACATCCACCGGTATTCAGAGAGGCCGATGAACCGTTGGATGCGGATAATTGGCTCCGCACCATTGAAGGAAAGTTCGGCTTACTCGAGGTAACCGAACAGCAGAAGACGCTGTTTGCAGCGCAGCAACTGCAGGGGTCTGCCGGTGTGTGGTGGGCCAATTACCTTGCCGCACGCCCCGCAGGCCATGTCGTAAGCTGGGCCGAATTCCGGGAGGCGTTTCGCACCTACCACATCCCTCCCGAGATTATGAGGAGGAAGCTTCAAGAGTTCTTGGAGCTAAGGCAAGGAGGAAGGAGTGCATACGAGTACTCCAAATCATTCGACCACTTGGCCCAATATGCTCAGGACCAAGTGAATACCGAAGATCGGAAGCGGGAATGCTTCTACTGGGGTTTGAACCCCAAGTTGAAGGACAAGCTTGTCCTGTTCAACCGCGGCAGCTTCAACAACATAGTCAATGCCGCTATCATGCAGGAGGACGCTACGCGCGAGCTGTCCTCAGATAAGAAGAAGAGGAGTGCTCCGCAGGGCAGCGGAGGTGGTGCTCCTCAGAAGTACCGTACGGTGTATCGATCACCATCCGGCCAGAGGTGGCAACCGCCATCACGACCACCAATGTTCAGTGGTCGCCAGTTCAGCAACTCCGGATTTCGGCCGCAGCAACAACAGGGGATGGTCCCACGTGCACTTCCACCTCCACCACATGCACCGGGATTCCGTCCTCCCCTTCGTATTTGCCAAACCCTGTACACGTGTTTCACGTGTGGACGCACGGGGCACTTCGCCAAGGATTGTCCGCAGAATCGACAAGGCGGAGGGCAATCATCCTACCAGGGGGCCAACCAACCCCGCAATCAGCTCAAGAAGCCAGCCACCAGACCCGGCAACATCCACCACCTCGCCATCAAGGACGTTCCAGAAGGCGCACCCATGCTCACGGGTACGTTCTCTATCTTAAATCATCCCGTAGTCATACTCTTTGACTCCAGAGCTTCACACAATGTCATTAGTAAATCTTTTGTCGTTAAAAGTCAATTGTCTGTTATCTCCACCAAAACCCCATTTGTGATTAGCACTCCCACCGGGAAAACAGTAACAAATGAGTTGGTTCCTGGGATACCACTTAACCTAAATGGAACCATATATCTTACTTCACTTCTGATACTGGAACATCAGAAGCTAGATGTCATCTTAGGAATGGCATGGTTGCAATACCATGGTGCTATTCTTGATATCGTTCCTCGAAAGATTTATCTAAACTCTCCACTCCATCAGCCCCAAGTTCTCAATCTTGAGAACATCATTCCATTGGACCCATCTACTCACAACACCGAGGTTATGGAACTTAAGAATATTCCAGTAGTATGTGAATACCCGGACGTGTTTCCTGAAGATCTTCCTGGTATGCCCCCAGAAAGGGATATAGAGTTCAAGATTGAACTTGCCCCAGGAACAGTACCAATCTCATGACCACCCTACAAGATGGCACCCAAGGAACTTGCAGAACTTAAGGAACAGTTAACCGAACTTGAGAACAAAGGTTTCATACGTCCAAGTTCATCGCCATGGGGTTGTTCTGCACTGTTTGTAGAAAAGAAAGATAAGACCTTGAGGTTGTGTGTAGACTATCGTACACTTAATGCTGTCACTATCAAGAACAAGTATCCACTACCACGCATTGATATTCTTTTCGATCAATTGATGGGTGCTAAAATATTTTCGAAGATGGATCTTCGTTCTGGTTATCATCAGATTAGAATCCGACCAGAAGATATACCAAAGACAGCATTCTCGACGAGGTATGGACTGTATGAGTACCTTGTTATGTCTTTCGGATTGACCAATGCGCCGGCTCATTTCATGTATCTCATGAACTCGATATTCATACCGAAACTGGACAAGTTTGTCGTGGTCTTCATTGACGACATACTTGTGTATTCAAAATCCGAAGAGGAACATGCTCAACACTTGCATATCGTGCTTCAACGATTACGGGACCATCAGCTATATGCTAAGTTCAGCAAGTGTGAATTCTGGATCAGCCAAGTGCCATTTTTAGGGCACATCATATCAGCAGGAGGGATTGCAGTTGATCCAAGCAAGATCAACCAAGTCCTCAAATGGGAGTCTCCAAAGTCTGTACATGAAGTCCAAAGTTTCCTGGGTTTAGCAGGATATTACCAGAGGTTTATACCCAATTTCTCCAAAATAGCTAAACCAATGACAGAACTTCTGAAGAAAGGACAGAAGTATGTATGGACTGAGTCATGTGAGGAAGGTTTCAAAGCATTGGTGAAACACCTTACAACGGCACCAGTTTTAGCCCAACCAGACACAACCAAATCATTTGATGTCTATTGCGATGCATCTGGGATTGGTTTAGGTTGTGTATTAATGCAAGAGCGAAGAGTGATCGCGTATGGATCGCGACAGCTTCGGAACCATGAGCAGCACTACCCGACTCATGATCTTGAGCTCGCTGCTGTGGTACTAGCATTGAAGATGTGGAGGCATTATTTACTGGGTAATCTAGTACACCTATATACTGATCACAAGAGCTTGAAATACATTTTAACCTAGAAGGATTTGAATATGCGACAACGGAGATGGTTAGAGTTGATCAAAGACTATGAAATTGAGATCCACTACCATCCAGGCAAAGCAAACGTAGTCGCAGATGCTCTGAGCCGCAAGTACCATATCAACAATCTTTCCATTACCTCGATGGAAGAAGAAGAAGAACCGAGTCTCTACTTGGTTCCATATGGGGCACTCTATAATCTCGCTCTCATTCCTACCATCAGGGAGGATATTATGGCAGCTCAGAAGGAGGACAAGGGGATGTTGCATATTCGGCAAAGAATTAAGAAGGAGGATATGAAATGTTTCCGAAGTGACGATGAAGGTACCCTCTGGTTTAACAACCGTATAGTGGTACCCCGAAACATGGAACTTTGGAGGAAGATACTGGATGAAGCTCATTTATCCAAGTATTCCATTCATCCGGGAAGTAACAAAATGTACCAAGATTTGAGAAAGAAGTTCTTGTGGACTCGGATGAAGCGGGAAGTAGCTAAATACGTATCCGAGTGTGATACATGCCGGCGAGTGAAGGCCGATCATATGAAAGCAGCAGGACAGCTTCAACCTAAGACGGCGCATTTCATTCCCGTCAATACCAACTATCGGTCATCAAAGTACGCAGAATTATATATTGCCAGAATCATATGCCTCCACGAAATACCCCGCACCATCATCTCAGATCGTGGGGCTGTATTTGTTTCGCGATTCTGGGAGCATCTCCACACTGCGCTGGGAACCAAGTTAATTCGGAGCTCGGCTTATAATCCTCAGACTGATGGTCAGACCGAACGGGTGAATCAAGTGCTTGAGGACATGCTTCGTGCCTGTGCCATCCACCATGGTAGGAATTGGGATGATCATCTACCATTGGCGGAATTTCCGTACAACAACGGTTACCAGGCTAGCATCCAGATGGCGCCATATGAAGCTCTTTATGGCCGGAAGTGTCGCACACCCTTGAACTGGTGCGAATCTGGTGAACGAGTGGTATATGGCATTGACTTAATAAAAGAAGCCGAAGAGCACGTGTGCATTATTCAAACAAATCTCAAAGCTGTTCAGTCTCGTCAGAAGAGCTACGCGGACAAACAACGTCGTCCTCTTAACTTCGAAGTTGGGGATCAAGTTTACCTCCGGGTATCCCCTATGAAAGGTATCCATCGATTCGAAGTGAAAGGGAAGCTAGCCCCACGTTTTATTGGGCCATTCACAATCCTAGCACAATGCGGACCTGTGGCATATCAATTGGAGTTACCGCCGTCACTTTCAGGGGTTCACAATGTGTTCCACATTTCCCAGTTACGGAAATGTCTTAAAACTCCAGCTGATGTCCATGTAGATGATTTGGAAGCTCTACAACCAGATCTCACTTATTCTGAGCATCCAGCTCAGATCGTCGATGAGAAGATGCGCACCACAAGAAGCCGCACTTTACGTTTCTACAAGGTCTTGTGGAGCAACCACAGTGCTGAAGAGGCCACGTGGGAAAGCGAGGAGTATCTTAGAACGAATTATCCAGACTTGTTAGCGGCATATGTTCATTAGATCTTTTCCTTTTGCCTTCTTTTGTAATCCCGGGACGAGATTCTTTTAAGGGGGGAGGAATGTAAAATCCCAATTCTATGGCATGTGAATTCAATGTGGAGTTTTGTGATCAGTTATATTCAAAATCCAGTATAGTGGTACACATGCACTTACTACCCTCCAAACCTTTCTTGCACTCATGGCTAAATTTTATCAACATGGGTATTGGACTTCACCACTACTTCTAGAATGATTCTATTTACCCCTCTTCAGATTTTAGAATTTTTGGATGAAGTTTATTAGGGCAATTCAAAGTACAGTACTAAATGGGCCCTGCCAAAACATTCAAATTTGAGGCTCTAAATTTTTCCTGTGCATTCTAATATTCTCAATAGCTTACCTACAAAATTTCAAGATTTTAGGAACTCCTTTGTTATTTTATTTGAGACGCTCAATGAATTTGAATCAAGTTTAAATTCGAATTCAAAGTCTGGTAAAAATAGACTTGAACATAAAGATCTAAACCCACCATTGTGTTCATCACAATTTTCCAGACTTATCCCTGAAGTTTCATGATTTTTGGAGATCATTTACTATTTTTAAGTGAATTACTAAAGGTGCAGTGGCTGTGGGGCTGACTGGCGGGACCCACCAGTCAGCAGCCCACGTGCAGCCGCATTTCAGCGCGCGCTGCGCCCGCCACCGCGACGGCGTGCATGCACAGCGCGACACCAGCCCGCCACCGCCGTTGAACCCTATAAATAGCGCCCTGGACTCTCCCTTATCAACTCCCAGTCGCCCTTATCACCTCCCACCTCGCTGAGTCGACGAATTTCGCCATTTCCATCCCGCGCGCGAGCTTCCCGCTGCCGGCACTGCGCGCCCGTTGCTGGCCAACCGGAGCACTCTCGCGCCAAGCCTCCAACAGCTAGGTGATTCCTCTCTTCCTCCCCTGTCTTCCGGATCGATCTTTTTGTTGCATAGTTGACGGTTTGGCCGATGATTTTGAGGCTATACCGAGGGTCGCCGTCGTATTCACCACGCGCCGTCCCTGCTCCACATTGCTAGGCCGCTGCATGCCGTTTCATGCTTAGACTCCCATAGCAAACTGGTGCGCCGGGACACGCTCTACGCAACGGTAAAAGCCATTCATGGTTTACGCAAGTATCGAGCAAGTTAGCTAGGTTTTACTCTTGGTCGAAGCTTATGAACACGCTCGGTATTTCATGCAATTAGAGTTTCATGCTTAATCACTCTTCCCGATTGCTAGCAAATAATTTCTACGCTCTCTTGCGCACCCTCTCAAACTGGAATCACCGGAAATGATCGAGTGTAGCTCAAGAATCGCGAGTTCTCCCCTCTGCCGGTGAAAAGTTGCCTCTGTCGCCGTCGACGACTGCTTTGCCCACCGTTACACGACGATAGCGCATGTCCCGCACGTTCCTCGTGGTTCCAGAAGACTTCCCCAGCCTTTTTAGACGGGTTTTAGCCACAGGGCGGCCGTTCCGACATGGCCGGAACCCTAGCATCCGCCGCCACCGCCGATGCGCCATGGTTTCCGACCGTCGGCAGACCTCCCCGACCCCACCATCGTGCTCAGCGCATGATTTTACGGTCGGGTGCCCAAGGATGGGGGCTGCGGTGGCCAGTAGCTCAAATCCGGCGAGGCTCGCCGGAGAGCACCGCCGCGGGAGCCCCGCGCGCCGCCCGCGTCGGGAGGTGGAAGACGACGCGGCGGGTCCCGCGTGTTAGCGGCTGTAAACCCCGTCGGATCAGGTGTGGCCACGGGATCTTTTGTGGCTACGCGGTGGATATCTGTGGCCCCGTGTGGTTTAAATGCCATTGGTCCATTTTAAAACAGTGGGGCCCACGAGTTAATTCAAATTAGGAAATTATTTCAGATTAGGCTCCAACTTATAAAATCCATAACTTTCTGTAGAATACTCCAAAAATCTTCAAAATAATTTTGTTTGAATGCCCTTGAGCTCTACTTTCGGTCAATACCAATTATGTTCTGTGAAACTCAAAGTTAAATTCTGTAGAAAATAATCTTTCCTAGTCCAAATACAATTTTTTCAGACAAGATATCCACTGTAAAAATCCCCAAAATTAACAAAAAATTTAGTGTCCTATTCTTGATCATCAGGAAAAGTTTGGGAGCCATAGCACCCGTTTAACACTCTGTATAGTTCAATATCCTTTTTCTGTTATTGAATTTTCATAGCTATTAGGTTGCTTTATTAGGTCCCAAAATGGGACTGAGTCTTCCTTTAGTCATACCCTAGCTCCTGTAAAAATCTTGGATTTAATTAACCTACTATACTAGTACTAATTCAGTTACAAACTAAATATTGATTTAATGTCTAGAAATTCAATTATAAAGTAAATCCAGAAATTCTTGCCGAATTAGAAATACAATAACTCCTTCCCCAAAGCATAGAAAATTATGAAACAAATTTTGCTAAGACCAAAACCACTTCCTCTATCTTGATTATCAACTGTTAGCTAGGTTCAAGCTACAGTTTCCTCTCTGAAATTTTTGGAAGTTGATTGCTTGCCATAATTTCGGAGACCACAATCTACTATGATCATCTCCTGTTCTTTGCAAGAGCCTTGATCATATTCCCTAGTATCTACCATCGAAGTTCCAAAGCCAATTAAGGTCCCTGTCATATAGTGATCACCATGAATTAAATTATGGTCTTAATAATAATTAATTTTCAAAGTCATTTATATACATGTTATCTGCATATCGTATAGTGACCGAAGTCGAGGAGGAGCCAGAAGCCTTGGAAGAGAACCTTCCAATTATTAACTCAGACTTTGACCTGCAGCAAGGCAAGCCCCGGTTTGCATTTAAAAGCTTACAGAGTTTTTACAGTCTTTATCACCTTACGTCATAAGTTTGATATGTGCATTACATATAGGGTGATTGATACTCCTCTTGCATGACAAAAAATCCCAGGGATTGGTTGGAACGAGTTACAGTTTGACCTGTAGTAACTGCTTTGCTAATGCATAGGAAATCCGGTAGAAGTCGAGTAGTTGGAATCTACTCGCGAGAGATGTAGTACATATCTCACAGGATTTGTTGGATAGAAAATGGATTAATATAATGAAATTGAGACCGGGCAGGGAATGGATAGGAAGCGGCGAGAAGTGACTCTCGGTCGCATAGCCCTGCCTGTGTCGATTAAGGCCCGCTTCGTGTGCGGCCCCTTCGGACAAGCTTGACTTGTACCGGCAACATAATGGACATATGGAATCCAATAAACTGATGTAACTTGATAACTGGGGTGTCGAGGCCCATTAACTCACCATCGATAGGGGTGGGTAGAGGACAGTAAGGTGTAAATCGGTCGGCGGACACATGAGGTGTTCCGTGCGGAGACCTTCTATTCGCGGAGGTGAGACGGGCTCGGCGTTCGAGTTTCTTGTGAAAGGTGGCCATATACGCTTAGTACTGAAGTGTTATGTAGGTACATGTGTGCTCGCTGACACTTCTGAATGACGCATGTGTCGTGTTGTCCAGGTGTGTCCTGATTGCAATCACTGTCCCTCGCAGTAATAGAGCACCACTTGTTTGTCGCAGTCGTGACGTAGTAAATACTAAAGAAGCCAGAAAATCATATTTTATTGAATTATAATTACTTTGCAACCTTGTATGATTTAGAGATAGTTTAATTAAAATTTTACAGTTTCCCCATACTTTAGCTGTAATAGCATTATGTGCTCTGAGCATGTCATATCATCGGTAAAGCATTTCTTGTTTGATTGTGGAGCCCACGATGTGCCGTGCTTGGAGAATGTCATTTGCTACATAAAACCTGATTATAAGGATCCACTTGTAGGCGAGTCCATTTATGCTATTCCTTACCTATGTTTAGTGTCCCCTTGCATATGTCTAGTGAGACGGTTAAGTCTTGCTGAGCCTTATGCTCACGTTTGCAGTTAATGAGTTTTTGTAGGTTATTCTGTTGATGAAGGGTTTGACGATGAGGTTGCACCCCCTCCAGGGTGTACAGCCGAGTGGGAACCCTGCACGCCGCCCTAAATGAGTGTTGCCAGTGCAAAGTATCTCAGGCATGGATAACTTTGCTTTTGCATAGCTAGTGCTGAGAGCGTAGCTATGATATGTATATATTTCTTTACATCCGTTAGTATTGTAAAAACTTCCGCTGTATGAAAAATAAAAGACTCTGTCTTGTACTTATTCAGGTTCTATTCTTGTATAACTGTTGGGTGTCGTATCGCACGACACCACCCAATGAGATCCTCGGATGTGTGGACTCCGGTCCCCACATCGGCCCTCTCAAGATCCATGCTCCGAGGCAGGGAAATAGAGATCCCTCCAAGGATAAGTTCAACGGCAAGGGAATCGATACTACTTCCAAACTCAGATTTGTGGATTGCTACAACGGACCCAAGAAGGCTGCTGATGCTAGGTTTTGGAGCAATTTTCATGCAGAATTCTACAGCTCGGTTTACCTTACCATGAAGACTCCGGTGGTCCACAGCCAGTGGATCGACTGGAACCACTTTGAGAGGAAGAGTTGTTCAGCATTTGATGAGGTTATAAATGTAGTCGAGAGGCATGGACCGACGGAGCTATTTGCCTTCAGATTTAACTGCAATGATGAGATCATTGCTCAGTTCTATGCCACTTGTTTCTTTGCCAGTGATGAGGAGGAAAGGGTGACTTGGATGACTCATGGATCCATGTACACTATCACTTATGATGATTTTGCAAGACTCCTTCACCTAGAAGACACCACCGACAATGAGTTGACTATCCACAACATCGGTGTCTTGGGAAAGGATAAAATGGACTTCCTCTATGACACTTCCCTGATGTACAACCCCCCCTGCCCCCCTCAACCAAGAACATGAAGCCCTTCTTCATGGTTCTCAACAGGGTGCTGAGGAAGACCATAGCACTAAAAGATGGGGATGCGGGGAGTGTCCAAGGATACTTGAGGACCTTGATGAAAGTTATAAGCCAGAACAAAAAGTTTGACATTTTTGACTATATCTGGAATGATATGGTCAACATCTCCTGCACTTCGAACAGATCATGTGGATATGCCCCCTACATGATGTTTGTGATTGAGAAGGTCACAGGGATCGAGTTCGTGAAGGATGTGGAGCACACTCCTTTGAGGCCCCAGAAGCCTCCCCAAGCTACTGTCCAAGCTGCTCAATCCCCTGCATCCACTGAAGAGGCTCCGAGGAGAGCTCGAGGAGATGAGAGGTCTGCTCCCACCACTAGGGCCCCTCCCCAAAAAGGGTCTCCTAGTGGAATCTTGAAGTACTTGGCAGCAATATTTGCCTCATGCAAGAAGGCCGAAGTGAATGCTCACAAGCTGAACAAGGCGAGGAAGGCAGATAAGAGATATGTTAAAGATAATGTCAAGCATATTTGCCTGAAGCTGGAGATCGAGCCTATTGGATCCCCAGTCATCTTTGAAGATTCAACCTCTGATTTCATTGAGCTCGGACCTTTGACTCCCTCCGAGCTTGCTTACTTTGGGATTGGGGGCACTTCGAGTGGATGTGCTCCTCCTCCTCCACAGCCGGAAGATGAAGATGAAGATGAGGAGAGAACCGGCAGCGAGGAATAAGCCACTAGATCCCTCTTCTCCTTCTTTTTGGTGTCTTGATGCCAAAGGGGGAGAGATTGAGGGGGAGTCACTAGATTCTAGCTGTAGGTTGAGAGATGAGTGCTTCATTTGTGTATCTTTTTGTGTCTCTCTTGGGTTGTAAAACTTTAATATTGTTATCTCTATCTTTGGTGTTGTGGTGTGATGGAATGACTTTGCTTATGTTATGAAATTTGTGTTTTGCCTTGAAATTGACATATATGCTTTATATTGGTATTTTAATGTCAACCACTTCATTCTCATCACGATTATTGCTCAAACTCACGTAGTTTTACACCCCACCATGAAGAGTGCACATATGACCTATGTTTACATTGCTTAACTTGTACCTAACTCATATGTGCACACTTTATAAAAATTCTGTATTTTATCATATTTTGTGATATCTCAATTGATTGTCATCAATCACAAAAAAGGGGGAGATTGAAAGTGCATCTAGGCATCCCTTGTGGGTTTTGGTTGATTTATGACAAACAAATGAGATCCTAACCAAATTGTTGAGATGAGCGCATGTCTTAAAAGAAATTATAAAGAAAGCGCAAAAAGAAAGAAGAATGAGGATCTATATGGAAAAGAGCTCAAGAGCTGAATAGATTAGATCATTGTGTATGGAGTGTGTTGGAGAAACACACCCCAAGAGCTCAATCACAAGAAAACTCACTCACTGCACTAATTTATACAGGTCCGGACTAGTCCAATAATATCCGAACTAGTCCGATAATCCCTCTGTTCAAAATCGAACAAGTCCTCCCAGTGCGGACTTGTCTGCACAGTCCGAGTCTACATAGAACGGACTAGTCCGATATCACCACGGACTAGTCCGATATCTTTCTGACTATGACCGGACTAGTCCGATATCACCACGGACTAGTCCTCAACACTTCACATCTCTGCACAAAAATCGAACAAGTCCAATAATATCCGGACTAGTCTGATAACCTCACTGACTAAAATCGGACAGGTCCTCCAAATGCGGACTTGTCTCCAATTTACTAAGGAGTTCACCATAGCCGGACTTGTCCGAAAATAACTGGACTAGTCCGAACTTTTCCAGAGCCTAAATCAGACTAGTCCGCCCTAAGCCGGACAAGTCCGATCTTCTTGAGAACATAGGGTTTCCTACACGCCGCGCACCGGACTAGTCGGGAATCCACAAAGGACTAGTCCGAACCCTTGAAACCCTAACAATAACTTTTGGAAACACCATATAAATAGATGTGCATGGCCCTACTTTCAACTCTCTCGACTCCCTGCGCCGTAACACCCTCCAAGAGCTTAGAAAACACATCTCTCCATGCAATCCAACGCAGGAAAGATCAAATCCTTGAGGATTCATCTTGGATCAAAGGAGAGACACGATTCACACGTTTGAGCTCTTGGGTTTGATCTCTAACACACTTTCTGTTGTTTCATTGTTGATCTTAAGAGTGTGTTCTTAGTGGTGTTTGACTTGTAATCTTGGGGAACCCTCAACTTGTGAGAAGGCTTCTGAACTTGGTGATTTACCCCTGTGATAGTGATAGAGAATTGACCTTCGTGGTGATTCGACGAGGTTAGGGTCAGTGAAGACCCGGTCCTTTCGTGGGCTCCTCAACATGGACGTAGGTTGTCTTTGTGGAAACCAAACCACGAGATAAAATCTTGTGTCAAACTTGTCCTTAAGTTTTTCATATCATATTCTAGGGTTTACTTGATCTTGTCCATCTTACGTTAAAACATTCAAATCAAAGTTAATTTGTGCTACACTTAATTTCATTAACTCAATACTTTCAATTTACACACTACATTTCATTGCGTACTGTGCTTGTATTAAAATCGTTGATCTAAATTGATCAATATAGTCCGCACGCACCGAACTAGTCTGCACTCTAGCGGACTAGTCCGATTTCATGGTATTTGATCAAGTTGCTAAGTGTTGCACGTTCCGACTATAATTCAAAAAGGCTTATTCACCCCCCTCCTCTAGGCCACATTCAATTCCCTACTTTCTCCTCTTTCTACCTATCTATTTTCCCGTCGATCTAGGCCACCAGAGCGCTGATTCGGCGAGCTCCGGCGAGGTACCGGCTATGGCACCGCCGCTAGTGGCCGTCGGCCGCCGCTCACCCCACCTCACCTCTCCTGTGCCGTCGGATCCCGTTGGACGACCAGGATTAAAAGACCCCGAAGGGGTACGCACCTGGTCCACCGTGGAACCGTTGACCGTAGCCCCACCGTTGGTCCATAGCTCCATAGACTTATTCCATGCCTTTTCCAATAGAAAAATAAATAAGAAAAGAAATAGAAAAGTCAAACATGCAGATAGGTCCATGTACTTTTCAACTAAATTATGAATAGGTCCTCACTTTTATGAAAATGCCCCTGGACTTCTCTGAAATTAGTTTAAATTGAGTAAATATTGATTTAAGCCCCTGGAATTTTATAAAATACTACATTTAACCTCTATCTATATGGAAAATTATAAAACAACCCCTGGACTTTAGAGAAATTAGTTTATACTTCATATTATCACTATTTTTATAGGAAAAATCCAATAAGTATAATTAAATTGCAGAAAAAAATTAATACATAGAAAATGTTTTTAAGTGATAAAATAAATATAGAAAATATAGGAAAAATGGTTATAAATATTTTTATACTAAAATAAAATTGTAGAATTCATATAAAGTATATTTTGACAATATAAAAATAATAAAAATGTTTTTATCTATAAATAAATATTAAAAATAGAGAATAAATGTGAAAATAGTAGTAAAATTATTTATAAAATCTTTTATGCTGAAATAAAATTTATAAAATTCATATAAAATATATTTTATCTATGGAAAACTCATTAAAAATGTTTTTAGCTTGTAAATAAATTCTAAAAATGGAAAATAAATGGTAAATGCATTTCTTTGACTAAGAAAAAATAATAAATACTTTGTAGGACGTATTAATATAGGATTTTATGCTTATGTGTATGTTTTAGGGTATTATTCTTGAATGTTTTATTTCTCTTTTGACGGTAGTTTATACGTATTTGTATCTCGATCAAGAAGCAACATGAAGATTTGAAGACAAGAGCTCAATCAATGAGTAGCTATTTAATATAAGGCAAGTGCCCTGGCCTCACACGAAAGGAAGTGTGTAATGTGGTTAGCTACCACAGGCATTAAGGGAGGTTTACTCAGTCCACCTGGCTACAGGGGATGAAATCACTGCTTTTGGGTAAAGGGTACACTCTCTGCAAAGATTGAAAAACTGTCATGACAGCCGTGCTCACGGACAAGAGGGGCTTAGTGCCGAATTCATAATTAGTCGATGGTTGGAATGATGGTTGAGATGATGGATTGGGAATGTTATTGGTATTTATTTTATTATTATTATTCTGTTATGTTTGGGAATATAGACCTAGATGTAGGTGCTACTAAAAGCTAAGTATAGGTTTAATGCATAGTGCTTAAACCACTATCAACCTTTCCTCTTTGGTTGGCCTTCATGTCATTTATTTTCCACACTTGTTGAGTACTCTATGTACTCATGCGCTTGCTTTTGTGGTTTTTCATAAATGCTGCTCAGCAAAAAGAAGATTCAATGAAGTAAAGTTCTATTGAAGACGGTGTGTCTGAAGGTCGCGTTGCTACCAGTCGATTTGCCTGTGGTTGCCCTAAATTTTTTCCTCTTCCACTGTTACTTCAAAACTTTTTTGAAGATATAAATATTGTTTGCATACAATATAGAATTGTTTATCACAATTTGTCGTACATGTATGGTGAAACTATCCTGGCATACATGTATTTTGTAGCTGGTTTTATTCTTAATAAAACCGGTTGTGACAATCACCTCATTTGCAATATGCAGTTGTAGACTGGCCCCTCCAAATAATGTTTTACTCCATGCCCGAAGTGCCTTTGCTGTCCTTTGTAATCTGAGGTGGAGGATGGTCATGGCGGATGCAGTCTGAGTCTCCTGAGACCATGCTTCCTCCACAACGCGCATGAAGCTCGGCATTCTCAACCAAAAGTTCTCAAATTTGAATAAGGATTGCTTCCTCGGCTTGTCCAACGGTGATAGAAAAATAGGAGAATGATCCGATAGAGAGGAGGAGACTGCGTTCAGGCCATACCACGAGTATGTTAGGTCCCATGCGTTGTTGCAAAAGGCCCTGTCCAAATATACCTGGGTTGGGCTGATGCGCTCATTACTCCACGTAAAGCGCCGATTTTGAAGCCTGATCTCTAGGAGTTCCACATTGTCAAGTGCCCGTCGGAAAGATCCCATTCGGCGTCTATTCAAATTGGCACTGTTCTTATCTCGTGCCTCATAAATGAGGTTAAAATCACCCACACAACACCAAGGTACCGTTGGCGCTGGTCTGCAGGCTTGCAGCATTTGCAGAAAAACCAATTTATCGGCCTCCCCTGTTGGACCATAGACCGTGGTGAGTGACGATGAGACATTCGACAGTCGATGCAAGATGGACACTGTGAGGGTGAAGTCTCGCACGACAGGGTTGGAGGCCTCCACACAATCTGTACTCCAGGCCAACAGCAGTCCTCCTCGGGTGACCCTTGCCTGAAGGTGGAAATAGGAATAGCCTGGTCCCAGAAATTGGACTGCCAATTGATAATCTAGTTGCTGTAGCTTTGTTTCTTGAATGCAAATAACAGAAGGCCTCACTGGAATCAGGAGCTCCCGTACCGCCTCGCGGCGAGCTGGCGAGTTTAACCCCCTCATATTCCAACTGAGAACACTGAAGTTTGAGTACATGTTTGACATAGAAACAACTTCTGAACTCCCAGCTACGCAGGAACCCATGCCCCAATCAATGCAGTCACAATCTGCAGCGCCATTTCACCCGCAGCCAACGATGCAGCTGCTGCCTGAGAATCACTATTAGTTAGCCCTGTGAGTGTTCTGATTGCTGCTATGGCATTGGCTTCTAGCGGTTGCTTGTACATTTCTGTATACGTCTTTAGCCTACTATCATCAATGGGATCCTTTGCCCCGATCATGTCAAGTTGCCTCTGTTACAAAATATGATCTCCAAGGTGGACTCTGACCGGGTCCACCACTCCCCGTAGGCACCCTGATCGGGGGTGCATAACCGTCACCCACGGTTTGGCCTCCTCTCACGTTGTGTCACCTATAAAAGAGACTAAGTGCCGGTTGACAAGGATTAACCCACTAATAACTTTTAGATCCGATCATTAAGGACACAAAAGTGAGGGGAAGGGCCATACCCATCGATCTGCAGGACCACCGACGCCGTCTACGTCGACCGCCTCTTCGCGTCCACGGACGAGCTCACCGTCACTGATCCTTCCTCCACGTCGGCCATCACCGCATTAGAGGTACGTCCACCTAAGGTGCGTCAAACCTTCATCCTTGATTAATTCTCTTAACTGTTATTGTAATTAGAAATAAGTTTGTCGATTATTGATTGACTGGACTTAGACCCGGGTAGATCTAGCCTCTAGGCATCCTAAGAATACAACATTAGTATCAGAGCCATCCTATGCGGTTTCTATCCGGGATCTATACTTCATAGCAGCATTTAGAAGAAGGAGATCCAAATCCCTAACCGAAAATCCCCAAATCCCGAAGAGAAAATCGAACCCTAGAAAAATCAGTAAGGGCGCGGTAGGAGACTCACCTCGTAAGGTCCTCCATCACCGCTGCCACCGGATGGACGCCGTCTCCGATGTGCGTGACCGCCGGTAAAACGCCATCGATCCGCACACTCGACGCCGCCTTTTAGGGTGCCACCGCGAAGCCGCCGACGGCGGCGCATCCATGAGTGGGTGGGCGTGCGCGCCGGCGAAGGGGCCCGTGGCGGCGTCACCTCAGTGGCCCTGGTCGTTGCTCTCCCGGTTGCTCATTTGGTGTGGCGCTCGGATAAGAGAGGCGGAGAAGATGAGAATGAGGCTAGGTTTCGGGGGAGGCCGACCACCTCGCAGTTTTGTATCTCCGATTTAAGCGCTTGGCCGTAGGATTTGATCCGACGGTCAGTGTTAATCGGACTGTGTTGTGAGCTGGTCCGCGCTGGGTAAGCAGCCCGAACGAGCGAATGTTCGGCCGCGTGCACACGCTGGTAAGTGGCCGAGTAAACGAGCGTGGGAAGGCGGATTAGCGCGGCAGGCCACGCGCCCGTGGCGGAGCAGGCCATGCGTCGGGCCTTGTCGGTGACACGGACAGGCACGCGGCATGCTGGGCCGGAGCTCGCGATGGAGCGCGTGATGGCCTTACCGCGTATGTTCGTGGTCCGCTGCTAGCCGTAGGCACGGACGTAGAGCTGGGCATCGGCTGCTCTCTTAAGCTCGACCTTCGGGCTGTGATTAAGAAAGTGGTCTGTGGGCCACGATTTCCATTGGCCCTGGTAAGCATGCTGTAAAAGGACGTGAGCTCTTGGGCTACATTTCAGCTGCAGCCTTTTTTTTCTTTTAAGTATTTCTTATCTAATTTTGGTTTTGGGACAAAACTCTGAATGGACCTCGCAGTTCTAATTAAGGGCTGATTAAGTTTTTTTCTGAATATAAATTTAAGAGGGTTTAATGATCTTTGCTACTGTTTTAGTTCTAATTTTGTGGCAATTAGAAATTAGCAGCAAGATTTGGTTTTATCTCAGCCCCATTAATTAAGATGATTAAGTTGCTGTGGAGATTTAAGTATCATTAGATAAGTTTTCCAAATTTTATAATTTGGAAATTTATTGCGTTCGGGAATAAATGAAAAATGTACTAAGTTCACCATTTTCTCATTATGGAGATATTGGTGTAGTGCTAAGAATTCCAAATTCTAATAATTTGAAAAAAAATTAGTAAGATTCATTTTCCCAAACCAATTAATTCACTAATTTAACTTTATTTGAAAATTAGTGTAATATTTAGCATTTATGTAGCAAAATTAATATTTCTCAATATCGTTAAAATAAGATTATTTTGCTACTACGTATAAATAAGTATGAGTTAAGTTTATTAGCTTCCGCTGCTAAGTGTTAAGTTTATGACCTTCTAGTTAAACTTTTTTTACCAACGTGAGAAATTTTAATTAGAATATTTTGAGTAAACTTTCACTATGTTTAATAGTTTAAGTGCCCAATCTTATTTCAAGTAATTAGTAATTTATATAAGTTTTAGTATTTAACTAATTAGTGTAAGTATAAGATAAGTAAGATTTAACGTTGTAATTTTAAGTGTTTCAGCTATAAGTTTAAGTATTTAGTCATTATTTAAGTAGTCAGTCACTGTTTTAAGTTTAGTGTTTAGGTATAAGGCAATTTTCTTAAGTTTAAATAAGATTTCATGTTATGAAAAATCTGATTTAGATATTGAATAAATATCTAGTCAGCATAGTAATCTTTTACTGCGATCAGCGTCGCTGATAGAATTTTACTATGACATTGTAATAAGTTTATCTGAGAATTTTACGTTACTCCCTAGAAGTGACGTAAAATTAATGTTTAATCTTATTAAGTAATTATATTTTGCATCATATTAGATTTTAATAAGTAACATGATGATTCAATCATCGTGATTAAGATTAGTAAGTCCTCATTAGTATTCAGATGTATATGGTGTGCATATACATATAAGTTTAGTAAGTTCATCATTAAGCTTCCGCTGTTCTTGTAAGATGAATTAGTTTAAGTATTCTTCTATTTAAATTGGATCTAACATGAAGATTTATTTAGAAGAATCAATTTATTAAGTTGTCTCATTCATTAATTCAGTTCTAATAATTAAGCTCGTTAAGATTTAAGCTTCCGCTGTCATCTTTGGTGCAGTAAATTTATTGAGTAACCAACGTGAAAAATAAATGTACTGTGTGTTTAAGTTTATTAAGATTTTTTGTATTAGTGTATGAAAAATTATGTTGAGTAAACAACGTGAAAAACAAAATTTTCATACTTTAATGGCGTGTTTTGTCAAGTAACCAACGCGAAAGACAAAACACCTACTTTATTGTTTTAGGAAATTTTTAGTTCGTAAAGAATTTCGTTGAATAACCAACGTCACTACAGGAATCCCGACGATTTGCGACGGCCGAGGCCGTCGCAAATAAGCCAGATGCCGTCGCAAATAAGCTATTTGCGACGGCTTTCTTTATTTGCGACGGCCTCCGGCCGTCGCAAATATGTCGTCGCAAATAAGCTTATTTGCGACGGCCACCGTCGCAAATAAACTTATTTGCGACGGCTAGGGGAGGCCGTCGCAAGTTGTTGCTGCGGGCTGGTGGGACCCGTGGCCTTATTTGCGACGGCCTTGCCGTCGCAATTAAAGCTTATTTGCGACGGCCAGGCCGTCGCAATTAATATCAGCTATTTGCGACGGCTAGGCCGTCGCAAATAAGTTTAGAGGGCAGGGCCCACGTGTCCTCTTCCGGGCCCACGACTCTATTTGCGACGGCCTGGCCGTCGCAATTAAAGCTTACTTGCGACGGCCTGGCCGTCGCAAATAGCAGTGGCTTAATTGCGACGGCTAGGTACCTTATTTGCGACGGTACTGTATAAAAAGCCGTCGCAAATAAGGTTTTTTATTTTTTTTTAAAAACAGAAAACTCTAACCGGCTCGATGGCCAGATTCACAACACAATATACACAGCATACACAGCATACACAATATATACACAAAGATCATCACAATCACAAACTCAAATTCCGATACATCTCACATCGTCATCAACAAATTAAATAAAAGGGCTCACTCGCCCATCTAACCTCCGAAGCCACCTCCGAAGTCGAAGTCGTCGTCGTCGCGCCTCAATCCAGGCGGCGGTAGCGAAGGCGACGGCGTTTGTGCAGCCGTCGCGGATCCCTGCAATTAATAAAACTTAGAGTTAGAATATATGCATCAACATCTCTCTCCCTCCCTCTCCCTCTATCTTCATCTAGATCACCCTCTCTTCCTCTCTCTTTTCATTTCTCTATTTGTCTCTCACTCTATCTTTCTTGCTCACTCTATCTCTCTATTGCTATCCTTTTCCCTCTATCTTCCTCCCTCTATCTCCATCTACATCTCCCTCCCTCTATCTTCCCCTCTCTCTATCTCCATCTACATCTTACTCTCTCTTCATTCCCATCCTACTCTATCTATCTTTCACTCTTTCTTCTGTCTCCCTTTCTTCTATCTCTTTCTTTCTTCTATCTCAATCATTTTCTTCTATCTAACTATCTCTCTCTTTCATCTCTTTTAGGGTGGACTCTGACCGGGTCCACCACTCCCCGTAGGCACCCTGATCGGGGGTGCATAACCGTCACCACGGTTTGGCCTCCTCTCACGTTGTGTCACCTATAAAAGAGACTAAGTGCCGGTTGACAAGGATTAACCCACTAATAACTTTTTGATCCGATCATTAAGGACACAAAAGTGAGGGGAAGGGCCATACCTGTCGATCTGCAGGACCACCGACGCAGTCTACGTTGACCGCCACTTCGCGTCCACGGGCGAGCTCACCGTCACTGATCCTTCCTCCACGTCGGCCATCACCACATTAGAGGTACGTCCACCTAAGGTGCGTCAAACCTTCATCCTTGATTAATTCTCTTAACTGTTATTGTAATTAGAAATAAGTTTGCCGATTATTGATTGACTGGACTTAGACCCGGGTAGATCTAGCCTCTAGGCATCCGAAGAATACAACAGCCGCATGAGGTGAAGGGTAGCTCGCTGTGCTACCGGAATGGCAGATGGCATCATCGCTTGTCATGCACTACGTCTGGAAGGCTCTGCAGAAGCATAGCGGATGCGCGGCAGGCGCTTCCGGGGTGCTGAGGCTGGTAGCGGCAGCTCGGCGGGAGCCAGCAATTTGAAAACTCGATCGATGAAAGCGTCACTCGTCTTTGGAACAAGTGAAGCACCTTCAGCACGAGCTTGGTAGCCCAGGCCCAGTTGATCCTGGCCCAGCTCGTTCTAGCCGAATTACATATTGCACAACCCCACAGTACCAACCTCTTGGCTCTCCAAGGGACCATAGGTGATACCTAGAGGTTGTGCCTGCCCAGCAGAGTCCTGAACGGCGTGGCTCTGCATCAACTGACAAGAGGCTACCTCAAAGACCGGCAGGCTACCAAGGACCGAAGCAAGACCACCACAGGGATGTGCAACAGGCGACAAACCACGCGAAGCTTTGCCCGAAGGTCTCAGCGCAGACTCATAAAGCATGGGGTCAAGGGCTTGCCCAAACCAGGCACTGTCCATCTGCACGGTACCGGACCCAAGGTCTGACAGTATATCAGAATTACAAGGGATCCTGTTTTTGCCCTCCCTTACCAGAGGGTCTCCCCCAGGTTGCAGATGAGGGCTCTGTAGGGTTATGTCCCTATCAGGCACAGACACATAGCCCTCCTTGTTTGCTTCTTCAAGCATTGGGTCCACAGGGGCATTGAATGGGCATGAGCCAAGCCTTACAGTTGTTAAAGTTGCACCCACGAGGCACTCCAATAGAGGGTCTAAGGGCGACATGGTGGTGGCCACCGGGATGATCGAAGCAGCCTTGAACATGATATTTGAGGAAGCCCGCCATTGATCAGGAGTATCCATAGGACCAGTATGTGTTGATGCCTCGCTAACCACTTGAGGGACCATCGAGGCAGCAAGCCTTAGAACGCCCTGCTTCCTTGTCGGGGAGGGGGGGCGAGGAACTCTCCGTTGCTGCCTCTATAGATCCCCAAATGGACTGCCCGGCCCGGGCACGGCCCTAACCCGGTTAGGCCCGGCATGAACCAGCGCAGCACTACCAGGCACGACGTCTTTTTCGTGTCGTGCTGTGCCTAGGCCGACACGACGTCCATTTTTTCGTGCTGGGCCAGCATGGCGACCCGCTAGGCACATCCGTGCCACTACCAGACCCGGCACTAAAGTCGAATGACCACTGAAAATGAGGAGTAAAAACTGTAGTCTTATCAGCAATTCAGCATCAAAAATACAAGTCTCACATAATTTAAATAGAAAAATTCATTATAAACTGGAGCTGGTGCAATGGTTGCCTCATTAGAAACCTATCTAGGTAAAAATCACACCTTGTGAGAAAAAACCCTAGATAGGAAAAAAGAGTGCAGCCCAGCTCCAAAGAGTTTCACATATTACAAGTTACAACAGACAACAGTTCAATTGTTCAAATACAGACATCACATATCACTCATCAGGACCATCAAGAAACAAATTAGCAAAAGTTTGCGCAAGTTCTTCATCCTCGACGATGTTCTGAAGTCTTGCTTCTGCAGCTTCCCAGTCTTTGATGCAGGCAAACATCTCAACAGACTCAAGTTTCAACCGACGTCGCCTCTCCTCGATGATCCTCCCTGTAGTGCTGAAAACAGATTGAAGACACAGTAGAGACTGGAACAGATAGAACATCCCTAGCTAAAATGACAGAACTGGATATGTTCTTTTATGCTCATACCACCAAGCTAATATGTTGAAGTTATCATCAAAATGGTTGATAATGTCACTGCCCAAATATGTAGAGAGTTCATTACCAATAACCATAGAAGGTGTACTACTGCTTGCTGCTTGCAACAAAGCACTAGCAGATGTCCTTCTAGAAAATGAAAGAGGGGTGCATAAAAAATTACCAGTGACTTTATCAATTCCAAAGGAGGCATCAGAATCTGTACCTGTGGAAAAATATCATCCCAAGCACTACTTTTCTTACCAGATGAGGCTAGAAGTGGAGGATTTTGCAATCTTACTGTACCAAACTTGTCATCATACAATTTAAATGCAGTAGACAGTTCACTTCTTACCTCAGTGAAGTAACCAGAATAGTAAGTAGCAGTAAGATTAGAAAATAATATAAGCATATTCTGAAAACCATTCTATTTATCTCTAGGATCCAATATTAATGCAATAGAATAAAGCATAGGAATGTCTCTCAAGTATTTAAGATTGTAATTTTGTATAGCAACAACAACATTCCTAAGCAATCTATCAGGTTCATAATGTTTAAGATGCTTAGCAATCAAAATGAGCTGATGCAACATAAGTGGAGAAGTAGGATAGTATACACCAGAAATTGCAACAGTAGAATCATAGAAGAGTTCAAAGAAAGATAGCATAATCTCTGCAATAGTCCAATGATCATCTGTCAATAGTAAAAAATCTCTTTCACCCCTAGGATAGTTAGTATAAACATTAAATGTATTTCTATAAGGGATCAAATGTTTGAGCATGAGGTACGTGGAGTTCCACCTAACCTCCATGTCCAAACCAAACTTCCTAGGACGAATATTGAAAGCAAGACAAAATCTTTTAAATGAAGAAATACGTTGATTAAAAGCATTAATAAAAGATATAGAGGATCTAAATGCATCTAGATATGGCTGTATAAGATTTAAAGCAGACTTGACCATGAAATTTATGATATGACAAGCACAACGCTGATGTAAGAACAATGATCCAACATAAGCAGATAAGGTAGACTAAGTTTATCAATAGCAATAGAGTTAGAAGATGCATTATCCAAAGTAACAGAAAAGACTTTTGAACTTAAGTCATTCTGTTCTAACACAATAATGACATGATCAGCAATGTTTTGGCCAGTGTGAGATTCATCAATCAACCTTAAACCAATTAATCTTTTCTCTAATTTCCAACCAGAATTAACAAAATGAGCAACTACACTAAGGTAATCTTCCTTAGCATTACCAGAACAGATATCAGATGTAATAGATACAGATGGAACAACAAAAAGTGATTCAATTAGCTTAGCACGACATTCATTAAAGTACTTGCACATATCTCTAGTTGTTGTTGTAGCAGAGACAGAAGAATACCTAGGATTATGTACAATTTTTATGAACTCCTCAGAGGCATCAGATTCACCAAAAGTTAATGGAAGATCTAGTCTAGCAATCAGACAAACTAGCTGAGTACGAGCAACATCAGGTGAATAATCCCAATGATGAACAGAACCATCAGGATTGAATTGAACCAAAAACTGCGAATCATGGATCTTATCCCTCCTGTTCTGGCATTTAGCAACATGTTTGTTCAAGTGGCCAGTGCCAATTGCGGATCGAGCAGCATAAACAATAACATAGTGTATACACTTAGTAGAAACTCTTACCTTCTTTCCATTGATGTCCTTGTAGATCTTTTCAAAATCTTTCCAGCACTCAGATGTGGTGGAACGATTCCTCTTAGTGCCACTGGAACTACTCACCAGATCTGGATCAGGAGCATCGGGTGCTTCTTCACCATCACTAGCAGCAGACGGCTCTTCTTCAGCTACGTCGATAGGATCGACAGCGCTGCAGAGCTCGTCCGACTCTACCTCCATGTCGCTCTCATCATCTCCTAGTTGGCCCAACAACCGAAGCTCATCATTGATGGAGCGCTCTTGGACATCATCGTCGCCGTCCATCGCCGAGTTTCCGGTCCCTCAACGGATCCACCTGCGAACACGACATGGTTAGTGAACAACGAATATGTAGCACAAGAGTAAAAAACAAACAAGTTGAACGACTTACCAACGGATCCGAAGCACCAGAGCACACGACAAGGCCAACGAACAATGGATCCGGAGCACAAGAGCAAGGTCTAGCGAGGAGCACGATGAGGCAACAGGTACAGAGCAGTCAAGACTTAGTGTAGGGGAAGAATTAAACAATTCCGGAACAACGACTTACCAACAGATCCGTAGCACCAGAGCGCACATCAAGGTGAACGAACAACGGATCCGGACCAAGAGAGATAGGATCCACAGATGAGCATGACGAGGAAACACTTACAGAGGATGCGGGAGAGGGAGGAGACCAGAGAGGGGTGCGTCCAGTCGCCGAAGTGGGAGGAGACGACCGAGTCGCCGAAGATCTAGTGGCGGAGTCGTTGAGGAGAGGCGGAGTGGCCGAGGATGAGGAGAGCGTTCGAATTGCGGCCGGGGGAATGAAATGAGGCTAGGGTTCGCGTGTGAGGGGGGCGCGACCATCCGCCGATTTTGATAGCCTCCCGCCCGATCCGACGGCTGGGAAACCTTGACGGTGATCGACGGTCTAGGGCATCCGGGCGTCGGGCTGCTATCGGGCTGGCCCATTAACCGTGTCGGGCTCGGGCTAGCCAACGGGTCGAGAATGCGGCCCAGGCACGACCCAATAATAGGGCTCGGACCAGCTCGACACTAATTGCTTCATGTCGGGCCCGTGCTTGGGCCGAGAATTTCCGTGTTGGGCCTTGGGATGCCGATTGGGCCCAACCCATTTGGGGATCTATAGCTGCCTCTTTACGGAGCGGCTGAGCGAGCGTCCTCGCACCTCTGTAGACAACATCCTGTAATAACCCTCTCCACTAGGTCCATCAGGTGAGAGGCTCCTGCCATGCCTTTGACCAGGGCCCGGTTGCTCACGCTGCCAAGTATCAGCTTGATGGTCACAAGTGGAGGGGTTGATAGGGTGCCCTCTCGGAGGATGGCCGTCATCCTCAGGGTCACGATTCCCTCCGTAGTGGCCGGGAGCACGTGCACCGGCCCCTGGACGGCGTTGTTGACGTTGTAATGTTCTCCGAACGGCATCTTTTTTTCCCAAGACCCAGTCGAAACGATGAAAACGCGGGAATGGCTCGTCATTTGAATTGGAGGAAATGGATTAGAGACCGCCTCAAGAGCCGCTGCTTCCACCAGAGCTATAGGAACGCGGCTCCGCCGAGGAGTAGTCCCAGTAGCGGTCCAGGTGGATGAGCAGGTGGACTACTTCGCCTTCCGGAGGGGAGATAGGTGAACCATCCGGTGCAGGTCCATTACTCCGGCTGGGACGACCAGCGCCTCGTGGGAAGAAGGTGGTCTTCACTTCCAATGGAAGATCATCCGGATGAAGCATCCAGACAACAAATCCAAACAGTTCTGTGTCACCTTGGGAGAAAGATTGAACATCCAAGTGCTCGAAGACGCAAATAGGAAAAAGTCTACATAACCCCCCGAAGTATGATCTGGGGACTAATTAACCCCCTCAACTTCAAAACCGGATATTTAACCACCTATTCTATACAAAACCACTTAATTAATCTCTTAAGGTGGTTTTGAAGAGTGGTTTTGCCACATAATGTGGCGTATCTTGCCACATCAGCTGTTTGATGACAAGAGTACTGTACTAAGGAAAGGAGAAGAGAATGGAGAGTCCATGAAAGATCCAAATAGCAGCAGAAGCGTGCACCACCCATTCTCCACTGCACCTTGACCACGTTTCCCAATGCACCGAGTCAAAGAAGACAAGCCGTGGTGCCAGTGGAACCCGGCCAGTGTGTTTGTCCGTGACTGTGTTATGGCCACCTCCTGTTGTACAATAATGCATTTTTAATATCAACTCCTTTTACGTGTAAGGAGACCCAACGCCAGGAAAAGTCCACAGGCTCTGAATGACTATCGACCATCCTGCATGAGGTTGCTCTGCTGTACCATGCAATGCCAATGCACATTACTCTCTGTCACAGAACAGAACCACTGCCATGGCATTGCCACAGTACCTGCACAAGCGCTAGCCCTGTGTGTGGGGCACTAAAGACTTCGTGGTGTTTAGCCCATGGCTTTACCCGACGGGTGATGATGACTTGAGACGAAGCAAACGAAATATGAAACGGGGTGTTGGCGAGCAGTTAGAATTGAAGTAGCCCAAAGCTACTTCATTAGTGCGCTGCAGATTGATATTTTGTATTTTGTAGCGGGAGTGCATTAAAAAAACAGGATGCTCTTTTGTATTTTGTAATTGATATGCGGCTTCTACTAAACAACACATGCAAGATACGCCACATCAGCAGCTGATGTGGTAAAACCACTCTTCAAAACCACTTTAGGGGACTAAATAACTGGTTTTGTATAGATTAAGGGGTTAAATATCCGATTTTAAAATTGAGGGGGTTAAGTAGTCTTTAGATCATACTTTGGGGGGTTATGTAGACTTTTTCCACGCAAATATCCCCAAGGATTTGACGAACGCCATCAGCTGACTAAGCATGAAGGTGCAAGCGCTCCACAAAGATCCTGACCCGGAAAAACCACCTGGTGCTGACCGTGTGTAGCTCTGGCTGCCATGGTTGCACCAGAAAACTATTCTTAGCAATCGTGAAGGTCTTCCGATCAAAAGCACAATCTCTTTGCTCAGGCAAATCAAAGCGAGCAAGAAAACCCTCCGGCTTGTGCTTTGACACCACAATATGCCGCCGTGGAATATTGAACTGCCGGCTCATGGCTATGGTTAGTTCCCCCGCGCCAGCACCATGATTGCTATTGAGAGCAATGATCACCAGCGACTTATGATGTAGGTTACGGAGCTCCAACTCCATGTCCTCATTCGCGACAACTGTCGCCTGTCCACGAACAGGTCGCTGATTTGCCATGCCCACCACATAGTCTTCAGGACTAACTGCAAGAGGATGGGTCATCTTCAAGCCTGAGCGACCCCTTCCTGCTACCACTGCAGCAAAGGAGAGGTCGGAGCGTATCGAGCGGATGGGTGGGACAAGTGGTGGGATGACCAGCCTGCTGTGAATATTCGGTGTTGACAATAAGCGAGGGTGGATATGGCGAGTGCCGTCAGGACCTGGAGGCTCTTTGCAATGGCGTAGGTGGTGACCAGGGTGAAGACAAGTCAGGCAGCGGAGAGCTTTCCTGCAGTAGGCTACGCGATGATCCCTGGCAAGACACCGGAAGCACCTCCCGCGCAAGTCTTTTATGATCGCGGAAGAGTTCTCCGTCCTTCCCGGTGCTTCAATGTTGCCAGACAGCTTCAAGCGGCCAAACTTGCTCACTGATGCTGAGTGAATCCTCTGAGGACGCTGGTGTCTGGTCTGCTTCAGGTTACCTGTACAACGTCGAGACCTCGACTGGACTAGCTTCCATTCCAATGAATGTCCCAGAGTAACTCCGTCGCTGCACCCACCGCAGTTAAGAGGAACCAGCGCTGCTGCACAAGGAAGTAGCCTGTGTGACCCCTGATCCAGCCGACTAGGCTGTGAATGTTTGCTCCCAGGCGAAGTCTTGACTCCTTCGCATGAAACAGGAGATTCCTCAGCTGATCCAGCGGTAGCACTTAAGCACTTTGTTTCGTCCTTGTGGCAGACCGAGAGGAGGTCGGCTGCATTGGCATGGCTTCCACCCATAGCGTGTAACACCCAAAAAAAATTCAAACCTTGTAATCAACCTTTCAAATATATTAGGGTGCACTGAGTTTGCATTTTTGTGTGAAAAATTAAGTTCAAAACGTGTAGACTTCGAATAAATTTGAAATTCAAATCAAATCAAATCGGAAAAGAAAAAGAAAAGAAAAATAAAAAGGAAATCGGCACCTGGGCCGAATCTGGCCGCGGCCCAATTCCTCCCCCGCCGGCCCAACCGCGCCTTCCCCCCTCTCCTCTCTCTCTGGCCACCCGGGCCCGTATGTCGGCGCCTTCCCCTTCCTTCTTCCCCCGCGCGCAACCGACGCCATGCCCACGATCTTCGCCCGCGCCCACGATCCCTCGCCCCTCGGATCCACTCCCCCGTGGGAGTTTCACTCGAGCGCCACAACCGCAGCCGCCTCCGCACTTTAAAAGAGCCGGCGCCCCCATTTTTCCCCCTTCCCCGAGCTCTCCTAATCCTAGCGCCATCGCTGTCGGTGAGTTGCCGCCATTCTTCGCGTTCCCGTCGGTTCAACCCTCCGCCCTCTTTCTTTCTTGGCCTAACATGATCGCCGTACAGCCAGGAGCACGCCGGACACACCCGCTCGAGGAGATCCGCACTGCATCGCCGGAATTGTCGCACACCGACGAGCTCCGCCGCCTCCAACCATCGCCGACGCTCTCTTCTCTTCCCCAAGGTCAATTGACGTCTCCGGTGAGTTCGCGTGATCTCCCTGTTCAATTCTATGCGCTTAGATTCAAGGATTAGGGTTGTTTGCGTGAGATTTGGCCAGTTCCGGCGAGGTCGCCGCCAACGGCTAGGATTAGAAGCGGGCGTACCCCTTTGCTTCATAAAATCTGGGCCTTAGATTTAATATCCAACGGTCGACATTCAAAGCAGTCTGCGCACCAGCCGTTTTACTCCGGGGCCCCTGCAGTTTTGCGGGCTAGCCCCTAGAGAATTAGATTATTTTGCCAAAACCCAGGAAAATTGCAATCTAGCCTCTGGACTTTAATTAAATTAGGATTTAACTGCAGAATTCAATTCTAGCCCCTGTAAACTTGTTTAATGTTGCTTCTAGCCCCTGTCCAGTTAGGGAAATATGCGAGCTAGCCCCTGGACAATTCAGAAACTATTTACAGCATATAGAATATTTTCAGATTTACTAGAAATTGCAATAAAAATAGAAACAGATGTAGAAAAATAGATAAAAACTTATAAAATTCAGAATAAATATTTAGACAACTTAAAAATATATTTTATTGCTGTATAAATTTAAATAATTCATTTTAGCCACTAAAAATTATGTAGAAATTATATTTAATTTAGGATTAATTGTATAAAATGATTTTAAGCCTAGAAATAAATATCACACACCATTAAAAATTATTCAATGCATTATTCTAATCTAAAATAATATAATAATCATAAATAATTATATTTGCATATAGGAAAATCCCTAAAAATGTGTATTAAGCATAAAAATAATTGTAAAAGTGTTATAAAATGGTAAATCACATTTCTAACACATAAAATTAACCTTTAATAAATATCATTAGGTAAACTGATGCACATACACATTAAATCTCTCGTAGGTACGTAATTGCGTAGACTTTTGTGATTGTGTGCATGTGTATGTTTAGCATTGTATGTAGTACTTATTGCATGTTATTTCTCTTCGAATAGACCCGGTTCCCGAGCCGGAGACCAACTTCCAAGAACTTCAGTTCGACAACCACTTCAAAAGAGGCAAGTGTCCTTGACCATCTTGCACCTTTTTAAGGGTTTAGTTAGTTGCATGTTAATTAATATGAATCCTATGCTATGCCCTGTTGTATTACCTTTTACCTTGTCGCTTGGGTTATGGAAGGGTGGTTATGGGAATTACTTTACGCTTAGCCATGCATACTTGTTGGGTGGGAAAACATTGACCACACTTATTATTCATGACTTATTATTATGATTATGATTATGATGATGGAAATGGATTGTAGTAAATAGGAATCTGGCGGGTTGGTTTGAATGGTATGTTGCAGTACGAACGAGACCCGGGATTTGGGGATTGAACCTTGCCGGATTCTAAGGATCGGTTTATGGAGTAGCCACTAAGCTATACAGTATCGCCACAAGACTGAGTATGGGGCAGCTTGGTCGATTAATTAGGCCTCTCCTGGTCTAGTGCTGGTAGATGGATAGTGCGGGGAATTGGTTTAGCGTATCTGTCGTATGATCTGCATGGCTCAAGAGGGGGCTCCCATTGGCGGAGGTAAAATGGACTCTAGGTGCTAGAGCGGTGAAACCTTAGAGGGTCGGTTACTAGTCGGGAGGACCTTTATAAAGACCTCGTAGTGATCTCCTGGCCGCACACCTACGGAAGTGTGTAATGTGACCGACGGGTCACGGGCATCAGGGAGGTTTGTTTAGTCCACCTGGCAACAGGGGATGAAATCACGGCTTGTGGGTAAAGGATACATTCTCTGCAGAGATTGGGAAACTGTCATGACGGCAAAGAGCAGCTTGGTGTCGATTTCATAATTAGTATATGGTTGGGATTATGGTGGGATTTATGGATTGGAAATACATTTGTGCTATTACTTATTTACTCATTATTTTTTTACTATAATCTTGATTGGGTGGAATCACCTAGTTATAGGTTGCTTAATGAAAGCTAAGGTATAGGTAATGCATAGTGCTAACAGCCATTATGAGCCTTCCTTGTTGTAGCCTTCATTTCATCTCTCTTTCCACACTTGTTGAGTACTCCATGTACTCAAAGCGATTCCCCATCTCCCCCTCCAGACTACGAAGAAGAAGAAGCAGTAAACGAAGAGTTCTACGCCGATCCGGAGGAGATGTTCTAGGCGGGCGTACCCTCACGCAACTGCCTGTGGATTGGAGAAAGCGTCACGCTGCTGCTATCTTCCTCCTTATCTATGTATTTGATTTACTGTTGTTTATTTGAGACCTACGGGTCATTGCTGTAAGACCTATTTGTATTTCGAACATGGCTTGTATTATGATACTATTTACTTTTCGTCTACACATGTATGAATGAACTGATCCTGGCATACATGTGGAATGCATCTGGTTAGCGTTGGGACCAGGTGTGACATAGTGTGGCCATCAACTTCTGCAGAGGCCATAAGTGAGGGAGCAGGAGCGTTGGCCATCAAAGTCGGAGCTGGAGGGTGCAATCGCTTTCCACTGCCTCCAGATGCCAGCTGACCGTCAACAGTTGATGGCAAGGAGCCTGGCGACATTGCAAGTGCCATGTTGCTAGAGCAGCCACCTGCTTCCCGAACCGCCTTCAAAGTCAGGGATCCAATGGAGGACAAGCCAGTAATATCCAGGCTTAGCACAGTCTGATCACCAGACAAAATTGGCATGGCCGTCACCAACGGGTTAAGGAGGGAGGGTGACCTGCTAGGATCTACATGAACTGGGAGACCCATGAAATCCGGCTGTGTCTTCAATGTCAAGCTGGCCGAGGACCGTCGGGACCAGCCATCTTCAGAGTCCGAGATTCCCTCCCGTAGGATTGGCAGCAAGGAGTACGCACCTTCAGCTTGAGTGTTGTTGCCTTCCTCCGAAAGCTGACTCAACCTCCCTGGTGTCTTGAGTGACGAGAACGTTGTACAAATGAGATCTGGGGAACTGGCCGGGGATATGGGAGGAGGGTGTCAATGGTATCAATGGTGGATATCGAGACTAGAGTGGTCGACGGCATAAGTGGGCCCGCCGAGGTGAGGGCGGGATGCCAGTCACGATCGACGGAGGTGGACGCCGAGGCCGGAGTGGCCATCGGCGGTGGTGGAGGAGCTCCGCAACTCTCAGCGTCGACATTAGATTATTCGTGCAGTGTCCACACCGAACTGTGACAACGGTGAGCAATCTATTCCCTGGGACACTCACCTGCAACAATGGCAGTTAACCATAAACCAGATATCATTATGACAGTAAAATTTGCTTTATTTTTATTTGATATAGGTAAGAACCATGCATATCACGGCTCAGCTGTTGGATTCTTTTAATCACCAACTCTTTGTGGGCACTCACTCCCATGTAAGGGAGTATAAACAAAGTTCATGTGTGCATGATCCCCATACCAATGATTGTGTATGCATGCGGGTGTGTTGAGCCCATGCATGTGCACATGTACATACACAATTGACCAACATGTAATGCTGCCATGCTTGAGATAGAAAGAGAGAGACGATGGTGTACGATCTATGTGCAAGAGATGCACTGACCACCAGTACTACTAGCAATGTAAGATGTTGAGCATGCTCATGATTCGGCACTCAATTCATGATAAAATGGTACTGAAGGCTAATTGAGATGTGTTCTCAACACTAAGGGAAAGAAGCAGAAGATAGCGACGCATCATGCAAACCCACTTCACACAAGCTCACATGCCGAAGTTTGCACATTTTAGCTATACAGTAGAGTATGATTCTTGACTGCGTTTAGAATTACTTCCCTTTTTGGCCGCAAGGAATTCTCTAGCTCTCCCGTCAAAGTCGTCCAAATTGGTTCCGATGCCGCTCAAACCACCCGTATATCAGGAGGGTTGAACGACAAATAGGAACTCGCGCTCATCACTTTCCTCCGGGCTAACGTTGACGTGTTTGCTTGGCAACCGTCACAAATGCCTGGGATCCCCAGGGAAGTGATTGAGCACAATCTGAAGATTTACCCCGACGCTCGGCCTGTGCATCAGAAACCTCGGAAGCAATATGTAGAGCGACAGAACTTCATCTGACAAGAAGTGAAGAAGTTGCTCGAAGCTGGATTTATCCGAGAAGTCTACCATCCAAAATGGCTGGCAAACCCAGTCGTTGTGCCCATGGCCGGCGGGAAACTTCGGATGTGCATCGACTACACCACACTGAATAAGGCATGTCCAAAAGATCCATTCCCACTACCTAGAATAGATCAGATAGTGGATTCCACCTCCGGGTGCGAGTTACTGTGTTTTCTAGACGCATATTCTGGATATCATCAAATCAGGATGTCTAGGGAGGATGAAGAGCATACTTCATTCATCATAGTGGATGGATTGTATTGTTACACAGCCATGCCGTTTGGTCTCAAGAATGCAGCTTCAACTTTTGTACGAGCTATGTACAAAACTTTCGAAGAACTCATCAGAGACGTAGTGGAAGTGTACGTCGATGACATCGTGGTCAAAGTCAAGAACAAGGAGTCCCTCTTGGACACCTTGCAGGCTGTCTTCGACAAGCTGCGGGCCACCCGCACGAAGCTAAACCCAGACAAGTGCGTCTTCGGGGTTAGTTCCGGAAAGCTTCTTGGTTTCCTGGTAAGTCACCGGGGCATAGAGGCCAATCCGACGAAGATAAAAGCCATTGAAGACATGCGGCCACCAACCCGCATCAAAGACGTCCAAAAGTTAACTGGATGTCTAGCAGCCCTCAGCCGGTTCATTTCAAGACTGGCGGAAAGGGCACTTCCCTTCTTCAAGTTACTGAGGAAGTCCGGACCATTCCAATGGTCTGAAGAAGCAGAGAAGGCATTCCAGGAGCTGAAACAGTTCTTCACCACCCTACCAGTCCTGGTAGCTCCAAACCCTGGTGAGCCTTTATTGCTTTACATTTCAGCTACTGACGAAGTCGTCAGTATGGTTCTGGTTGCGGAGAGACCGGAACTACCCAATACTCAGGAATCCAGACCCCTTCGGGAGGGTCCGGAGGTTCCTGAAAGCAGGTCTGGGTCCCAGCTCCCAGACTTGAACCCACAAGAAGCCACTTCAGAGGACCCGGATCCCTCCGAGAGGATCCAGGTCATTCCTGAAGAAGCTCCGGGTTCCTCCACCCAGAACCCGGAGGTCCCCGAAGAGAGTCTGGACCCCTCTGAGAGGGTCCGGATCAATGGAGAGGAAGCTCCGGACCCCTCCGGGAGGGTCCGGACCATTCAACGCCCGGTATACTTCATCACTGAGGTGTTACATGATGCCAAGACTCGATACCTAGAGGTGCATAAACTGCTTTATGCAGTTCTTATTGCCTCAAGGAAGCTTCGACACTATTTCCAAGCTCACAAAGTCTCGGTGGTGACCTCATATCCACTTCGAGCGATCCTGCATAATCCCAATTCAACTGGGAATATTGCAAAGTGGGCAGCGAAATTGGCTGAATTCGATCTTGAATTCATTCCGAGACAAGAAATCAAGAGTCAAGCGTTGGCAGATTTCGTGGCAGAATGGACTCCCTCTCCATTAAACCCTGGGGGCCCCAGCGAGCAGAAGACGGAACCTCAAGTTCCAACCTTCACTAAGCCTCACTGGACCCTTTATTTCGATGGCTCCATGCAGAAGCAGGGAGCCGGAGCTGGAATCCTTCTCCTCGCACCAACCGGGGAGAAGGTGAAATACATGGTACACCTTGACTTCAAGGCAACCAACAACATGGCGGAGTACGAAGCACTCATCTATGGATTAAAGGTGGCACTTTCATATGGTGTCAAGCAATTGCTGGTCAAAGGAGATTCACAACTCGTCATCAAGCAGGTGAAGGGTGAATGCTCCTGCAATAATCTCCAGCTGGCTGCTTACCTCCTTGAAGTCCAGAGGCTTCAGAAGGACTTCGAAGTCCTAGACCTTCACCATGTTCAGCGTGCTCACAACGCTGAAGCTGACGAACTCTCGACCAAGGCGTCAACTGGAGCTCCGGCTCCTGACGGAACCTTTGTCCGGAGGTTGTCAAAACCCACAGTTCAGCCTGCCGAACTGAACGAAGGGGGCGAGATCAGCATACCGAAGCTGACGGTCCCGATGGCCCTGTTACCATGGCAGCCATCAAGGGTCGTAGGTGCTGTCGGAAGCTCCGAGCAACCCAGCACACAAGACTCAAATGCTCAAGTCAGTTCCGATGCATGGATCTCGGAGATCCGGAACTACTTGAAAGACAACATCCTTCCTAACGATGATGTATCCGCTGACCGGGTAGTCAGATTGGCTAAAAGATACACGTTGGTAGAAGGGGATCTCTACCGGCGCGGTGCCAACGGCATCCTAATGCGGTGCATCACAAGGGAAGAAGGCTGCGAGCTCCTCGCAGAAATCCATGGAGGCGAGTGTGGGAACCACGCATCTTCCCGCACGCAGGTCGGAAAAGCCTTTCGGCACGGCTTCTACTGGCCTACAGCGCTCCAGGATGCCACTGAGCTAGTGAAGAAATGCAAAGCATGCCAATTTCATGCAAAGCAAATTCATACACCCGCTCAGTCCTTACAAATGATACCTCCTACATGGCCTTTCGCTGTGTGGGGGATGGACATCTTGGGACCCTTCCCAAGAGCCGTCGGAGGTTACAAGTTCCTGTACGTCGCCATCGACAAGTTCACCAAGTGGCCGGAAGCTACTCCTGTTGTGACGATCAATAAACAATCTGCAATCAATTTCCTGCAATCCATCGTGAGCAGATTCGGAGTCCCAAATAAGATCATCACTGATAATGGGACTCAATTCACAAGCTCCGCATTTCAAGGATATTGCGAAGACCTCGGCATACAAGTTTGCTACGCTTCCGTAGCTCATCCTGCCAGCAATGGACAAGCCGAGAGAGCAAATGCAGAGATCCTTAAAGGACTCAAAACACGCACTTATGAGCGTTTGAAAAAGCACGGAGCCAATTGGATCGAAGAGCTTCCGCCCACTCTATGGGCCAACAGGACTTCTCCAAGTCGGGCAACCGGAGAAACACCCTTCTTCCTGGTGTACGGAGCTGAAGCGATCCTTCCTCCGGAAATCACCTTGGGTTCCCTCCGAGTCCGGACCTTCGACGAAGCCGCGCAGGACCAGCTCCGGCGCCAAGACCTAGACCTCCTTGAGGAGGGAAGGTGCCAAGCAGCTGTTCGGAACGCCCGATACCGCCAAGCTCTACGGCGCTATCACCAGCGGCATGTACACAACCGACAGCTCGAGGAAGGCGATCTGGTGCTACGGAGAATACTATCCAGAGAAGGGCAAAACAAACTCTCCCCCGGCTGGGAAGGGCCCTTTCGAGTGATCAAAGTATCCCGTCCCGGAAGCGTTCGCTTGGCTACCGAGGATGGGACACCTCTCCCAAATCCTTGGAACATCGAGCACCTCCGTAAGTTCTACACTTAATTCCACGGAGGTGAGTCTTAAGTAACTTGAAATGTATGTTATAGAGTCATTGTACAGAGTCGGGTAGTTCCTCCGGGAGAGCAGTCGGACCTTTCCCGAAAGGTTTGAAGAGCTCATGCAACACTTGATACAGTCTCCGGACTAGAAGTGTGGCTAACTACCCTGGGTCAAACGAGAAACCAAACACACTTAGCCTGGTTCTGTACCCTAAGAGTGTACTTGTTTCCCCTGTACCCCGGACCTATAATGAAAGACATCTTCATGTGAAATAGACTCCACGTGCATTCATTTTTGCATAGGCTCGACATTTTTATTTTTCTCTTTCTTGTCTATAACAGAAACGTGCAATTCTTAAGAAATTCTAGTTTGACCGGTTTACGTACGATTCGAGTTGAATTGTCGGATTTTTTAGATTTAAATGTCGTCTGTGGCCAACTCGCCTGAAAGCCGCCAAGCCATTCTAGGGCCGGAGTGCGCTATCGACTTAGCCTGGTCAAGAACCCTAAGTACGCCACTCTACCTACATCCCGGTAGGCCAAAGTAAGGTGGGTCCATGGACAGTTAGATCCAAAAGAAAAGACAATTCATCCAGTCGTATTAAAAATCGTGTTCAACTTAAAATTTTCTTGAGAACCGTAAGCCGCGAAGAAGTTATAGACAAGGAACGAATTTTACTATTTTTCTTGGCTTAAGTGTGCAGGAAAAATGAACCCTACGTTGATGGAGAAAAACCGGAGCTAATCAAGCTCCGACTCCCACTAGGGCGTCAACCGTCGGCGTTGACTTAAAGATGGTGAGAAGACCCTACCACTAGAGTCTGTTGCCAACAAACCAAGCGTGGCAAGGGTCATTGCCGGAGCTACTAAGCTCCGACACCTTGGAGTATTAACTATCGACGCTCAACGTGTTGATAGAGGCTATTGCCGGAGCTACTAAGCTCCAGCGATGGACAGTGCCGGAGCTTCTAAGCTCCGACAACTTCAGGGGACCTTCACTATCAAAAACTTCGAACCTAAATTCCACAAGTTCGAAGCAAATTCGTCTTCAACAAAACTCAACATCCTTTTGGTACATGTCCACAATCAAATTGTGCACATCTACCAGGGGGCCAAGTGAAGATAAAGATGTTGAAGACAAAAAAATGAAATTCGCAAAAAAGTGGGGATTTCATTTCATTTGAAGACCGGAGATTACATCTGGAGACAAGGGATTACAAAATTGAGGAAGAAGAGAAGATACAAGTAAAGGCTAAAAGAGACGGTCCTAGACCCTATGGAAGAACTCGGCGACCTTCTGGGCGACCTCCGACACGCTGGCTCGGGTAGCTTCGCCTTCTCCTTCGACGGGGCCTTCAAGCATCGGGTCCAGAGGAAATCGAGGATTTCGGCTGGTGTAACACGTCAACACATATTCTGTGACGTTCCTAGCCAGGGATTGCCCCTCGACCTCCAGCTGGTCCGCGATGACGTCGCCCACCTTGGAGAGCTTGCTGCCCGCGGCGCTCAACGCTTGCAACGCAAGGTCCGGCTCCGGCTCCGGATCATCCGGGAGCACGGGGCTGAATCCCATCGGCGCCAGCGCATCGTCGGCCTTGCTCAGGAACTCCCAAATTTGCAGGGAGTCCGCCTTCCTCACGTTCTTCATCTCTTCCAGGGATCTCCGGGCCGCCGTCAGCTCCGAATTCTCGCGGGAGAGGCGCTCAACTTCTTTGGCGTTCTGCTGGATCTTCGCAGCAACCCGCTTCTGAAGTCTTCCGAGCTCCTCCTCCCGGAGGTGGATCTTGTTCCGGCGGTCGACCAGGTCCTTCTCCCTAGCCTCCACTTTCTTCTCCCGGGCGACAAGGGCACACTCGTATTCGTAGAGTTCTTGCCCCCGCACCCAGGTCTTCTCCTCCTCCTCGAGGCAGCACTCCTCCAATTTCTTAGCGCGTTCCTCGAGGCCCTTGTCCGCCAGAGCTGTTTTCTCGGCGAGCTCTTCTTCCCGTCGCAAGACGTCATCCCGTAGCTCCAGGAGTTTTTGCTCCTCATCCTCGAGCCGTCTTTCCCTCCCTTCAAGTGCCTCTCGGCGCTTGATAAGTGCGGTGCTGATGGCCTCGAGCTGATCGAACCGAGCGTTGGCCGCGTCGTTAGCAGCCTTAGCTTGGTCGTGGAACTCCCGGGATTGAGCATCAAGGGCGTGAGTCATGCTCTCCCTCTCATCCAGCAGCTCACCCCAGAGCTCCAGGCGGATCTTCTCCCGCCTAATCCATTCCTTGTCATCCGCAAGCCTCGACTGCGCCAGCTTAGTCTCGAATTGGAGCCGATTACGCCACCGCCTAAGGGTTTGGCGCTCCTCTTCAAGAGCCTTGCTGTCGTGGAAGAAGGCCAGTTGGACCTGACGTAGACTGGAGCAGGCGTTGTCGATGGACATCGACAGAGAGATGGGCTCCGGACCTGCTGGGGTCTCTTCCGCTGGTTCCAGCGGGTCTTCATTTACAAAAATTGGGTCCCACTCTATAAGAGCGGAACCCTGAGCTTCCAAAGCGCTAGGGCCTTCCTCCGGGATGGCCTCAGTCGCCATCGAAGGAGGTCCCGCCACCAAGTCTTCATTTGCCCCCTCAGGCTGGGGGCCGACGACTTCGTTGAGGCACTCTGGCTCTGCCACGGGTACCATCGACGTCGTCGCCTCCACTGGCTCCGGCCGGAACACTTCTTCTGAGGGAGGCTCAAGCTCCCTCGCCTCTTCAGCCTCCGGCTCTGCGGCCGGCGCTCCAACAATCACCGGCTCTGCGACCGGAGTTTCGGAAGTAACCGGCTCAACTACCGGAACTACTTCAACTTCCGGCTCACATGCCGGGGCTTCAGCTACCTCCGGCTCAACCGCCGGGGCTTCAGCACTTTCCGGCTCCGAAGCCGGGACCGCTATTCCCTCCGACTCAACAGCCGGAGCTTCTACTTCTGCAGCACCAGGACCCGGAGCTTCTACCTCCGGAACGGGTGCCGCTGGCGCATCTTCAATCCCGTGGTCCGGCGCTACCACGGGAACTTCTGGAGACGAGTCGAGATCCATGACCACGACAGCCGGCGCCGGAGCTGTCGCAGCCTCCGCTTGGGGCGGCACCGGAGCTGGAGCAGAAGCCCTCGCAGCCTCAGACACTGTGGCTGAGGGCGGAGCTTCACTCCCCTTCTTGGGAACGCAGAACGAAGAAATTGAGCAAACAGATGCTACAATTAAAAATTAATCGAGGTAAGAAAGAAAAATTACCTTGGGAGGCTCACGCACCAGCTTGCGCGGAACCTCTTTCCCGAACGATCCGGGCTGGCCACGGTCGGCATGGGAGCTCCGGGAGGACTCCCAGGACTTGACGTAGCCGCGGGCGTTTCCCGGGTCGGAGCTCTCCTTGATCGGGAGGAACTCCTGGACCTGGAGGCCCTCACCGCTTCTCGTGCAGGAGTCGCGTGCCCGGAGCTGGCACCTCCGGAGGGATCCACCACGGGGACAGTCGCACTCCGGGAGGATCCCACCGCCGGAACAGTAGTGCTCCGGAAAGACCCCACCACGGGGACAGCCGCCACGGAGGCGAAGGATCTTCCTTCCTGAGGACGGGGAACTGGGGGGGAGGTGGCAGGCCCGACGGACCTTCCGTCAACATGTCGCAGCTTCCTCTTCCGGCTCTCCGGCTCCTCCGCCAACTCTTTGCCCTTGCCGACGACCTCAGCTCTTGGCTGAGAGACAGGGGCGGAGCCGCCTTCGGACAACCCGGGGATCGCCAACCGGGTGGTTGATCTTCTCTCAACGACATCAAGGTCGTCAAGCGCGGGCATCTTCCGCCGGAGCTCCCTGCTGAACTCAACTTCCACGTTTAGAGGGAGGAAAGCCGGCGGCGGAGTCAAGTAATCTCCGTCAACGTCGATGCCGTGCTGGAATTTCTTGAGGTGAAACTCCAAGGACTTCCCCACCATGCTGGACTTCAACCCGGTCTCAACCCGGTCCTCGTCCATCACGCTGTTGAGGGCCCAGGCGAGCTTCTCCCTCCTCTTCAGCGGCGCCCACCTGTTGGACAGGAAGTTGCAGAACACCGCCTGGGGAGTCAATCCTCCCTCCACACATTGGCGGATTCTGGTCAAGACAGGGTCGAAAGCTCCCGCCAGCACCGGAACTTCGCTCCATACCGACGTGTCAATGCCGGGCAGACCGTCTGGCAGCTCCAACCGCTCATGCTCCTCCACCCGGACGACTAACCAATCTTTCTTCCAGTCATCCCACTTCCCGGAAGGGAATGACCGGAGGTACTTGAATGGGCACTTCTTGCGCTTCACGAAGTAGTAGAAGCCAAGATATTCATCGCTTCGCCCGGTGGTTTGGACGGTGAAGAAGGTTCGGAAGAGCTCGATGCAGGGAGGGATGCCCACCCACATCTCGCAGAAGTGGACAAAGATGGACACAAGGAGAATGGAGTGAGGGCCAAGGTGGTACAGCTGCAGACCATAGAAGTCCAGCAGCATCAAAAAGAAAGAAGAAAACGGTGGGATCAGCCCCACCATGGCGTACGAGGAAAAGTACACCATCTCGCCAGAGTGCTCCTTTTTAAAGGGAAGCTCTCCGCCGGCGCGGACCGAGCGGTTGAAGAAGTCCGAAGACCACCCCATGAGGGCCTGGACCTTCTTCAGATCGCCGTCTGTCTTCAAGCGACTCTCACGCAGACCCAACTCCATCGCAGCAAAGCTAGGCAAGAGAAGAGGAGCAAAACACAAGTTGGGAGTTTGAGCGCAAGAATAGATGGGAAGCGTAAAGAACTCCCGACGGTGCGCTTTCCTTCTTAAGTAAGCCCTCGCAACGCTTGGATGGAAACTGCAGGAGAATCAAGGATACTACTCAAGAATTCAACCCTGCCGATGACAAGAGGGCCCGGGACCACCCTGACGATCAAGTCGAGGTTCTTACCCAGGCGAACAGTTGTCATCACGAGGCGGGAAACCCAAAGGCGGCGGACTGACAAGGCGCGCGGAACCGATACGGTTTTCGTATCGGGAACTGGCGACCTTCAATTGTGAGAGATCCGCACGACAAAGATCTTATCTGCCGTCTGAGGTGCGCCACGCGTCGGGATTTAACCGTAAAGCCCCGCCAACGGCACCTCCGAAGACCCTTGAAGACCCAGTTCAAGAGTCGCAAGTGTGGACCCACCTCCGGCGGAATGACTTCACCCCGTTGGCCTTCCCCGGAGGTAGGTCCAGGGGGCCACTGTCGGTACCCTAAAAACCGTACACCCCCTGAGGTTACAAAGATCTCAAAGGAAGGACATCTACTCAAATTGAAGACCCTCGGGGGCCCACTTGTCAGACATAACCGGACCTGCTTCTCCAACATGGTTAACTCCTAGGTTGCCACGTGTACTGTCAGACCGGAGCTAACACCCGCAAGGGTGAAGCTCCGGGCTAGGTACTGAAACGGCACCTCCGGACTTAACCCCTGACCGAGAGAAGCTCCGGACCTGACACGTGCCAGGCCACCCCGGAGCTTCCCGCTTCCCACAAGCAAGCTCCGGAGCTGCCACGTGTCCATACGTCGGAGCTGGCCGCTTCAAACCTCCGGGAGACATTGTAACGGCTCCGGATCTTCAAAGGACAGCCGCGGACTTCAAGACCCGATTAATTGTCATTAATTCCACGTTAATGACATTTAATCGGACGATCTTAACACCTGTAACGGCACTGTCGGAGCCGTTACAGGGTTATTAACAACAATTAATCTCGTGTATCAATACTAGTAACCGCCAGGGCCACATGTCGGGCCAGGCTGACATGTAACGGTTTGTCCTTGCATTATAAAAGGACAAACCGACGATACACGAGGGGATCGGACTCTCGAACGCTCTCAAGCATACAAGTGAATACAACACACACACACACCCATGGAGTAGGGTATTACGCTCAGGCGGCCCGAACCACGTAAACCACTATGTCTCTCGTGTCCAATCGTGATTCACCTTCTTGAGTCTCCGCGCGCCCAAACCGAACTACAAACTCCTTCAACACTTTAGTAGTGTCAGGGGATCTGCCGACTCCAACAGTCGACATGTAGTATTTTATAAAATTCTAGGGGCTTAAATCAATATTTACTCAATTTAAACTAATTTCAGATAAGTCTAGGGGCATTTTCATAAAAGTGAGGACCTATTCATAATTTAGTTGAAAAGTACAGGGACCTATCTGCATGTTTGGCTTTTCTATTTCTTTTTTATTTATCTTTCTATTGGAAAAAGGGATGGAATAAGTCTATGGAGCCGTGGACCAAGGGTAGGGCTACAGTCCACGGTGGACTGGGCGCGTACCCCTTTGGGGTCTTTTAATCCTGGCCGTCCAACAGGATCTGACGGCTCAAGAGGGGTGAGGCGGGGTGAGCGGCGTCCGACGGCCACTAGCAGCGGCGCCATGGCCGGTACCTCGCCGGAGCTCGCCGGATCGACGCTCCGGTGGCCTAGATCGACGGGAAGATGGATAGGGAGAAAGAGGAGAATTGGGGAACTTACCTAGGACGAGGCGCACGTGGGAAATTGGCCAGAGACAGTGGGCGACGGCGAGGTGCGGCGGCTCGTCCATCAGTGTTGTCGGGGAGGCGCCAGGGGCATCGATTCGCGACCAAAAAAAGCTCAACAGGGGCAGTGATTCATCTAGGAGCTCAGGATCGAGTCTGGGGTGGTCGGGACAGCTTGAATCCGTGGGGCATCGAGCTTGGCAATGGCGCGGCTTGGATCCTTCTCAGCCTCAGGGGTGCAGTCAGGCTACAGCCGAGCAATTGGTAAGTTTAGAAATCATTCATATTAAATATAACTATATGGATTGTTGAACTTACACGGTTTTCTTGTTTTGCAAGATAAGTACGGGGAGGAGGCTAGGAAGATACACGGCGAAGATTTCGATTGGGAACGTGAACCAATCGATCCTCAAGCCGCGTATGCAAGCGGAGGTGGAAAAGCACACGGAAGATGAGTTAAGTCATTTTATCATTTTTCAATTCAATGTATTCAAGATATTTCAATTTCATATTACTGACTCTCTTTTTTTATAGGCTCTCCATATTCGACGTAGTTATCGACTCGAGGGCGGCGAGACCTGCGAGAGGCAGCTCCACGCAGGTTTCGTCGGTGGGCACGTCAGGTCGCCGAGTCTCGCAGAGGGACATTGAGATGCAGTCCATCCGACAAACTGTAGAAGAGAACCTCAGGCGACAGGAGGTGGCGGAATGCCAAAGGATTGCGATGGAGGCCACAATCTCTTCCATGCAGCAGTGTTGTTGCAGATGCGGGAAGCAATGGAGGTAACAAAATGAAAACTAAAGTTCTCATTAATTCAGCGTAAATGACTTACTAATAGGTAATATTTAATGTTTGCAATGACAGGCCATGGCTCGGGTGCAAGGTCTAGGGATCCAGCTACCGCCACTACCAATCCTTCCAGGTGATCCTTCTTCCGCGGGTCAAGTAATTTTCTATGTCAACTTATAGATTTTGCAAATTGAGTCCAAATTCGATAATTCTTTCTTCTATATTTTTTAAAAATTAACATCTACCACCTGGACTAAATATTTTAAAACTGTGTATAGCTCACATTGTAATGTTTTGGTAAATATAAAATTAAATTATACTTACATATTATTCACATTTGTGTATCTCCTAAAAAAAGGGATATTTTAGTGAAATTGGTTTGTATGAACATATTGGTATTATGTAACATCCATATTTCATGAAAAATTTGATCAAACAAAGGTGCATTTGTGTGTTGCATTTTTGTGTGAATTTTTGAAGTTCAAACGAGTAGCAAATGTTGAAATTTGAATTTGAAATCAAATCAAAAGAAAAGGAAATGAAAAAGAAAAAGAAAAATAAAATAAAACCCCTTTTGGGCCAAAACCTCCCCCTGGCCCAATTCCCCTCCCCTCACCCGCAGCCCAGCCAGCCCCTCCCTCTCTCCCTCTCTCTACCAGGCGGGGCTCGCCTGTCATCCCTCCCAGGGAGCAACTGCCGCCTCCCTCTTTCCCGCGCTGCGCCCACGCCGCACCCCCCCTCCAACCGACGCCCCACGCACGCATCTACCCCGGGGAAACCCCCTTCGCGCGTGCCAGCAACCGCCGCACTCATCCCCTCTATAAAATTCCCCTCTCCCCCTATCTTTCCTCCTCCCTGCGTGCAAACCCCAGCCTCACCGTCGCCAAGGTTGGTCACCTTCGTTCCCGGCTAACCGTCGATTGCCTCACCCCTCTATCCCCTCTAACGTCTTCGCCGTGACACCAGGAGCACGCCAAGCAAGGTTTAGCGAGGAGATCACTGGGGAATCGCCAAGATCGACGAGTGCTGATGCCAACTGCCGCCACCTCTCATCACCGACCCCTCTTCGGCCGATTTCGCGCCCCGATACTCCCCTAGGTGCGTTCCCCTTCTCCCTCTCTCTCGTTTCATGCAAGTAGCGTGTTAAATGGGCTTAGAATTCGCCAGTTTGGCCAACTCCGGCGAGGTCGCCACTGCGGGCGTCGTGCGCCGCCGCGCTCGTGCGTCTAGCGTCGCCGGAGACGTCGTGGCCGCATCTCGTCCCTCGGTTCATACCGAACGGGCGAGATTAGAAGCGCGTAACGGTTCGGCCTTTAAAATCTCGCGCGTTCATGTCGGATCTGACGGCCCACATTGAATCTAGTTTTCCCGCCTCCGCTTTTTCACCGCAGCCCCTGGAAATTCACCAGCTACCCCTATCCTTTACTGGAATTCAGATCTAGCCCCAGAATTTGCAATCTAGCCCCTGGACTCTCTGGAATTGTATTTAATCAGTTAAATAATATAACCCCTGGAAATTTATAGAATTGTGGATTTAACCCCTGTACAGTGTAGGAAACTTATTATTCAGCCGCTGGACTTTTATTTAATTGCTGAATATTGTTTATAGGTGTATTTAATGTGTAGAAATTAGATAAAAGTGGTGAATAAATATAAAAACAGTAGAAAAATTTGTAGGGTGGGAGTTGTTGGAGATGAATTTTTTGCTACTAGCTGAAGACATTTTTCTCTCTTTTAAGTGGCTGGGCTAACACAATGCCAAGTAGATGCTAATATTAGTGGAACCCAATGGCTAACACGTAGCCAAATGTGGCATGGGATGAATATCTTGCTAGCTGAAGACAATATCTTGTAGCTCAAGAACAGAAGACAGAGGATGACAAGCCATTGGCTGGGATGAATATATTGCTGGCTAAATACACTTGATTGGCAGCAAGGAGAATGTGTAGTTGTTGGATTTCATTTCAAAGTTGGTTGGCATGCAGGGCACTATATCTCTGGGGATTGGGGGTCTGGACGTACCGGCAGTACAAGGGGTCACAGACCACAAGCTCTAGGAAGGTGGAGCCATCGGTGGCATCCCGAGAGAGGTGGAAGCGGCCATCGCGGATATCGCAAACGCGCCCACTGCTGTTAGGGCAGGAGTTATTGGAGATGAATTTCTTGCTAGCTGAAGACTTTTTTCTTTCTTTTATGTGGCCGTCGCATTTTTATCTCTTTTACCTGGCTAACACACTGCCAAGTAGAAGCTAATATTAGTGGAACCCAATGGCTAACACGTAGCCAAATGTGGCATGGGATGAATATCTTGCTAGCTAAAGATAATATCTTGCAGCTCAGGAACAGAAGACAAAGGATGACAAGCCACTGGCTGGGATGAATATCTTGCTAGCTGAATACACTAGACTAGCACCAAGGATAATGTGTAGTTGTCGGATTTTATTTCATAGACATGATAGGCGTAAGTGTTTGAATCATAACCAAGCAAGAAACCTTCATCGGACTTTGAAGCGAACTTTGAAGTCCTAGGCTTCTTGTTCAAAATATAGCATTTGGAACCGAAAACTTGAAAATATGAAATATTAGGCTTGTTACCGGTGAGTAGCTCATAGGATGTCTTCTTGAGTAGTCGATGAAGATAAAGTCGATTTATGGCATGGCAAGCGGTGTTAACCACTTCCGCCCAAAATCGATCCGAGGTCTTGTACTCATCGAGCATTGTTCTCGCTATCTCTATGAGGGTTTGGTTCTTTCTTTCGGCAACTCCGTTTTGTTGAGGGGAGTAAGGTGTTGAAAACTCGATCGTGCTTTTTGCCTTCTTCATCTAGGTATTCCTCCACTTGTGTGTTCTTGAACTCCGTGCTGTTGTCGCTTTGAATGTTCTTCATTGTCAATGAGAATTTATTTTGAGCTCGCTTGAAGAACTTCTTGAGTGTTCCTTGTGTTTCTGACTTATCATGTAAAAAGAAAACCCAAGTGAAGCGAGAAAAATCATCAACAACTACTAAACCATATTTGTTACCGCCGATGCTTATGTAAGCAATTGGACCAAATAAGTCCATGTGAAGTAGCTCAGCGGTCTTGTTGTAGTCATGACGTTCTTAGCGGGATGAGGTGCTCCAACTTGCTTCTCGGCCTGGCACGCGTTACAATGTCTGTCTTTCTCAAAAACAACATTCTTCACACCTCAGATGTGATCGCCCTTGATGAGTTTTTGAAGGTTCCTCATACCAACATGTGCTAGCCGTCTATGCCACAGCCAACCCATGTTGGTCTTTGCAATCAAGCATGTGTCAAGTTCGGCTTTATCTTTGTTGAAGTCAACAAGGTAAAGCTTTCCCTTTAACATTCCCTTGAATGCAATGGAACCATCACTCCTTCTAGAGACAGTCACATCCTCGTTAGTGAACAAGCAATTATCACCTTTGTCACATAATTGAGATATGGACAACAGGTTATAATCTAAGGAATCAACATGTAATACATGAGAAAGAGTGTGTTTAGATGATATGGCAATTTTACCAGTACCGAGCACCCTTCCTTGACTATTGTCTCCAAAATAGATGCCCTTGCTTAGATCCTCATTTGCTTCATATTCAACAAACATCTTTCTTTCTCCGGTCATATGGTTGGTGCAGCCACTGTCTAGCACCCATTTTGATCCACCGGAGGAATATGCCTACAAAAATGAATCATGCCTTGGTTTTAGGTACCCAGCTTGCTTGGGTCCTTTTAGGTTAGTCACAAGGGATTTGGGCTCCCACACATGAGACTTAGTGTTCCCATGGGGTGGCCCAACATAATGAGCATAAACTTTGCCAAAATTACTTCTCATTAAGACATAAGATGCATCGAAAATTCTAAATAACATCTGGTGTTGTTTATACACAGGACTAGTCTGGGAGATCGGACTTGTCCGGAGGACCGGACTTGTCCGGTGATCATGCGTGTTGGATTCAATAATTTTGGATTTTTCTAGTTTGAGAGGGTCTTCCCTTTACAAAGGCATTGCTTTCCTTGTTATTCTTATGGCTTCTAGCATGTTGCTTTTCACCATAAGAGTAACCAATGCCATATTTGACCCCTTGTACTGCCGGTACATCCAGACCCTCTATCCCCAGAGATAAAGTGCCCCACTGAATGTGACCTAGAGGGGGGGGGGGGGGGTAGGCCTTTTTGAATTTTGTCGGAACGTGTAACATTTAACAACCAGATCAAATATCGAGATATCGGACTAGTCCGATCAAGTGCGGACTAGTCCGGTGTGTATCGACTGGGTTAATCAAATTTGATCGATTAACTTGATCCTAGGATGTAAGCAGCGGAATTATACTTGTAATTTAAGTGTTACACGATTATGAACTAGGATGTGCCACAAGTCAATCTTATATTCAATGTTTCAACGTAAAGTAAGCAAGATTCATTGAAACCCTAGATTGATATGAAGTATAAGAACGATGAGCGCAACGCAAGAACACAAGCACTTTATCCCGTGGTTCGGTTCCCATAGAGGCAACCTACATCCACGTTGAGTAGTCCACAAAAGGACCGGGTCTTCTCCAACCCTACCCTCGTCGGATCGCCACAGAGGCCAATCCTCTTCACTTTATCACAAAGGGCAAATAACCGAATTCAAGGGGCCTTCTCACACATTGAGGGCTCCCCGAGATTACAACAAGAACTCCACCAAGAACACACTCGAAAGATTACAATGAAAAACCACAGGAGTGTGTTAGGGAATCAAACCAAGAGCTCAATGAGTGACAAACCGTGTCTCTACAATGAGCCAAAGTGTATCCTCAAGGGATTTATCTTTGTTGCTTTTGATTTCGCGGAGAGATGTGTTTTTGAGGCTCTTGGGAGGTGTGACGGCGCAGGGGGTCGAGTGATATGAAAGATGGGCCATGTACACCTATTTATATGGGGTTCCGAAAAGTGACCCTTAGGGTTCAGAAAGATCAGACTAGTTCGTGGTGGACACCGGATGTAGCAAACTCTAGGTGTCCCGAAATATCGGACTAGTCCGGCTAGAAGCAAACTTGTCCGGTTTCAGTTCTGGAAATCTTCGAACTAGTCCGATGGATTTCGGACTTGTCCGGAAAAGTGAAACCCTAAGTGAATTGGGGACAAGTCCGCACTTGGAGGACTTGTCCGATTTAGGTCAGAGGGTTTTTCGGACTAGTCCGTGCTAATATCGGACTTGTCCGATTTTGTGCAACTTGTGAAGTGTTTGGAGGACTAGTCCACACTGGGGAGGACTAGTACGATTCTAGTCATAGAGATATCAGACTAGTCCGTGGTGGTATCGGACTTGTCCGATCTTGTGCGGAAAGATATCGGACTAGTCTGGTGTCAGTCGGACTAGTTCGGTCCTGTATAAACTTATGCAATGTGTGTGATTATTTGTGCTTGAGCTCTTGGGGTGTGTTTCCTTAATACACTCCATACACAATGATCTACTACACTTGTTCCTTGAGCTCTTTTCCACATTGCTCCTCATTCTCCCTTCTTTTTGCCACCTTGCTTATTTTCTCATTAGAACCTGTGCTCATCTCAACAAAGTGGTTAGGATCTCATTTACTTGTCATAAATCATCCAAAACCCACAAGGGATTCCTAGATGCACTTTCATTCTCCCCCTTTTTGGTGATTGATGAAAACCAATTGAGATTTCACAAAATATGATAGAAAGTTGAGATTTTCATAAAGTGTGCACCTATGAGTTTAAAACATATTAAGCAGTGAAAACATGATCCATATGTGCACTCTTTATGGTGGGATGCAGAACTAAGTGAATAGAAGCAATAATCAATATGAGAATGACAAAATTGACATCAACACATCAACAATAAACATATATGTCATTTTTATAGCAAAAACAGAGATTTCATCAATTTCTTCATAAGCAGTTCAAAACATTGCATCACAGGACCATAAGTATCATAAGAGCATATTAAAAGATTTACAACCCACAAAATAGACAAAGGACATAGAAAGAAGCTCTCCTCGCATCCTACAGCTAAAACCTAAGACTCCCCCTCAATCTCCCCCCCTTTGGCATCAAGACACTAAAAAGAAGGAGAGGAGAGACCTAAGGTCTTCAAGCCTCGCTGTCGGTCCTCTCATCGTCTTCATCTTCATCTTCTGGCTGATGAGGAGGAGGAGGAGGAGGAGGAGGAACGGAGCCACTCGAGTCCCCAATGCCAAAATAGGCAAGCTCGGAGGGAGTCAAGGGCCCGAGCTCGGTGTAGTTAGACTCGGAGTCATCAGAAATTACTAGAGATCCAATGGGCTCGATCTCCAGCTTTTGGCAAATCTGCTTCTTGTTCTCCTTGACATATCTCATGTCTTCCTTTCTTCTTTTGTTGAGCTTGTGGGCCTTCACCTCAGCCTTTTTGCAGGAGGCAAAAATGGCAACCAGGTACTTGAAGATGCCACTTGGGGACCCCTTTTGAGGAGGGGCCCTAGTGGCGGGAGCAGTCCTAGCACCGGCACTGGCTCTCGCTGGGGCCTCAGGGTTGGAGGCCGGAGATGGAACAACTTGTACAATTGGCTTTTGGGGCATCTGGGGCCTCGAGGGAAGGTGCTCCACATCCTTGACAAACTCTATGTTTGTGACCTTCTCAATCATAAACATCACATAAGGAGCATAGCCACATGACATGTTCGGTGTGCAGGAGATGTTCACCATGCCATTCCAAATATAGTCACAGACATCAAATCTTATGTCTTTGCTAATGACCTTCATCAAGGTCCTAAGATACCCTTGCACACTCCCTGCATCCCCATCCTTGGGGTCAATTGCCTTCCTCAGGACCCTGTTCAACACCACAAAGAAACGCTTCATATTCTTTGTTGAAGGGGGATTGAACTTGGAGTTGGGCTCATAGGAGAACTTCATCCTGTCCTTCTCAATGACACCTACATTGTGGATTATCAAGTTGTCATTGCTTGAGGTGTCAAGGTGAAGCAATCTTGCAAATTCCTCATAAGTTATGTTGTACTTGGATCCATGAGTCATCCAAGTCACACTTTCTTCTTCGTCATTTGAGAAGTGGCAAGTAGCATAAAACTGGGCGATGACTTCATCATTCCAGTTGTTCTTGAAGGAGAAGAGGTCCCTCAATCCATGCCTTCCAACTGCCTCCACCACTTGAATAAACAGTGAGCAACCCTTCTTCTCAAAATGCGCCCAATCGATCCATTGGCTGCGCACCACGGGTGTCTTCATTTGGAGGTATACAGACTTGTAGAAGTCTGCATGGAAGTTGCTCCAAAACCTCCCATCAGCAACTTGCTTCGGATGGCTGTAACAATCAACGTTTCTGAATTTGGCAGCCGCTTCACTGCCCTTCCCATTGAATCTCTCCTCTGTGGGGTCCCTGGCCCCTTCCCTTGGAGCTGACAGCTTTAGAGGGCCAATCGGGCCCATTGCAATTCCCTTGCCCTTGCCCTTGGCTTGGCGAGGGCCACCACCTGTTGAAGCCTTGGATGCTGGCTTCTTTGCGAGGACTTTCCTTTGAGCCTGGGGAGGAGAGGTAGCTGGCTCAGAGGGGCGTTCTCGGCGCTTCTTGCCAAGGCTTGTCGAGGACTGAAGCACGACTTCGTGGTCCATCTCGGCCTTGAAGTCGGAAACCTCGTCGTGAGAGTTTGACATGCCCTGAGAATGGATTGCACAAGGTATTGATGATAAAAGATGACAAGGAACTGCATTGAGAGATTAATAAGTTAGGGTTGAGTTCAGAAAAATTGGACTAGTCCGGTGTTCAGGCACAGACTAGTCCGGGTGACCGGACTAGTCCGATATTCATCCTTAAGAACCTTAACTATGAGACAAATGGAGTTGCTCAATGCAAAAATAGCCTAACAGCAATGTAATACATCAAGAACACTTGTATTATATGACAGAAGCTAGGATATTCAATCAAAAATGAAGAAAATGGAGATTTCTAGGGTTTGGGGGAAAATTTACCGAAAAATCGCTTGAATCTCGGAGAAGAGAGGGTTGAAGGGGCAGACAAGTCCCTGGTCTTCAATCCCTAAGCGAAGGGGGTTGATTTCCACCCAAACTTGGAGATTTTTGATGGAGAAATCATCGAATCGCCTTGGGGAGCTCGAGTGTGGAGAGAGAAAGCTTGAGGCAAGTGTGCGGTGAGGGAGATTAGGGTTTGGTGGCGGATAGGGTTATGGACACGAAAAATTGGACAAGTCCGAAAATGATCGGACTAGTCTGAACTTTTCCAGAGGCTATATCGGACTAGAACATGTTCTGTCGGACTAGTCTGGCCTAACCAGCGCTCTGCGGACTAGTCTGCATGGGCGGACTAGTCCGGGTAACAACGGACTAGTCCGTAGTCACCAGAGAAGAAATGCCTAGCCCATTCGTATATATTCGAAGATACTTATTTAGAAAATAGGGAGGCAAATCAAATCAAACAATCTTGATGAATATGATCAGTAAGCATACAACAATCAAGCAATGACCATAATTCACCAAGATCTATTAATTGACATAGTTTTTTGGAAAAATTGAGAGAGATGATTTCACAACACAATCAATGAATTTTGAAGATAGCATTCAGGTGTACAAGATTTCAAGCCACACTTCGAGAATCAAGGATAATTAGTTCATTTCGGAGTTCGCAAAAGCGTTTTTCATCAAGTGGCTTGGTGAAAATGTCGGGTAGTTTTTTTTTGACGTTGACATGTGAAATGGCTATATCTCCCTTCATTGAATGATCTCTCAAAAAGTGATGTCGGATGTCTATGTGTTTGGTCCTAGAGTGCTCAACGGGATTATGGGCAATTTTAGTGGCACTCTCATTATCACAAAGGAGTGGAATGCGTTTCATATTGTAACCGTAATCCCTTAGAGTCTGTCGCATCCAAAGGAGTTGAGCACAGCAACTCCCGGCTGCAACATACTACGCTTCGGCTGTGCATAGGCCGACGGAGTTTTGTTTCCTGGAGGACCAAGAAACTAGGGATCTACCTAGGAATTGGCATGTACCGTAGGTACTTTTTCTATCTACTTTGCATCCGGCATGATCTGCATCGGAGTAACCAATGAGATTAAATTTGGAACCTTTGGGGTACCAAAGGCCTAGGTTGGGTGTATGAACTAAATACCGCAAGATTCTCTTAACGACTGTCAAATGGCACTCTTTTGTGTTGGCTTGAAACCTTGCACACAAGCATACACTTAACATTATATTTGGCCTAGATGCACATAAGTAGAGTAGAGATCCAATCATGGAGCGATATACCTTTTGATCGACGTTTGATCCATCATCATTGAGATCCAAGTGGCCATTCGTTGCCATGGGAGTCTTTATGGGCTTTGCCTTGTCCATTCCAAACTTCTTGAGTATGTCTTGAGTGTACTTAGTTTGGCTTATGAACGTCCCTTCCTTTTGTTGCCTCACTTGGAATCTCAAGAAGTACTTTAGCTCTCCCATCATAGACATCTCACACCTATCTGTCATAATTTTACTAAATTCCCCACAAAAAAGATTTGTTAGTTGAACCAAAGATTATATCATCAACATAGATTTGACAAACAAACAGATCATTGTCAAAGTTCTTTGTAAACAATGTATAATCTACTTTACCGATCTTAAAGCCATTTTCAATTAAGAAATCTCTAAGACACTCATACCAAGCTCTTGGAGCTTGTTTGAGGCTGTAGAGAGCCTTACGCAATTTAAATACGTGGTCGGGAAACTCTTCATCTTCAAATCTGGGGGGTTGCTCCACATATACGTCCTCCTTGATTGGTCCGTTGAGGAAGGCGCTTTTCACATCCATTTGATAGAGCTTGAAATCATGGTGAGTAGTATATGCAAGTAATATTCTAATAGACTCAAGTCTAGCTATAGGAGCAAAGGTCTCATCGAAATCCAAACCTTCGACTTATGAATACCCTTTGGCCACAAGTCATGCCTTGTTCCTTGTCACCACCCCGTGTTCATCTTGTTTGTTGCGGAAGACCCATTTTGTGCTGATGACATTGGACTTGGGTCTTTCGACTAGTTCCCACACCTCGTTTCTTTTAAAATTGTTGAGTTCTTCTTGCATGGCCACTACCCAATCCGGATCCTTCAATGCATCCTCACCCCTGCGCGGTTCCAAAAAGGATACAAAAGAATAATGCTCACAAAAATTAGCTATGCGAGATCTAGTAGTTACTCCCTTTTGGATGTCACCGATGATGTTATCGATTGGGTGATCCCTTTGGACGCATTGGTGTACTCTTGGGTGTGGTACTTGCTGTCTTGAATCTTCATGATTATCTTCTTATCCCTCTAAATGGTTGCCCTCATTGACTTGAAGGTCATTTTTGTCTTCTTGAGGTTGATCTTGTATGGAAGCTCCCCCTTGATCATTGGCCTCCTCTTGTGGTTCATTTTCCTCATGCATATGTAGAGGTGGCTCTTGTGATCGAACTTCACCCAACGCCATTCTTCTCAATGCTTGACAAGGAGCTTCTTCTTTATATAGCACACATGGATCAACTTGTTCCTTTTGGGAGCCATTAGTTTCATCGAACACTACATCACGTGCTACTTCAACAAGTCTGGAGGTCTTGTTGTAGACATGATAGGCGTAAGTGTTCGAATCATAATCAAGCAAGAAACCGTCATCGGACTTCGAAGCGAACTTTGAAGTCCTAGGCTTCTTGTTCAAAATATAGCATTTGGAACCGAAAACTCAAAAATATGAAATATTAGGCTTGTTACCGGTGAGTAGCTCATAGGATGTCTTCTTGAGTAGTCGATGAAGATAAAGTCGACTTATGGCATGGCAAGCGGTGTTAACCGCTTCCGCCCAAAATCGATCCGAGGTCTTGTACTCATCGAGCATTGTTCTCACCATCTTTATGAGGGTTCAGTTCTTTCTTTCGGCAACTCCGTTTTGTTGAGGGGAGTAAGGTGCTGAAAACTCGATCGTGCTTTATCCCTTCTTCATCTAGGTACTTCTCCACTTCCGTGTTCTTGAACTCCATGCTGTTGTCGCTTTGAATGTTCTTGATTGTCAATGAGAATTCATTTTGAGCTTGCTTCAAGAACTTCTTGAGTGTTCCTTGTGTTTACTTATCATGTAAAAAGAAAACCCAGGTGAAGTGAGAAAAATCATCAACAACTACTAAACCATATTTGTTACCGCCGATGCTTATGTAAGCAATTGGACCAAATAAGTCCATGTGAAGTAGCTTGAGCGGTCTTGTTGTAGTCATGACGTTCTTAGCGGGATGAGGTGCTCCAACTTGCTTCTCGGCTTGGCACGCATTACAAGGCCTATTTTTCTCAGAAACAACATTCTTCACACCTCGGATGTGATCGCCCTTGAGAAGTTTTTGAAGGTTCCTCATACCAACATGTGCTAGCCGTCTATGCCACAACCAACCCATGTTGGTCTTTGCAATCAAGCATGTGTCAAGTTCGGCTTTATCTTTGTTAAAGTCAACAAGGTAAAGCTTTCCCTTTAACATTCCCTTGAATGCAATGGAACCATCACTCCTTCTAGAGACGGTCACACCCTCGTTAGTGAACAAGCAAATATAACCTTTGTCATATAATTGAGATATGGATAGCAGGTTATAATCTAAGGAATCAACATGTAATACATGAGAAAGAGTGTGTTTAGATGATATGGCAATTTTAGCAGTATTGAGCACCCTTCCTTGACTATTTTTTCCAAAATAGATGCCCTTGCTTGGATCCTCATTTGCTTCATATTCAACGAACATCCTTCTTTCTTCGGTCATATGGTTGGTGCAGCCACTGTCTAGCACCCATTTTGATCCACCAGAGGAATAGGCCTACAAAAACGAATCATGCCTTGGTTTTAGGTAACCCAGCTTGCTTGGGTCCTTTTAGATTAGTCACAAGGGATTTGGGCACCCACACATGAGACTTGGTGTTCCCATGGGGTGGCCCAACATAATGAGCATAAACTTTGCCAAAATTACTTCTCATTAAGACGTAAGATGCATCGAAAGTTCTAAATAGCAATTGTTGTTGTTTATACACATGACTAGTCTGGGAGATCGGACTTGTTCGGAGGACCGGACTTGTCCGGATCCCGACCGGACTAGTCCGGTGATCATGCGTGTTGGATTCATTAATTTTGGATTTTTCCAGTTTGAGAGGGTCTTCCCTTTACATAGGCATTGCTTTCCTTTTTATTCTTAGCTTCTAGCATTTTGCTTTTCACCATAAGAGTAACCACTGCCATAATTGACATTTGGAGGTCTTGTGACCAAGTATGCACTACGTGCATATTTGATCTTCTCCTTGTCAAATATGCCATTTTGTGAAGGATGGTTGTCCTTTGTAGAGGTTGACTTGTCTTTCAAGCTGGTGTCAACTTTACCACATGTACAACTAGAAGCAACTTCAGTTTTAATGGGTTGAGAAGGTGAACTTGAAGAGGATGAAGGGTCACCTTGCTTGAGTGACTCAACTTGCACTTCAAGGATCTTGTTAACCTTGATTAGGTTAGCAAGTTTGTCCTTGATTGTAGCATTTGAGTCGCTTAACTCCAAACAAGCTTCCTTGCTTGAAGCTAATTCAAGCTCTAGTGACTTGCTTCGCTCCTTTTCATGTTCTAGAAGCTTGTCAAGTTCAGCATATTCCTCCTTTTGGGAGATAAGCATGTCTTCTTCACGATGTATCAACTTCTCCTTCTCAACAAGTTTATCAAGTAAAAATATCATTTTTGCGGTTGTATTCTTATCAAGTCCAATGAGCATATCTTCATTATCGCTAGCAATTTCACTATCACAAGAATAGGAATGTACGGAAGAGGGTTTTGTTGTTACCTTGCGTTTACCTTCCTTTGCCATGACGCAGGTGTCGTTCCCCTTCCATGCGTTGAGAGTAGGGAAGAGAGTGGACTTCTTGGATGTCTTCTCGATGGCTATGCTGGTCATCTCCTCATCTTCTTCGGATGAGGACTCATCATTTGAGTCTCATTCTCGCCCAAGATGTGCTTGTTCAGCTTGCTTCTTCTTCTTGAAGAACTTCTTGGGTTGAGGCTTTGCTTCTTTGGTCTTCTTCTTGTTCTCTTCATATGGGCAATCAACTATAAAGTGGCTATACTCACCACAATTATAGCATGCCCGCCTCAATTTTGGTTTTGATCTGTCCTTGTACTTTCCTTCACTTGATTTAGTGCCTTGTCTCTTCTTCATCATCTTGTTGAATTTCTTCATGAACAGTACCATGTCATTTTCATCCAAGTCACTGCTTTCATCATCACCGTCTTCTTCTAGTTGAGTTTCTCAAGCTTCATTAGACAAGGGCTTAAGGATGGACTTTAGAGCGACCCCTTTCTTCTTTGCCGAGGTGAGGTCGGCAATTCCTTAACATGTTTGGCTTGTTTTTCCATCATCTCAAAGTTGATGATTTTCCCAAGTACCTCATTTGGAGTCATCTTCTTGTATCCGGGGCTTTCTTGTATCATTGAGCACAAGGTGACATTGCGAGGCATGAAGACTCTAAGGATGAGCTTCACTACCTCGTGGTCGTTCCACTTCTTGCTTCCGTATGCTCGCACCTTGTTGATGAGCGTCTTTAATCGGTTGTACATGTCTTGTGGCGACTCATCTTCTTCGATTGCAAACCTTCCCAGCTCGCCTTCAATCATCTCGATTTTCGTGTTTTGCCTCCACAATGAGTAGTCATTGTCGTCAAAGTGTGGGGCTTTTCCAAGTGGAATAGATAGATAATGATTGTTGTTAGTATTTAGGCAATCATAGTTAAAAGGATATCGGGAGTAGTCGGTGTGACTACTCCCCTTCTTTCTCTTCTCATCTTCGATCTTCACCTTTCCCTTGGAAAGGGATTTCTTCTTTAGGAGCGCCTTGAGTTCCAGCGTCTCTCATCGTCATCCTCGAAGTCTTGAATGGCCTCAAGGAGCTTCTCCAATTTTTGGTTCTTGTCTTCATCAACCTTCTCTTGGTTGTTGCTCTTGTGTACGTCCATCATGTCCGACATGATCTCTTCAAGCGATTAGTCTCCTTCTTGAAGAACCTTGCTCTGATACCAATTGAATGTGGCCTAGAGGGGGGGTGAATAGGCCTTTTTGAATTTTGTTGGAACCTGTAACACTTAACAACCAGATCAAATCTCGAGATATCGGACTAGTCCGGTCAAGTGTGGACTAGTCCGGTGTGTACCGACTAGGTTAATCAAATTTGATCAATTAACTTGATCCTAGGATGTAAGCAGCGGAATTATACTTGTCATTTAAGTGTTACACGATTATGAACTAGGATGTGCCACAAGTCAATCTTATGTTCAATGTTTCAATGTAAAGTAAGCAAGATTGATTGAAACCCTAGATTGATATGAAGTATAAGAACGATGAGCGCAAAGCAAGAACACAAGCACTTTATCTCGTGGTTCAGTTCCCGCAGAGGCAACCTACATCCACGTTGAGGGGTCCACAAAAGGACCGGGTCTTCTCCAACCCTACCCTCATCGGATCGCCACGGAGGCCAATCATCTTCACTTATCAGAAAGGGCAAATAACCGAATTCAAGGGGCCTTTTCACACGTTGAGGGCTCCCCAAGATTACAACAAGAACTCCACCAAGAACACACTCGAAAGATTACGATGAAAAACCATAGGAGTGTGTTAGGGAATCAAACCAAGAGCTCAATGAGTGACGAACCGTGTCTCTCCAATGATCCAAAATGTATCCTCAAGGGATTGATCTTTGTTGCTTTTGATTTCATGGAGAGATGTGTTTTTGAGGCTCTTGGGAGGTGTGACGGCGCAGGGGGTCGAGTGATATGAAAGATGGGTCGTGTACACCTATTTATATAGGGTTCCCAAAAGTGAACATTAGGGTTCAGAAAGATCGGACTAGTCCGTGGTGGACACTAGACTAGTCTGGTGTGCTGTGTGTAGCAAACCCTAGGTGTCCCGAAATATCGGACTAGTCCTTCTAGAAGCGGACTTGTCCGATTTTCGTTCTGGAAATCTTCGGACTAGTTCGATGGATTTCGGACTTGTCCAGAAAAGTGAAACCCTAAGTGAATTGGGGACAAGTCCGCACTTGGAGGACTTGTCCGATTTAGGTCAGAGGGTTTTTCGGACTAGTCCGTGCTAATATCGGACTTGTCCGATTTTGTGAAACTTGTGAAGTGTTTGGAGGACTAGTCCGCACTGGGGTGGACTAGTCCGATTCTAGTCAGAGAGATATCGGACTAGTTCGTGGTGGTATTGGACTTGTCCGATCTTGTGCAGAAAGAAATCGGACTAGTCCGATGTTAGTCGGACTAGTCCGGTCCTGTATAAATTTGTGCAATGTGTGTGATTATTTGTTCTTGAGCTCTTGGGGTGTGTTTCCTTAACACACTCCATACACAATGATCTACTACACTTGTTCCTTGAGCTCTTTTCCACATTTCTCCTCATTTTCCCTTCTTTTTGGCACCTTGCTTGTTTTCTCATTAGAACCTGTGCTCATCTCAACAAAGTGGTTAGGATCTCATTTGCTTGTCATAAATCATCCGAAACCCACAAGGGATTCCTAGATGCACTTTCACCCACATGCCAACCAACTTTGAAATGAAATTCGACAACTACACATTCTCCTTGCTGCCAGTCTAGTGTATCCAGCCAGCAAGATATTCATCCGAGCCAATGGCTTGTCATCCTCGGTCTTCTGTTTCTTTGTTTCTGAGCTGCAAGATATTGTGTTCAGCTAGCAAGATATTCATCTCATGCCACATTTGTCTATGTGTTAGCCGTTGGGTTCCACATATATTAGCTTCTACTTGTCAGTGTGTCAGCCCAGCCACTTAAAAGAGAGAAAAATGTCTTCAGCTAGCAAAAAATTCATCTCCAACAACTCCCGCACTAACAGCAGATGGCATCTCTACGATATCCCCAATGGTCGCTTCCTTCTCTCCAGGATGCCACCGATCGCTCCACATTCCTAGAGCTCATGGTTCGTGACCACTTGTACCCCCAATACGTTCAGACCCCCTATTCCCAGAGATATAGTGCCCCGCATGCCAACCAACTTTGAAATGAAATCCGGCAACTACACATTCTTGTTGCTGCTAGTCTAGTGTATTCAGCTAGCAAGATATTCATCCCAGCCAGTTGCTTGTCATCCTCTGTCTTCTGTTCTTGAGCTGCAAGATATTGTCTTCAGCTAGCAAGATATTCATCCCATGCCAAATTTGGCTACGTGCTAGCCATTGGGTATTGTTGAATAATGTATCTTTTTTGTCAACTCCCAAATATTTTCACATAGTAGAATAATGTATTGTTGGAACATTGTAGCAGTAGAGATGGTGAAGTGACATTGTAACCTCTTTCCTGCCCTTTTCTCAAGTTTATTTTATTTCTATTTTATAGGTATTGCCCACGTTGTAAAGAGCATAGACAAGCTAGTAAGAAGTTAGACCTTTGGAGGTTACGGAAGATCCTTATAATATACTTGAAAAGATTTTCCTACAATCGGTTCACAAAAAACAAACTAGAGACATTTGTGGACTTCCCCATACATGATCTTGACCTGTCCAAGTATATCGGTAACCGAAGCCAACAAATTCCACACAATTATCAGCTGTTTGCTATTAGTAACCACTATGGAAGCATGGGAGGTGGTCATTATACAGCTTGTGTTTATGTAAGTATTCTTTCCTCCAGCGCCTAAGCAACGTGTATTTAATTTGTTTGGGAAATTGGTTACTTCCTAGAGGATCTAGCATTTCCCTTACCAAGAATATAAATCAACTGAAATGTGTTTAAAAAAATATGTGTATCGTACACATAATGTTGATTAAACTTGCAAATATTCAGCTTTAGATTTTCCATAACATCGAGATTCAAAAAAAAAATGTAATCCCGATCTCAGATTCTCTCGGGCAGTCCTGAGAAAATGAAGCTCATAAAGGAAATGATGCAACTTTTTATTAGAATATTTTCTCGTGAGGATATTAAAGACTATATCTTCACACCACCCTTGCTAAACATTCTTTTGACCAAGAGAACTGCAAGGACACTCTTGCTACACATTTTAATATGAAGAATAAAATAGGTTCCTGTATTCCTGCATGCTTCGCAAGTACTCCCTCCATTCCCATTTGTTTGACGATGGGAGAACTAATTTTAGTTCTCCCAACATCGAACAAATGGGGATGGAGGGAGTATTGATTACTAATTAGTTCTCCCAACGTGGAACAAATGGGGACGGAGGGAGTACTTCGTAGCTGGAAGCATATCCTCAGTGTCAATGTTTCTTGTTTACAGCTCACAACCACGTTTCTTTTATTTTTGGACTATATGTCACACTACCATTACCTCCTCCACTTTATAATAATAAGGCACACATTATTCACCAAAAAAGACTCGCATGCAATAACTTTGTGTGTGCTACACATGTTTTTTATGAATTTTTTAAACATTGCAACATGCTGAATATGTTAAAAGGGGATAGACCTTTAAATACAAAATTCACATGTATGTATTTGGTATTTGACATGTTCATGTATTGTTCCTCTTGACAATGTTTTTATTTCACATTTGAGCTATAAAGGTTTGACAAAAGAGAGGTTCAGATTGTGCTTTATTTTGTGCAGCATGAAGGGAAAAAAGGGTGGTAGACTTTGATGACCGTCATGTGGGTCCTATAACTGAGGATAGCATAAAGACGTTAGCAGCTTATGTTCTTTTTTACAAGCACATACAGGATGATAGCTTAGATACAGAAATAGAAACAGATTCTGACTGTCCAAGATGAGGAGCGTGGCGAATTTTGAGCCCAGAGTCCCAGAAGTTGTATAGTTATTGGCCGGGGGACAGTTTTGCTGCCAAGAAAGAGGAAGAAATGGATATTGGAAATGCCCATCATTCAGTTGTATGTTGATGTAAGATGACAGCAGCAGCAGTCGTCGTTTTGAGAGTTACTCCCTCCGTCTCTAAATACTTGTCGTTTTGTAGTTCAAAAATGAACTACAAACCGACAAGTATTTAGAGACGCAGGGAGTATTATAGATAAAGGAACTGACATAGGTGCAAGAGGCGGGTGGGTGGTCGCTTGACTTGATACGGTGATTTATTCATTTTAGCATCCAGAATCAGGTGTAACAGCATTCTAAGCAGCCTGCTGTGGGTTGGTTGATACACCAAAGATTTTCTAGGGTTCCAAGAGGAATATATTAGTAAATTTACTGTTGTACTTCACATACAAGTTCATTTTTCTCCTTTTTCTGATATGGAACTGGGCACGAGTAAAATTGGCTCATGCCATGGCAAATTCAGCCCATATTTTCTCAGCATTTGTATCACTATCTACACTTGATGTGGAACTCTCTCGGTTCATACACATTCAATCAAGTTGTTTGTTTGTGTGTGTTACCGTGATAAAAGTTTGTTGTAATTAGGGGTGCAAGCAGCACGGATCTGCCAGCATAGCCGCTGGGTCGACGTGCGCCGCGGACCCGGTTGAATCCCGCAAATGAACTCACTTAACTAAAACGGATCATTACAGTCATTCCCGTAGTGCTGCTTGCCCGCTTACAAACCTACACGGCTACATCGTGCCGCCTTGACTCCGGTCAGCCGACTTCCAGACTCCATGGCCAAGACCTCCCTCCTCCGAGGTGCCCGTAGAAGCCGCTCCCCAGCCTTAATCACGAAGCCGCAGGCCACCACGTCGAGCCCGTCGAGGTCCCGCGTTGGCACCATCTACGAAGAAGTTCAAGGCTCTCGACCTCGTCACGGAGGCATTGTAGCCATGGGGTACTGTTGGTGCGGCGGCATGGGGTTCCTGGTGGTGCCCACAGCAATCTGCGTCATATCTGCGCCGGCGGGTTGCATGCCGCTGCCACGGTAAAATCCCTCCCCTGCAACGTCACTGCTTCCGCCATGGTAGAAGCCCACTCCTGGCATGCCGCCATGCACGGCACCGGCACTGCCCTGTTGCATACCGCTCATGTGAGGGTGGCTCATCATTGGCCCGCCACCCATCTGGCTGCCCATACCAGCTGTCAAACCGGCATCGCTGCCCATGAAGTACGGCTTCATCGAGAGGCTGCTGTGGCAGCATACCGCCCATCGAACCACCGGCACCGCCCATCGTGTTCATCTTCGTCGTGCCAGGGTGCGGCGGCATGCCGCCCATAGAACCACCGACACTGCCGCTAAACATCTTCCTCTGGCTTGGGGCACCACCCATGGCGTTCTGCGGCGGCTTTCCAGCACCTATGTTTCTGCGGTGGCTTTCCAGATTTTGTACCAAGCTAGGGATGTGGGGGGCTACAGCAAGCGACATATGTGGCGGGCAGCAAGCGGCGTGTGCTGGACACCCGCTAACGGTTCACGGCTGAAGCGGGACTCCCGCATAATCCCGTCGGTGTTTTGCGGCGCACGCGACACGGGGCGGGCAGCCGCATCCTGACCCGCTTGCATTGCTAGTTGTAATGTTACAGAATCGTCTTCTAAAGCCTAGGCAATGGGGTGTATAAAATCTGCCACTCTGTTCATCACTCGAAAAAATAAAGAAACTTGGAGAAGCATAGTGGTGACTCTCTGGAATTACTGGTATGGAAAAGATACATAGATGTCTGTTACTGTCACCTACTTCTCGGCTTCTTTTTCACTTCTGTCACCGGGGATACACGAGTGTGAGAACGTGGTCCTGCGGCTCCTCAGCACCATTAATGTTGGTGCGGAGCGTGCATATTACGATGTATGAGTCAAAGATGCCATTGAGGGTGGTGTCCTCCACTGTGGGTGGTACGAGAAGGGACAAGTTTGGATGCAAGAAACTAAAAAAGAAATTGCTCACCTGGAGTGGAGGGTTTGAGTTGTGTGTGCATGTGTCACAGTGTTACCATCGCCTACTTCCCGACTTCGTTCTCACTTCTATCAGCGGGGATCCGCGGGTGCGATCCGTGAAAGTGGTCGTGTCACTCCTCAACACCATTAACGGCGTTGTGTAGCGCACTCATTACCCTATACGAGTCGTGCCGTCGAGGGTGGCGTCCTCCACCGTGGGTGGCACCGGAAGCAGCAAGTTTGGATGCCGGAAACCAAAGAAAAAATCACCCCTTGACCTCCAGCTGCGCTTGGAGTGGAGGGTCGGAGTTGTGTGTCTGTGTCTGTGTCACACCGTCGCTTACTTCTCGACTTTGTTCTCACTTCTTCCAGCAGGGATCCACGAGTGTGATCCGTGAACATGGTTGTGCCTCTCCTTAGCACCATTAACTCCAGTGCGGAATGTGCCCATTACCCTGTACAAGTCGAAGATGTCGTCGAGGGCGTGTCCTTCGTCGTGGGTGGCACCGGAAGGGCAAGTTTGGATGCGAGAAACCAATGAAGGAATCACTCCTAGACCTCCAGTGCCCCAAATGGAGTGAAGTGTCAAAGTTTTTTGTTTGTGTATGTGTCACAGTGTTACCTTCACCTACTTCTCGGCTTCGTTCTCAATTCTATCAGCGCGTTACATGAATCTGATCTGTGAACGTGGTCGTGCCACTCCTTTGCACCATTAACGGCGGTGCGGAGTGTGCCCATTACCCTGTGCGAGTCGAAGATGCCATCGAGGGCAGCATCCTTCACCGTGGGAGGCACTGGAAGCGACAGCAAGAAACCGAAGAAGAAATTTCTTCTCAACCTTTGTGTCCCGCTTGGAGTGGAGGGTCAGAGTTGTGTGTTTGTGTCTGTCACATTGTTACCTTCACCTACTTCCCGGCTACGTTCTCACTTCTGTCACAGCAGATACACGAGTGCAATCTGTGGACATGGTCGTGACACTCCTTTAAGCCATTAACGGCGGTGCGGAGCACGCCCATTACCATGTATGAGTCGATGATGCCATCGAGGGCAGCATCCTCCACCGTGGGTGGCACCAGAAGTGACAAGTTTGGATGCAAGAGACCGAAGAAGAAATCGCTCATCGACCTATGGTGTCCCACTTGGAGTGGAGGGTCAGAGTCGTGTGTTTGTGTCTCGATCACAGTGTTACTGTTGCCTACTCTCCCACTTCATTCTCACTTCTGCCAGTAGGGATCCATAAGTGTGATCCGTGAAAATGTGGTTGTTCTGCTCCTCAGCACCATTAACAGCAGTGCGGTGCTCGCCCATTACCTATATAGGTTAAAGATGTCATCAAGGGTGACTTCCTCCATCGTGGTCGGCACCAGAAGCAACAAGTTTGGATGCGAGAAACTAAAGAAGAAATCGCTTGTCGACCTCCAGTGCTCTGTCTGGAGTGGAGTGTCGGAGTTGTGTGTTTGTGTGTGTGTCACAATGTTACCGTCACATACTTTCTGGCTTCGCATCCACACATCTGTCATGGGGAATCCACCAGTGTGATCCGTGATCGTGGTCATGCCACTACTCAGCACCATTAATGGTGGTGTGAAGTGCACCCATTACCGTGTACAAGTCGAAGATGCCATCAAGGGCGGCATCCTCCACCGTAGGTGGCACCCGAAGGGACAAGTTTTGATGCAAGGAATCAAAGAAGAAATCACTGCTCGACCTCCAGTGCCCCGCCTCAAGTGGAGGGACGGAGTTATGACCTCCAGTGTCTCGCTTGGAGTGGAGGGTCAGAGTTATTGACCTCCAGTGTCCCGCCTGGAGTGGAGGGTTGGAGTTATGTTTTTGTGTTCGTGTCACAATGTTACCATCACCTACTTCCCGGCTTCACATCACTTTTTGCAGCGGGGATCCACGAGTGCGATCCGTTAACATGGTTGTGCCCCTCCTCAGCACCATGCATTAACGACGGTATGGAGCGCACTCATTACCCTGTATGAGACGTAGATGTCGTCGAGGGCGGCGTCTTCCACCGTGGGTGGCACCAGAAGGGACAAGTTTGGATGCGAGAAACTGAAGTGAAAATCGCTCCTTGACTCCAATGCCCCACCTGCGGTGGAGGGCAGTGGCATACGTGGTCGCCCTAGCAATGATGGTAAAAGCGCCTCGCTTTCACCCTGTGTTTCTATAAAAGTCGACCTTCCTAATGTTTTTATGCATTCTCAGTAATCATCTTAGAAGCTAAGTAAGAATTAAGCAATGTGTTTGATGGCATTTTCACTTATTTTCACTGATAAGTTGATTATAAGCGGAAATAAAAATTTATTTCTACATGCAAAAAAAACAGCAAGTTTTTTTGCTCCCGGTTGGAACCAAAGCTAAGCTTGATCTCATATTTCCACCACTAGCCGATTTTGTCATCTTCTCCGCTCCTTCAACAGGCCCACTAAAAAATGTGCCTATTATACCCAAGGTCGGTGCAACAAAGGAAATAGTTGCACTTTTCTTCATGAAAGACAGGGTCGTGGTTCTGACTACCGTTGGAACAGCGAAGAAAATTCAGCAACAAAGGTCATCACCACTTCAAGTGGCTGAGATCTAACTTGCGAAGAGATACAATTACAGCAGGCAACCCTGCTGCGTTCTTAGAGGGGGGCAGTTTTTACTGCGTTATCTTAATCATATTATCCACATGTAATTAGCACTCTGTACCTTTAGAATGTAATCTTTTCTTGGCTCTTAACGAAAGGCAGTGCTCCTGCCACTTTTCAAAAAAAAAAACAACGAAGAAAAGGCTAGCCTGCTTTCAGCTGATCCTTGTGAAAATTCTAGAAGGTCTCAAGTGCAATATGTCTATCCAACTTGAAAGTGCCCCATTTCAAGGATTCAGATGGTTTAGCTATATGGATTTCACACACAGGGTATGTCTAGAACATACTCCCTCCTTCTCATAATAATTATCGTTTTGGATAAAAAATTTAATTTAAAATGAAATAAAAATCTTGTTCAAAATGACAATTATTGTGGGAAGGAGGGAGTATGATACATGGACTCAAAAGTTTACCACTTCTATTTGGGAAAACGAACAGAACGATGCAACCCGACGCCGACCGCGCAATGGCCTCGCCGACAGCGAGATCGTCACCGCCCGACGAGCAGTCGCTCTTCCGCTACGAGGTGTTGGAGGACAGCTTCCTCCGCCATGACTCGGGGCCCGACCTCGCCCGCGCTTCAGCCACCGGCTGTGTCGCCACCGGCCGCAGCTTCCTCCGCTACTTCACATCCCTCCACCTGCCGCCCGTCGTCGGATTCATCCACTTCAAAACGATCCAAGGGCTCGGTATTCGAGGGTTCCACCCCACCGATCGAGCCGCTCTACTGCTCCGCCCCCGCCCTCGCGCAAGCCAGCGACTACAGTTTCTCCTTACTCCCCAACGGCCCCCACCTCATGAGCTGGTGTCATCTACAGTAGTTTGTACTGCTTTATTTGGAGCTCCGTGTGTGCCTCGCAAATTGGGACGTATGATCTTGTGTTGTGTATGTACATGAATGGAGCGAGTAATTTATATGCTGCTTTGGAGATCTGTACGTGTGTGCCTCACACACTTTGTACGTAGTATGATCAGGTGTTGTGTCTGTACATGAATTTTTAGAAAGCCAGCGGCAATTATATTATAAGAGGATTTTGATGTACAAGAGAGGTTTACAGTGCCCTTGCACATTACAACGATAAAGAATGGTGGGGAAACAGGGGCGATAGGTGTGAGCATCCAACAATGTGCCACGATATAGATTGAAAAACTCGAAAATTCCTTTCTTTTCAAATTTCTCAGATTGTAGCTAGTATGATCGTGTGGGTGCGACGATGTCGAACCAAACTTGAGTAGACAGGGACATGTTCCAGTCCTGGTACATGAATGAGGGCTTGTTTGAGAGCCCCGATCGATCACTGCAGGAATCTGATCCAGCCTGTCCCTGGTCTCGCCTTTTGGATGACAGGCGGGCCGATCGAAAACTCATCGAGCCATTCCCCTCACCACAATCCTCCTCGTTGATCCAAATCCAATTGGACGTGGCTTAAAAAAAATTCCAACTGGACGTTCCCTTTTGTTGGCTCGCAATTTATTGCTCTCCACAGCAACCGTCCAGCCATCCATGAGCACACCTCGTCGTCATCGTTCACCTAGCCTCCGCCGGCCACTACTGACTGTCTCAATATGAGTGGCAAGCGCGCGGTGCAGTCGCGCGTATGGGTTACTGCAGCTCGGATGCGTACATGTACAGGCGGAGCAGCAGCACAGGTACAGTACAGCCGGATGTGGGAGCTAGCACCTGTGCAGCCGGCTCTGGAGGCACTATGTATGGACTCCTCGCCATGCATGCAGTGCATCAGTGGTAGTAGGTGCAGTAGCATGCACACCGATGGTGAGCGGACAGACGATGGGAGAGGTGTATCTTCAGTGGTCGTGCGTGGCACACCGATGGTGAGCGGAGTGACGATGGAGAACGCCTAAGCCTTGGTCAGCTTCGTGGTCGACTTCTGCGGCTGTATCACTACCAGCTACTTTCTTTTTTTTTTTAAAACCACGGGGCAGCTCCCGGATACTTTAAGAAGGATGAAACACAAGTGAGTACCGAGACTGAACCTGCACGGCATCCATCTCACCTGGATGGACCACTACTACAATAAGCCTTATCGCAGGCGGCTCCAAACCTATTATCACACGTGGTTTTTAAAACCACCTGAAATTTCACAGGCGGAGAAGTGATACCGCCTGCGAAGAAACATTATCACAGGCAGTTTTTACTTATGCTAGCCGCATGTGAAGATAAGTTATCACAGGTGGGTGGTGCAGCATATATATCCGCCTGTGATAATTGTCTTAGCACAGGCGGGTCTTGCAGCATAACTAACCGCCTGTGATAATGGTGTTATCACAGGCGGATGTTTACCTACATCAAGCCGTCTGTGAAGACCTTTTACCACAGCCGGTTTCTACCTTAACAGTAATTGTCTGTGATAATTAGGTTATCACAGATGGTTCTTTACCTGTATCTAGCCGCCCGTGATAATTGTTTTTCACAGGCATGCCTAGCCGTTGGTTAATAACCGCCTGTGATAAGGTATAACCTATGCAGTACTACTGCTGTTATTTCTAATTTTCAAGTCAATTCAATATAATCACAGAACAAACATCAACAATATCATCACAGAACAAAAGTCAACAATATTATCATCACAGAAGTCGATTTCACAAAAACAATATACATATGTACAAGTTACACATACAATTCATCTCATAGTTTACAAGTTTTCACTAAAAACTGTTTCTATTGGCATAGTCGCAAAGTTCTGGCACATCAGCTGCTGCACCTTTCTCATCAAAGAACTTCCCTTTTTTGTGCAAAATTTCACGATGAATGAACTGACAGAGTTCAGAAGCAATCATGTCGGCTCCTCCATCAGGAATACTTCTACAAACGGGCCATTCTTCGTTCAAATTCTTTGTGTGCTGCAATATAACACATAACAAGGTTTAGAATGTGTTGGTTTGAACAATCCCAAAGTATAGATCAAAGTGAGAGTAAACAGGAATTTAGTTGGTATTTGGAGTAGTTGTACTATGAGAAATTGAATTTTGAAGTTGGAATCAAAATATGAAAATAATATTTCTGGTAATATTGAACAGCAGAGAATATAAGTATTAAACTATACTAGTTACAATGAAAATGAAACTCAAAAGTAAGAAAATAAGGTATCGACATTAAAGATAACTTAGATCCTCACGATTCACTCTATATACGTCGGCGGTCCGAAGATGCTCGCATACATAATACCCGCATAAGACACTCCCAGCAGGCTGCTTCGGACAAGCATAATACGTTTTAATGTCCAATGCATTCGTATTGGAGGGTCTCTCACCGCCAAGTTGTTCCGCGTAAAACCGCCAAGCGCTATAATACAAGAAATGTCATATAAAACTTGTCAACACATTCTAAATGTGTGTAAATTAAAATTATTGAATAAACGTACAGTTTCAAAATGGAAAGGAAATCTTTGTAACGATCTGGTGGGAAATCGGCTGAGTCCAAGACTGTTGCCTTTCCCTGCGTTGGCTTGATGAAGATCATTATGTAGTGATCACTGCAAACACACAAACACACGTGTTAACAATTACCAATAACTGCTATTTCAATGTCATGTGTCGAACTTACTCGAAGTGGTACGGAGCCTTTACGAGGTCCTTGCCGTCTCTGACAAAGTTAAACATTGCATGTCCTATGCAAGCTGCAACTTCTGTCCTTTTATCCTTCTTAAGTTTTGCAATTGCTTTTTCAAAATATTTTTTTTCATGTTCTTGAACTGTTCTGAGTTTCGATCCACCTGGACATCGAATAGCGCCTTTGCAATCCTAGTAGGGTCAAGGATACATGTCTTGCGCGCCAACTTTTCATTATCCATGTATTTCATCCTATTGAAGAAGTCCAGAATTGTTATAATATCATGAAATGTGTATGTGTGTAGTAAGAAAAGCAAATACGAAATATTAGAGTACTTATAAGCACTAGACGAGCAGCAGGTTGATTTCGAGCATGCCCCGATGCAAAAGGGGATGCAACTCTTCAAATAAATGACTAATCTATCTTCTCCAGTGCTCCAGAATGCTTGTTTTGGAATACGAAATGTGACATAATTAAGATCATATCTTGTGCTGGCAAGGATGTACCACTCATGCATTCTTCTGAGTGGGGCGGGTTGTTTGCTAAGTTGTACAGATTTCATGAGCGGCTTCCCATTCTCAAATTCAGGAGGAACATCCTCAAGCTTGTATATTGGAACTCCTAGTTTAACTAAAGCCGTCCGCCTATTATACATGACACCGTCTTCTTCCCACTTCTCGATTTCCTAATTCTGGCTCATGAGAAGAACTAGATGCACTCGATTTTATAATATTTTCCTTCATAGTTTCCAAATACTTTGACACTTCTGATGAAGGTTTCTTATTTTCGTATGGGCTAACTTTGATAGGCAGTAATGATCGAGGAGTAGTCGTCGAAAGTTGGAAACTGGCTTGTTGAACCTGTTGTTCAACTGATTGCTCTTTACTCCCAGCAGTTGGCTCTAGTACTACTTCAAACTGTTGCTCAACTAGTTGCTCTTTACTAGCAACAGCTTGCTCTGGTACTGCTTGAAGCTGTTGTCCAACTTGTTGCTCTTGGATATTTTTACTAGCAAGGTTACTATCATCCTTGCTGAGACATAGGGGGGGTCGATCTTCTTAGACTGGGAGTGGATCTTCATGCACTTTCACCTTAGAAGATGGGGTTGCAGTATTTGGAGATGCGATGGGGCTAGAAATTGGCTCATCGTCCAACACGATATCGCGTCGGTGCCAAAGGATTAATCGGTTGACAGCCTGCCCCAGAGTCACGATCCCCTCAGGTGTGACATGGTCTATTTCATAATCTTCATAATCATTATCAATGATCTGAAGAACTTGCACCACAGCATAATACAACAGAAGTGGATTCCCGTTGAAGTCACGATCAGGCTTTGCCATAGCAGTGGCAACCTGTTTGGTTTTGTTCCCTGCTCTGCCTATCGGGACAAGAAGATGACAAGATTTGTCGTTAGCAATATCAGCGACAGAGAACTTATGGGTTGACCCTGAGCCTAGCACAGAACCAACGCTGCTAGGGTAGGCTGTTGGAGATACTAATTGCTCCTTTTGCACCAGAAGCATCACTGTACTCGGTGCCACTAATTGTCCCGATTGTCTAAGTTGTTCCATTATTTCTTTGAACAATTGTAAAGCCTCTAATGGTGTATTATCACAATTAAGCCGACCTCACTGGTGATCGAGCATTTCCTATAATGCATTATTGTACTAGTATCCGCTCATCTGTGTTTTTTCTTAATACAATTTTCCCTGCAACGACTACATACAGTTGTGATAATTGCAACGACTACATCACTGTAATTTCAATGAACACCGCTTGTGATAATTGAACAACTACATATGGTTCTTACACAATTACCGTCGGTGAAAATACATGATCTTATCAGGTCGTTGTTAATTACGAACCGCCTATGAAGTTCATTACATTATAGGCGGTTCTTAATTAATAACCGTCTGAGAAGATCATGTATTTACACAGGCGGTTGTTTCTTAAAATTTGCCCGTGATGTTATTTTATTGCAGGCGGTTCTTAAGTAATAACCGTCTGAGAAGATCGAGTATTTACCCAGGCGGTTGTTTTTTAAAATCCCCCCGTGTTGTTCTTCAGGCGGTTATTTTATCATTCGTCATCACAGTCGCATATCTTTAAGAACCGCCTGTGTTTGAAAAATTGAGGCGCCTGTAAAAATGCTTTTTGTAGTAGTGGACTTACCACCCAGCTAACGGCTGGTTCTCACTACCAGCTACTTTGTGTTGACTATAAGTTCCGGCGTTTAAGGGATGATATAATTTCGTAAGTGCATGCAAAGGAATTAATTATGCAAACGATACGTACTAAGGGGCTATTGTGTTTATATCCCTATTTGTAAGTCTAATTGTGATTTTACCCTTCAAATTTAGGGTTCGTGATTTTATACCTGTTTTTTTTAATGAAACAAAATTCTACCCCTACTCCGTTGCGGTGAGCGACGGGAATGGACCAGAGACGGCGCATAGGCAGAAAGGGACTTGAATCGAATCATCCACACCTTCTGGTGGTACGGTGCCTGCAGTCGTTGGCATGGACACCCAGCCACTGGTGATCAGGTGAGGTGAATAGATATCAAGGATTCAAGGTGACACATATCTCAGCCTAGCTGACCATGGGTTGGGCAAGACACTACACGGGTAGGTCAGGAAAAATATAAAAGCACGAAAAGATAACAAGGAATCGAAAGCGTTGCTACAGTAGCGGTGTACACTGTTAACTGAATCTGCATTTTACAAGACAACCATACATACGTGTATGTACCCCTTCTCTCCATCTTCTTGTACGCATCCAGCCAGCACACACACATATATACCTCGATATAAATAAATCAATAGGATGAGCAAAGATAGCCTGCTTCTCTAGCTTATTAGCCGCCACTGCTGAAAGCTTTACCTTGCTCTTATCCCTCCTCTACTTCTTCTTCCTGGCTGCCGCCGGTAGCAGACTGTTCTTCGCACGGCGAGACTACGCAGGGATCGGTAGGAACGTCGTCGGCCCAAATCGCGGCGGCAGAGCAAGTGTGCTACGTGCAGTGCAACTTCTGCAACACGGTTCTGGCTGTAAGATCTGTTCATTTTGTCTACATATGATCTCTCTGATTGAACATCCTCTCTCTCTCCATCTACGTAAATCTGCCTTCAGCAGAGCTTCTCACCCGCACAATTATTCACATATTCTTATCGCGTGATTCCTTTTTGTTGATTTATTGATCGGAGAAGAGTCTCAACGAAAAGAACAAGCTAGAGAAAAACGTACCTTTTGGTTCATAGCTTGTCTACTTCTTTAGTTTTTGTTACTGATTTACTCGTGCTAGCCCCATTTCCGGTTTCATTCTTTTCTATGCCAGTTGCGTCAGTTTTCTGGAGAACATTCAATTCAAAATTCTCAAAACTGTATCTATTTAATTTTGGTGCTCTGTGTATATACAGAAAAAATTCATCATTCTCCTCGATCGTGTTCCATCTCTGCTTGAATCCGTTGATTGTAATAAACTGAAATTAATGGAGAACAGTGTTCCACTGTCCAGAACTGCTACTTGTGCATAATTGCAAATATGTACCAAGAGGTCTCCAGATATAACGAATAAAATTAAATTGTTTCCACATTCATCCATTCTGTTTCATGCTCCTATAGAGAGGGCTCTTCGAAAAAATACCCTTAGTCTTTCGAAAAAAATCCCCATCCAAGTTTTACTTGTATACACAGTTTGAATTATCCTTTATTTAAAAGCATGGAATGATAAAATCACTTTAGTATTATGAAATAACACAACTGACCTGGTTGACAAGTGATCTTGCATATGCTGAATATGCTAGTAAACTCTCAAGAACTTCTTTAGATTTTTTATTGGCTAACTTTCAAGTTGATACAAGCTAGTAGTGGCATTTATGAATGCTTAGTAACGGTTCCAAGAACTTTTAGAGCTAATTGATCAATCAGCATCGGCAGTATGTAAGCTAATTAATGATCATGTGAGAATACTAGTTCAAGAAGTACTATAAGGATCGTAAGAGATAAAATTTTCTTTGCATGCATCAATGTTTAGCTTCATGATCAGAAATAATACAGCAATCACGCAATACCTCTTCAGAGAGCACCGAATATAAGGACCCAATGGTTATTTCATTCTCTTGAGGATGTTTGGTATGTGTAGCTTCACAGTAGGTTAATGTCACAGCCCGAATTTTAAACAAAGATAAAAATCACTCTGAATTAAAATTTTAAATCAAATCTTGAACAAATGTTGATCCTTAATAAAATTCGAGGCAAATGAATGTGTAAATACAAACACGTATACATTTAAATAAGAATCACACTATAAAAAAAATCTGAACCAAACAAAAATAAATATGAAAGTAGAAATGAAAACATACTACACGCATACACATGTATATGTGGGCTCATCACAAATCAAGATATACAATAAAGGAGAACAGACAATTGATTAAATGTATAGATCTTGAGTCGATTCGAACCCTGTAACAGGAAGCCAACACCAACTACGAACTTAAGGTACAAGGATTAAAATAAAAGTTACCAAATGGATAGAGTGAGAAAACCCTAATTCAAAAGATGGGGAGATAGGTTGAGTTTAAACCGAATTCAAATAAAAAGGTCCAGTTAAGTGTAAACCCAACTAGAGTACATTTTGAAAACGAGTGGCAGTAATTATATAATATCTATATGCATATATGTATATGTATATATATATATGTATATATATATATGTATATATATATATGTATATATATATATGTAGACACACAAATGTATATATATATATATACTTATAAGTATATATATGTATATGTATATGTATATGTATAGTTCGTTAAATATATTATCACACACACACACACACACACACACACACACACACACACACATATATATATATATATATATATATATATATATATATATATATATATATATATATATATATATACATATATATATATATACATATGTGCCAAATAAATAATTTAACGAAAAAATCATAAGATAATACATTTAACCAAATGAGCAACAAGTTACTGGAATATAAATGTACTCAAATATGAGTCACCCACTATAAATCAATCAAGCTAGGGTTTATATTCAAAATATAAGAAAGAATAAAGAAAAAGAGGAGAAACACATATGGGCGCAGCCCAGCTCTCTCCTCCTCCCCTTTCTCTTCAGCCAGCCCGACCCGGCTCCCTTCCCTGGCGCACGGCCCACTCTGCAAATCTCCCCTCCCTCTCATGCGGCCCGACCCAAGGAACAACTGTCTTCCTCCCGCCGCCTTCCCCTTCGAGCCATACCGTGCCTCCGGAAAACACGCGACGGGACGCCGCCTGTCGCTCGCCACTGCATTGCGCCAGGCGCTGAGCCGCCCTGCCACGACGTCGCTTCCCACCTTCTTCCCCCCTCGCCATCTTGAGCATGACGAAACACGCGCGCCACAGAAATGGCATGAACCGCCTCAGGCCACCACCACGGAAACAGCCTCGGACGCCTATAAAGCGGCTCCTCCCCCCTCTGTTATTTCACCCAAGGACTTGCCACACTCCCCTAGCCCTCTCCGGCAACTACGTGCACTTTGCCACACCTTCTCGCCTCCAAATTTGGGCGAAGATGAAGGTCCTCTGTTTATTCCCCAATTCTGACCGCCATGCCACGTTCTCGCTCCGGTAAGGCCTCAATCTTCAATTCCTTTTACAAGATGATTCCTAACTTTGTTATCTAGCTAGAACGTGCATCGGGTTGAGGTTTAGCGCACCATAAATCACGGTCGCCATGAAACCCTAGTCGGGCAACCACTCACCTCCGTGCGCCATTGTCGCCGGCCGCCTCGTAGACCCTTAATCTCCAACCTAGTGCGCCAATAGCCTCCTCCGACACTTGCACATGCTACCGACTACCCAAAGACACTGGAAACCATGTGCACCCGAGCCCTCACCAAGCACCACCACTCCACCGCCACGGCGCACCATCGCCGGCCGCCGCAGACTCTGCCCTGGCCCGACCGAGGCAACCCATAGCATGCCCGCACCCTGGAACACGCACACGACGCCTTGAATCGTCCAAAATCCGAGTGCACGCAAGTTTTCCCCGAGCGCCGCTGCCGCCACTATCTCCGATGTGACGACTCTGCCTCTATAGCCGCCTTATCGGCCCGCCGCCATCTCCGTTAAACTCACCTCACCCAGAGGAACCTGCATATGCATCCGAAGGGTCGAATCATGGCCGACAGTAGGGTTCCGGCGAACCGCCGGCGTCCCTCCGCCGTGCGGCCCGACGTTCCCGCTGCCTCCTCTGTTCGGGGCCCCTAGCGCCTACGTGGCGCTTGGGTGGTGCAAATGTGACGCCAACGTGGCGGCCAACGGGGCGCCACCTAACCGTGGTTTGCCACCCGATCGTGCGACGACTCCGTGGACATGGTCCACAAAGACCAGTAAGTGGAACACCCAACTGTAGTCTCTGGCCCACTGTCAGCCTCACTGTCCCATGTTAAAATGCTAGGTGCACTCGCGTGCGTGCACAGAAAGTAGAGGGCCCACTGTCAGTCACTGCCGCGCGCCAGAAACTGCTAGGACAACCCCGGAATATACCCGGATAAGTGAAAAACGCATTTTTGCATACAAGAAAATTCTGGAAAATTTTCTAAAAATCTTTATTTCTTGTATAACATGTTAGGAATGATTTATAGTATGAATTGCTTGCAGAAATTGTATTAAATACTATCAGCTCACAAAAATGAATCGATCAATTAGGAAAATTGAAAATAAATTATGTCTAGGGTCTAAATTAATTGAAAAGCTTCTAGAACTATTGAATAACTGTTAGAACGTAGGAACAGTGATGAGTGACCTTTGTAAATTGCATAAAATGAGAAAATTATTATTAACTAATAAATATCATTTAATCAACTACTAAATCGGGAAACCCTATATTTAGCCTCCAAATTTGACAATCCCCCACCGATAATAACCTAAAGGTATTAGAGATATTACATAAAAAGTATTATGCAACCATTATATGGTATCGAGTAGTAAACCCTTATCATCCCTATAGGAAAATTAGTTAAATTGCTAATAGTTGGAAGAAAATCATATACAAATTTTAGATGGCTAACTTCCTCATAAATGATCATCTAAAATCCTTAGAATATAATGATTGACCTCTGTAATATAGCGTGAGTGGTATTTGGCTAATATAAATGATGGGACAGAGAATTAGTTAACATTCTCATAGGAGAATCATGAAGATATTCATAATTAGTAAAATGCATGTAGATGATTCTAACTACCCTCTTCACGGATGACCTTCTAAATATTTTAAGGATATATTACTAGGACTTTTAGAATAGTCAATGACTAAAATAAATTGTAGGATAACGAATTGATTATCATCGCCACCACAGAAAAGCGATTAGAGAATTAATAAATAACAGAAAATCACATGCAAGCCCTAAATAAAATAATGAGTTCACTAGTAATTCTTTAAAGATCCTAAAAGCCATACACTAAAGAAGTCCTAAAATAAGGTCATGGCTTTTAGAAGACCATGAGAAAATAATAGATTAACAAAATGATATGAGTTGATAATCATACAATAGGCATCATTAAAAATACTGAGTTGGCTCGAGGATATTAGAACTGACGCTTAGACTCTGAAACAAGTAGGTCTTACATTAGTAAAACCTTAGTGAATATACTATTGTGAAGATAGATAATTATAAAAAAAAGGTCTCGTAGAAGTTATGACTAACTCTTGACCGTAACATAAGTAATTTACAACATAAACCAGTGAATTAATCATAATGGTCATAAACCCTGCAAATAACTAGAAGACCGATAAGATCATCATAACCTTGCAATGGCCACTTAGTTGACCAATGAAACAATAGCGTTTCCAAATAGCCACCAGTAGAATGGTGTATTCTCCAATAAACTTTATAAGAACCTTACTAACCACGTTATTGAATGATCATTCATGTTTATTGGATTTTTATTTGGATTTCATGGATCTTTATCGATGAATCATATTTTCTTCGCGTAGCTACATACTTAGTAATCAGAGAGTTCATGAAGGAGATATTCAAGATCCAGATCACAAAGAACTGGACAAAGACATTGATGAAACACAATAAAGGCAAGCTCTAACTCCTTGATCATATTTCACCTATGTTTTGCAATCGCACCTATGGCCTATTTTCATTGCATGACTGTATGTCTATTTTAAAATGTTCTTATGCTATGAACCACTTGAGGTGGTAGCATGAGCTATGTTGATGACTGAGTATCAATGTCAACAACTAGCCAACGATGAACAATAACACATAAGTTACTAGCTATCAATGGCTTGAAACAAGACACTGTATCAGTTACGATAATAGCAGTGACTATCACAATCCCCTCCTTGACCTTGAAAACACAATCCCTTGACAACCTAATAGCTTCATCACTGTGCTATAGCAGCAATGTGAGCACCTCCTTGTTAGTACTATGCTTAGGAACCCCTGTGATGTTCGCATCGCGAACCACTACACAATGTATACATGATTGTGAAACGTGTTAAAAGGTGTTTGGTGGTGTGAGTTAGGATATGGGTGGGATATTAATGAACTGTGTGTGTGAAGGGGATGGGTGGTCGAGGCGGGTATTGTGATGGGATGTTGCGGGCTCCCTAAGAGGTATACCAGCTGTGGCTGTGTATTCGGTGTAATCCACCGATTGGCACTGAGTGCTTCAGTAGTAGTCCGATGACCATGTTTTCCGGACTACCCTTGTGCTGAGTACTTCAGTTTAGTTCAATGCTGGGTGTTCCGAACTAGTCCTCTAGCCAAGGATGGATGGAGCCGCCTCACCAATATAAGGACCGGTTCATTTGACCTCAACATAGTGATTTTGTACAACCACAGAATCTATATGGGCAGGACTCCCCCTACCTTTCTGGTAACTACCACAAGAGAAAACCTGTAGAGCCATGGAGGGCACGGTGGACCAGGAAATGGCACAGAGACCGAGGGTCGTCTGGTGTCTGGCTGGGTTGGTAATACCCGAATAGCCCCTGGGTCGGGCCGAGGTGTGATTGTGGGGTTACACGGGAAAGATGGGATGAGCGTCATGTCATACCCTTGCTAGGTGTGCATGGCTTGTGGGTAAAGTGTACAAACTCTGCAGAGTCTTAATCTATCCGGATAGCTATTGTCACAGTCATGGCACAGTATGCTTTGGGCTCCTATTGATTAGCATTAGTACAACTCCTTGAAGTGTGTGTGTGTGGGTGGACGAGGTCGCCGTGTTTTGGGAAAGTGTTGGCATGCGTGTCGGAGTCGTCAGGGCCTTGGGTCCGAAGACTCATCTAAAAGTAAGGGAACTGGCGAGATGGCTTGAAACTCCCCCAGGGCCCACCAACAATAATAATACTGATTCAACTACTTCTCCCTCTTATTGCGAAACTCTTTTCAAAGAGAACCTTGCATAAAATGCTTTTCGGCAAAACTAAGTCGTATGACCTCTCCTAGCTACAAGCCCCAATGCATGAAACACCTCCCCTTGAGTAGTGTTAGGGCTTGCGGAGTACCTTATGTACTCACTCTTGCTTTATATGTGGTTTTATCAGAAGACAAGGAAGCTGAAGTGTGCGAGGATGACGGTTAGGTCTAGACCTAATTCCCAAGTCTGCCTGTTGGGCATGGCACCGTTCTGCTCCGCTGTTTTGAAGATTTTTTTTCTATTTTGGTGGTCATCTCCGACCACATCCAATGTAGTTTAGAACATGATTGTAACACTTTTATTGATTATAAATAAATAATCGTTGTATGGATCTCGATCTATTCTGTTGTGCGTACCAACTACTGATCCAGGGATTGGTATGGGATGCACAAGTGGACCCTCGGAAGGCGGGTCCTGACATTTACGGCTCAAACATGCCATCTTGTGGCTATATTTTGATTTAAATTAATATATATATAAGTTCGCTATAAGATGTAGGTTCTTTAAAAAAATAAACTTTGCAAATATATATTCCTGCAAGTATATGTAATAGCTAGCTACCCCTGAAAGAAAAAAGTTAGATACCTTTCTTACCATAAGTTGTAAGCAATAGAATTCCTTGCAACCAAAATATGAGATAAATCTAAACCAGACCAAACATCATCTTGTACTATATAGCTAACTTTTTTTAGGTAAATATATATAGCTACATTTCTTACTGAAGTTATAAGCTAGAGAATTCCTTGCGACCAAAAAGGGAAGTAATTCTAAACGCAGTCAAGAATCATACTCTACTGTATAGCTAAAATGTTCGAACTTCGGCATGTGAGCTTGTGTGAAGTGGGTTTGCATGATGTGTCGCTATCTTCTGCTTCTTTCTCTTAGTGTTGGGGACACGTCACAATTAGCCTTCAGTACCATTTTATCATGAATTGAGTGCCGAATGATGAGCATGCTCATCATCTTACATTGCTAGTAGTACTAGTGGTCAGTGCATCTCTTGCACATAGATCATACACCATCGTCTCTCTCTTTCTATCTCAGGCATGGCGGCATTACATGTTGGTCATTTGTGTATGTACATGTGCATGCATCGGCTCAACACACCCGCATTCATACACAATCATTGGTAGGGGGGTCATGTACACATGAACTTCGTTTATACTCCATTACATGGGAGTGAGTGCCCACAAAGAGCTGGGGATAAAAAGAATCCAACAGCATCCAACAGCTGAGCCGTGATATGCATGGTTCTTACCTATATCAAATAAAAATAAAGCAAATTTAGCTGTCATAATGATATCTGGTTTATGGTTAACTACCATTGTTGCAGGTGAGTGTCCCAGGGAATAGATTGCTCACCGTTCTCACAGTTCGGTGTGGACACTGCACGAATCTACTGTCAGTGAACTTGAGAGGACTAATGCAATCATCCCTCCCAGAACCAGAACAAGAACATCATCCCCAGGTCAACATATGCATGCATGCATGCCGCATATTAATATTTGCTTAGTAGAAATATAGGTCATTGTTTCTTAGTATAAACATATAGACCGGAAAATGGTAAAGAATTAGTGCATGATTGTTATTGCCCATATGAGCTATGTAGTACTCCTAGAACATGCCAATACCGGCCAATCAAACTCCTGTAATTGGCCGGCAATAGCCACTGGCCACTCACTACAGGAATATCCATCACTTACGTCGGCCAGGGCAACTTACGTCAGCCGGCCGACGTAAGTAAGTAACTTACGTCGGTCCCTGGTAGCCGACGTAAGTTAAATAAATTACGTCGGCAGACCGACGTAAGTACATACACCGACAGTAATAAATATTACCCACGTCGGCCTCGGCCCAAAGCCGACGTAAGTTAACTGGCCGACGTAAGTTAAGCCTAACTTACGTCGGCTCTGACGCCGGCCGACGTAAGTTAGTCGGGCCGACGTAAGTCGTTGTTTAACCTAACCGCGCGCCGCTCGCGCGCGCTCTCATTTCACGCGCGCTCGTTCTCCCAACCGACGCCGCCGCCGCCCCGTCGCCGCCCGGCCGCCCGACGCCGCCCGGCCGCCCCGCCGTCGCCGTCGCCGCCCGGCCGCCAGGTATTCCCTCCCTCCTCTCCCCTCCCTCCTCTCCTCCCCGACCCCCCCACCCCACGCCGGGCCGCCGCCGCCCTGCCGCCGCCGCCGCCCTGCCGCCGCCGTCCACCTCCCCATCCCGACGCCGCCCTCCCCGTCGACCTCCCCTCCACGGCCGAGCGCCCCCTTCCCCTCCCCTCCCATGCCGAGCCCCTTCTCTCCCCCTCCTCCTCCCCAATTTAATTGATTAATTGTTTAAATTCTTAATTGTTTGATTGATTAATTGTTTGATTGCTTAATTGTTTAATTGCTTAATTGTTTGCTGAAATTGTTTAATTGCTTAATTTAAATTTGCTGAAATTCCTTAATTGTTTATTAAATTATGCTGAAATTATTTAATTGCTTAATTGTTTCATTGATTATTTGCTTAAATATGCACGGCCGTCTTGCCGGCCGACGCGACCGCCGGCTCCCCTCCACGGCGAGCGCCGCCCCGCCCCGGCCCCTTCCCCTCCTCCCCTCCCCTCCTCCCCTCCTCCCCTCCCTAACCGCCGGCTGCCCGGCCCCGAGCGCCACCGCCGCCGATTCCCGGCCGACGCCACCGCCGCCTTCCCGGCCGACGCCACTGCCGGCTCCCCTCCACGGCGAGCGCCGCCCCGCCCCGGCCCCTTCCCCTCCTCCCCTCCCCTCCTCCCCTCCTCCCCTCCCTAACCGCCGGCGGCCCGGCCCCGAGCGCCACCGCCGCCGCTTCCCGGCCGACGCCACCGCCGCCTTCCCGGCCGACGCCACCGCCGGCTCCCCTCCACGGCGAGCGCCGCCCCGCCCCGGCCCCTTCCCCTCCCCTACTCCCCGACCGGCCCCTCCTCCCCTAGCTCCCCGACCCGGCCTCCCCTCCTCCCCGACCCCCTCCCCCTAGCTCCCCCGGCCCTGGATATTTCGAAGGTTACGGAGACAAACACAATTGGACTCACATATGTGGACTTTGGGAGTTACCGTATGTGAAGTCGTTGATTCTAAGGCACAACATTGATGTTATGCATCAAGAGCGTAACATGGCCGAATGTATCATAAGCACATGCATGGACATGACGGGCAAAACAAAAGACAATTTAAAGGCTCGAAAGGATCTTGCCGAGCTTTGTAACCGTCAAACTCTTGAGCTCTCCGAAAATGGTGGTAAACCACGCGCTCCTTTCTGTCTTCGACCTAAAGAGAAAAAAGAAGTTCTCGAATGGTTGCAAAGGTTGAAATTCCCAGATGGTTACGCAGCTAGTCTGAGACGAGCCGTGAATGTGAAAACGGGAAAGCTCATTGGGTTGAAGAGTCATGATTATCACATAATCATGGAAAGACTTCTGCCTGTTATGTTTCGAGGCTATTTTGACGATGCAGTGTGGAAGGTGTTAGCCGAGCTTAGCCACTTCTATAGGCAACTCTGTGCTAAAGAAATCACGCCAGAGATGATGACTAAATTGGAAAAGGAGGTTCCGGTACTTTTGTGTAAGATGGAAAAAATTTTTCCTTCGGGATTTTTCAATCCAATGCAACATCTCTTAATTCATCTTCCATTTGAAGCGAAAGTGGGCGGTCCCGTGCAATATAGGTGGATGTATCATATTGAAAGATCACTTAGATATCTGAAACCAATGGTTGGTAACAGGGCAAGGGTTGAAGGTTGCATCGCCGAAGCTTTTACTCTTAAGGAAGTAGGATACTTCTCAAGTGTTTACTTTGCAGAGGAAAACAATGTTAATACTTCGGTAATGCGATACAATATAGATGAGCAACCTCCTTGTAGCGATCTCTCCATTTTTGCAACAAGAGGCACTACTGTTGGTAGTTACACTTCGTATGATGTTAGCGAAAAAGAAAGGCGTGCTGCATTCTTCTACATGTACGCTAATATGGAAGAAATGAATGAATATTTCAAGTAAGTGTTTCTCCTACACTTATGCTTTTCACCATCTTTTCCGACACATGTATTCTAATAGGTTCTCTTTGTCGTGTAGTATGTTCGACAAGCAAAATTGGAGACATAGACATCAACCCACGAGCAAGCAAATAGAACATATTCGACGGGAAGGAATAAACGGGGGATCTAATTTTCTCTCCTGGTTTCGAGATCATATAACGTTTTCTCGATAACTAATCAATGTTAACAATGTTTTCTTATAACTTAAGAATGCTTACGTTTTCTAATAATTTCATATCTTGGACAGTGCCAAAAAGATGCCAACGTCCATGAAGATTTGCGACAACTATCCCGTGGAGTGGTTAATGTTAGAAGCTATGGTCGATATGACGTCAACGGCTATCGATTCCGTACAACTCAATTTGAATCTCTTCGTCCTCTCGCGGCAACATGTAATACCGGAGTTGTGATGAGGGCAATCGATTCGCAAGATCATGAAACGCAGTACTACGGGATTATTAAAAAAATCCTTGAATTCACTTTTGTCGCAAACAAGCCAATTCGAGCGGTATTCTTTGACTGCGAATGGTTTGATTCCATTCGTGGAATTCGAGTAAACGAATTTGGCATGGTCGAAGTAAAACACAAGGAACGGTTGAAAGGATTCGATTCATTAGTTCTTGCACACCAAGTAGAGCAAGTGTACTATCTACCTTATCCATGCAATAAATTCAAAGCTTGGTGGGTGGTACATAAGGTGAATCCTCGTGAGCGGTTATACGCTCCAGGAGATGATCATTATCACGACGAAGCTGAGGTTGATTGTGTCTACCAAGAGGAAGAGTTGCCAGACTCCTTCTCAGTCGAGCCCGGTGTAGGACTCGATAACTTAGTTGGAGACGCTCAAGATATCGAGGCTGGCACGGAAGCGGAAACAGAATCAGAATCAGAATCTGAAGATATCGATGACATAGTCGAACCTGCTGATTTGCGCAAACGAAAACGATATGCGCAACAAGAAGATCGATGGGCTGGTTTAAGGAGTAGGGTGCATGATCGTGATGTTGATGAATTTTGAAGTAACGTTTTATTCACTTATCTAACATTAATTTTGTATATTATCTTTGTATATTAATCATTTATTCCTTGCAATAGGATGTCGTCAAAGGGGAAGGGGAAGGGGAAGCCAGTGAGAGGGTTTGAGCCGCCAGCAGACCCTTGCTCAGGGAGCTCGTTCCGTTCTAGTCGACGTGAGCTCTTTCTGGCACACGCTCCACCCTCAGCTGTCGTGTGCTTTCAGCGGAGAGAGGTAAACTTTAGTTACTATAAAGTTATTTTTGAAATTGCAATTGTTATTAATTATTAATAAAGTCATTCCTTTTGTGCAGTCTGGCTCAGAGACTTCTGAGTCTGAGTCAGAGTCTGAGGCTAGGGGGCCGCTACAGGAGCCCGACTCAGAGGCTAGGGGGCCCTCTAGCGCTAGCCTCCCTTCGGAGCCGGCTAGCGCTAGCCTCCCTGGGCAGCCCTCTACCACTAGCCTTCCTGGAGGCTCCGGGGGGTCTGCAGAGCCTTCAGGGTCACAGGACGCGGCAGCGTCGCAGCAGAGGCGACGGACGAGGAGGACCCACTTTGCGGCTCCTCCTCCGGTTACTACTCAGCGGACCACGATCCGTCCCGTTGGAGACAGGTATAAAAACTGTAAATAGTATACTAAATATTAGATGTTGTTTTTCTTTACTTAATGATTTAATATATTTTGTAGATGTTGGTACGACTTCTCGTTCACGGGGGTCGAGAAGCACCACAGGCAGGTTAACAGTGTCCTCGGTGCTATCGTCAAGTTGCACTACCCCGGTGTAATTGACGGTTTTCCTGCCCTGTCGTGGGATGACTACGCTCGGGTCTCTCACCCGGTGCACGGCACGGTTCAGGGAGCCGTGTGGCATGATTTTATGGTAAGTTTAACTGTTTCGTTTTTTCAACTCCTTTGAATTCTTAATTGCATATCACTTAAATATTTGTTTGCTTAAAGTTGAGGTACCAAGTAGAGGAGCCGGGCATGGAGGACCACGCGAGACGCGTGTTCCATTACAACGCTTGGAAGCTCACGACGGCGGCGTTGTCATACGCCCGGATTCAGGCCGTCAACGCTTACTACAAGCGGCACCCCCGGGAGCAGGAGCAGGAGCAGCAAAGGGGTGTCTTTAGGAAGGACTCGGACTCCTACTTGACAGAGGAGCAGTACGCGGAGGTAAGTTTTTAATATTGTTAAATATTTACAATATCTACGTATGTTAACCGCGTTGATGAAAATGAAATATGTGCAGGTTAGTATTTCCTGGTTACAGGGTAACATCGAGGCGTACTTAGCTCTCTGTCGGTACTGGGCTAGCGACGCTTTTATCAACAAGTCCACGAAGGCTAGACAGTGCCGCATGGGGTCCGAGGGCAAGCACAACTATGGCGGTGACGGCTACTTGCGTTTGGCTAAACGCATGGTAAGTACCTTTTTATTTTATTTATGTGTTCTTAATATATTATTTATCTCACTAACACGGATGTACAGGAGCGAGAGCTGGGTCATGAGCCGACCCCGACCCAGGTTTGGAAGAGAGGTCACAAGGGAAGTGACCCTTCTCAGCCAGGGCAGTGTAGTCAGGTCGCAGCCGACCGACTGGTAAGTTTTCGAAATTCATCAATTTCATTATAACTAATACTATTATTGACATACTTACAAGATTTATTTGTTTTGTAGACAAAGTACGCGCAGGAGGTCGCGAAGATACACGGTGCGGATTACGATTGGGAAAGCGCGCCGATCGACCCCCAAGCCGCGTACGCAAGCGGAGGCGGGAAGGCCCACGGACGGTGAGTTCTTCGTGTGTTTCATTTCTTTTTCAATTAATCTTCTTCTACTTAGTGTTTTCATTCTTTTGCAGGTTTGCCATTTTCGATGGAGTTGTCGACTCGAGGTCGACGCGACCTTTGAGAGGCGCTTCATCGTCGCAGGCTTCGACCGCTGGGACCAGTGGTCGTCTCTCGCAGACGCAGCTGGAGCTCCAGGCCATGAGGGAGTCGCTGACGCAAACTCAGGCAGAGCTGGAGAGGACGAGGGAGGAGCAGCAGAGGACGGCCTTAATGATGGCCCAGATGCAAGCAACGATGGCGGTAAGTAATTTAAAGTACCGTAGTTAAATTTCACAGCACTTAATAACATATATCTGCTAATATCTTGCAATGGCAGGCTCTTGCTCGACAAAGCGGTCAGGACATCCAGATTCCTACGCTTCCGCCACAGCAGACACCGGAGCAGGTAATATTGTCTATACCTAGGAGTTTGATTCCCTTTTCATTATGTTAAAAAGTTATTTGCATCACATTTAATCCTAATTATGATTCTTTTGCAGGGTTCCGGAACGCGTCGAGATCCCGGAGGCAGTGGAGGGGGTAGCGTGTAGACACTGGAGCAGGTGAGAAACTCTCTTTAAGTGTATCTAATCAAGCTTTAGTAGTTTTTGGCCATGGTAGAAATGATTAGTATATAGTGAATAAGTTGTCAGTGCTTCCATTTAACAAAAGGGCTAGTGATTATCGCTGATGTTTCCTTCTTATGTCGAAACTGATGTTCACTGAGTTAACAAAGGGCTAGTGCTTCCATTTAACTAGTGATATAGTACATTACTTCATTTGAAACTACATCATGCTTCCTTCTTTTGTCACTGATGTTCTTGGCCTCTTATGTTATCACTGAGTTGACATTGATGCTTACTAGTGATTATGTTTCTTTTGCAGGGATCCGGAACGTGCCGAGAAGATCCTGGAGGTAATGGAGGGGCTAGCGTGTAGCCCGGTGGTTGTTGATGTTGATTGTTGCAAATTGTGTTGTTGTTGATGTTTTGAACTATATATTGAAACTGTTATGTTGTGTATGAAATTATTTGTTTGTTCTGTGTTCTCGCCATCGAGCGAGGTAGTCAGTTTCTGTTTTTAAAAAAAATCGAAAACTTAACTTACGTCGGCTACGGTCAGGCCGACGTAAGTTAGCCCAGGTTAACTTACGTCGGTCAGGCCATACCGACGTAAGTTAAACCACTAAACTTACGTCGGTTTGCCCTGGCCGACGTAAGTTACAGCACTTAACTTACGTCGGCCTGCCCAAGCCGACGTAAGTCCTCAGGCCCAGCCCAAGGCCCATCTCGACACTTAACTTACGTCGGCTTCCGCAGACCGACGTAATTAAGTTAACTTACGTCGGTGGCCGACGTAAGTCACCTTAATTACGTCCAAATGCCTACGTCGGCTGAAAGCCGACGTAATTAAGGTAAAACCGACGTAATTAAGTTACTTACGTCGGTTTAAGCCTTACTTACGTCGGCCTTGGCCGACGTAAGTGACCGTTATTCCTGTAGTGACTAGCAGAAGGCAGCATAGGCAAGTCACTTCTTCAACGAATTTTTTTAATATACCTTTTAAAAAATAATTTAATATAAATATCACACGGAATGACAATTTGGGAAAAATGACCCAGTGTCGTACGCGCCGCATACGAAATTCTCATTTTGTATGAGGCTCATACGAAATGTTCATTTCTTGCGTGCCACGTCAGTTGGTGCGTGCCACAGTGGAGAAAATGTTGGCCACAGTTGAAGAAAGGGACACATACAAATTCTGTACGTGCCTCATACGAAGTGAACAGTACCTTCGTACGAGGCACGTACGAAATTCGTCTGTGCCCAATTTTGGCACTACATTTGATCCATTTTACACATAAGTTTATCAAAATTTATAGACCAATTTGCTAGAAATTTCCAAAGTATAAAATAGAGCATATATTCTGTAGTTTTGAATTCAATGAAGTTCCTATATATTTAGTATGTAGAAACAAGAGTAATTAAATGTGTTATTAAGCAATACGATCACATTTCTGCACGTTTGTAAAATGTATTCAGTTTTGGTTTTTTGTTTAGAAACACTTGGAGTTAGAATTTGTAGAAACGTTCATAAAAGTTATTGTAACGTAAGTTTCGTTGAGTATAAAAGTAAGTTATCAATATATTTTATGGGAGTTTAATGGGAGTTACAAATTTTTTAAAATCATATTGCAATAACAATCGCATTGCTTCAAAAAGTATAGAATTAATTGTACTAAAATTAAAAAGCTCGGCGGCGGTTACATGAAATGGAATTACATAGTTCCGAAAATATGTGCATGTTGTTTGCCACTCTACTACTACGGTACATGAGGCAAAACATACGTACACATATTTTTGGAAGAAAATATAAAATAGGTAATAAAAATGGCGTGTGTACGATGCACTTAAGATGCGTCGATCTAATCCTAACATGCCTTAGTTGAATTAAACGCCGAGCATAGTTTACCCAAGTTGCTACTAAGTGCAACGGAGGTATTTTCCCTTACACAAAGCATCCGGACCGGCTTCTCTTGCGCGACGAGCTCTCTGTTGCATGCGTTCTTGCTCAGCCTCTCGCGCTTGTGCTGCGACGCGTTCCTCCTCTGCAGCTTTGCGATCACACTCTGCGAACCATTGTCAAATTTCTTCTTGCTTCTTGCGACAACGCTCCTCCTGTTCAGCTCAATTCCTCATATCTTGCTCTATTCTTTCATCCCACTCTATTTCTTCATTGAACTTCCAATATGCATGTCGAGCCATTCTCTGAACCTCCTCGGCGTCTTCTGCCGATTGTTCCTGGTCGATGTAGTTTTTGAAGTTGCAAAGAGGTGGTGGTGACTTCACAAGTTTTTGTACAAAAGATTAGATTGTATAACATTCATAAAAACAGAAATAATGTTGCATATTACCTGTTTTCTACCACCTGGAAGAAATGGGCACGTCCTGTGAGGAGGATCATACTCGTAGTTGTCGCACATCCAAAACCAGCAACCATACGAGTAACTAGGTCGAAGATCTCTTACAAACCTACAATCAGTGCCGCAGAAACACATTGGAGGTTGTAATCCCTCAGGGATTGGAACCTTTCTCTATTTGTGGGTGGTGAGTTCTCATCCATGGTACTAAAGTATATAGAATGATTATAGTGAGTACGTGTTGAAGATGTTTGTAGAGTGGGTGTTATATAGACAAACGGATGATGGTGTATGGACCTAGTGTAGGAAAAATTTCATCCCTGAGATGTATAAGTGTGAACTAACATTTCACGTGGTCTGACATGGAGCAGTGCAATTTCGTTTTTCTCTTGTACGAGATTCGCCTGACATGGAGCAGTGCAATTTTGTTTTTCTCTTATACGAGATTCACCTGTCATGGACCTGGTGATGTCGTGGATAAGTTTCACGTGAGTTTTTGTCATATTTTATGTAGATAAGATTTGTCTTACAAGATTCGTCTCACAAGTTAGAAAGTAGTATGGCGAGTCACAAAGTAGGAAGACAACAAAGTAATTTTAACAAACTTTTCATTCGAAACATACTTGTTATACATGGGAACCATACTTCTGATACATATGAAACATACTTCTGATACATGTGAAACATATTTCGCTACTTCGCTACTACTTGTGATGCGGACAGTTGCATGACATGTTATTGCAAATGCCGTTTTCATCCTCATCATTTGTCAGACTTGTACCAGGATAGAGTTCCATTTGTTGAAGTTCCATTTAAGCTAGTTCACCCACCAAATCTTGATTGCGACGTTGTACATGTTTAATGTACTCTCGAGTAGCCTTAATATCAACCCAGAGTGTATATCCACAGTTTTCATCATCATAGTAAGCCTAAAACCAAAAGTATTGTCAATAAAACTGCATATGTGAAAGATGTTTTGAAAATGATATTTAGTACATACTCCACCAACAGGACAACGAAAGAAACGATGACCGCTGTCGTCTCCTTCATCCATCATTTGGACAATACAATCCAGGTGACAACGACACTTAGGCCACTCTTATTTGCTATCATCGTATGGTCGTAGTGGACTAAATGGACAAAAATCACTCTTAGTAAAAAGCGGGAACTCATATAATAGTGGTTCATACCAAGTTGGACCTCCCATCAAGTAATTTCCAGGCACTGCTCTAAAAATCGGACTAGTCCGGTATTCAGGCACGGACTAGTCCGGTATTCATCCTCAAGAACCTTAACTATGAGACAAATGGAGTTGCTCAATGCAAAACTAGCCTAGCAGCAATGTAATACATCAAGGACACTTGTATTAGATGACAGAAGCTAGGCTATTCGATCAACAATGAAGAAAATGGAGATTCCTAGGGTTTGGGGGAAAATTTACCGAAAAATCGCTTGAATCTCGAAGAAGAGAGGGCTGAAGGGCGGACAAGTCTGTGGTCTTCAATCCCTAAGCGAAGGGGGTTGATTTCCACCCAAACTTGGAGATTTTTGATGGAGAAATCATCGAATCGCCTTGGGGAGCTCGAGCGTGGAGAGAGAAAGCTTGAGGCAAGTGTGGGGTGAGGCATATTAGGGTTTGGCGGTGACTAGGGTTATGGACACGAAAAATCGGACAAGTTCAAAAATGATCGAACTAGTATAAACTTTTTCAGAGGCTATATCGGACTAGTCCGTGTTCTGTTGGACTAGTCCGGCCTAACTGGCGCTCTGCGAACTAGTCTGCATGGGCGGACTAGTCCGGGTAACCACGGACTAGTCCGTGGTCACCACGGAAGAAATGCCTAGCCCATTCCTATATATTCAAAGGTACTTATTTAGAAAATAGGGAGGCAAATTAAATCAAACAATCTTGATGAATATGATCAGTAAGCATACAACAATCAAGCAATGACCATAATTCACCAAGATCTAGTAATTGACATAGTTTTTTGGAAAAATTGAGAGAGATGATTTCACAGCACAATCAATGAATTTTGAAGATAGCATTCAGGTATACAAGATTTCAAGCCACACTACGAGAATCAAGGATATTTAGTTCATTTCGGAGTTCGCAAAAGTGTTTTTCATCAAGTGGCTTGGTGAAAATATCAGCTAGTTGTTTTTCAGTGTTGACATGTGAAATGGCTATATCTCCCTTCATTGAATGATCTCTCAAAAAGTGATGTCAGATGTCTATGTGTTTGGTTCTAGAGTGCTCAACGGGATTATGGGCAATTTTAGTAGCACTCTCATTATCACAAAGGAGTGGAATGCAGTTCATATTGTAACCGTAATCCCTTAGAGTCTGTCGCATCCAAAGGAGTTGAGCACGTCAACTCCCGGCTGCAACATAATACGCTTCGGCTGTGCATAGGGCAATGGAGTTTTGTTTCTTGGAGGACCAAGAAACTAGGGATTTACATAGGAATTGGCATGTACTGGAGGTACTTTTTGTATCTACTTTGCATCCGGCATAATCTGCATCGGAGTAACCAATGAGATTAAATTTGGAACCTTCGGGGTACCAAAGGCCTAGGTTGGGTGTATGAACTAAATACCGCAAGATTCTCTTAACGGCTGTCAAATGACACTCTTTTGGGTTGGCTTGAAACCTTGCACACAAGCATACACTTAAAATAATATCTGGCCTAGATGCACATAAGTAGAGTAGATATCCAATCATGGAGCGATATACCTTTTGATCGACGTTTGGTCCATCTTCATTGAGATCCACATGACCATTCGTTGAAATGGGAGTCTTTATGGGCTTCACCTTGTCCATTCCAAACTTCTTGAGTATGTCTTGAGTGTACTTAGTTTGGCTTATGAATGGCCCTTCCTTTTGTTGCCTCACTTGGAATCCCAAGAAGTACTTTAGCTCTCCCATCATAGACATCTCAAACCTATCTGTCATAATTTTACTAAATTCCTCACAAAAAGATTTGTTAGTTGAACCAAAGATTATATCATCAACATAGATTTGACAAAAAAATAGATCATTGTCAAAGTTATTTGTAAACAATGTATAATCTACTTTACCGATCTTAAAGCCATTTTCAATTAAGAATTCTCTAAGACACTCATACCAAGCTCTTGGAGCTTGTTTGAGGCCGTAGAGAGCCTTACGCAATTTAAATACGTGATCGGGGAACTCTTCATCTTCAAATCCTCAGGGGTTGCTCCACATATACCTCCTCCTTGATTGGTCTGTTGAGGAAGGCGCTTTTCACATCCATTTGATAGAGCTTGAAATAATGGTGAGTAGTATCTGCAAGTAATATTCTAAAAGACTCAAGTCTAGCTACGGGAGCAAAGGTCTCATCGAAATCCAAACCTTCGACTTGTGAATACCTTTGGTTTGTCTTGTTTGTTGCGGAAGAACCATTTTGTGCCGATGACATTGGACTTGGGTCTTTCGACTAGTTCCCACACCTCGTTTCTTTTAAAATTGTTGAGTTCTTCTTGCATGGCCACTACCCAATCCGGATCCTTCAATGCATCCTCAACCATGCGCGGTTCCAAAAAGGATACAAAAGAATAGTTCTAACAAAAATTAGCTATGCGAGATCTAGTAGTTACTCCCTTTTGGATGTCACCGATGATATTGTCAATTGGGTGATCCCTTTGGACGCATTGGTGTACTCTTGAGTGTGGTACTTGCTGTCTTGAATCTTCATGATTATCTTCTTATCCCTCTAAATGGTTGCCCTCATTGACTTTAAGGTCATTTTCGTCTTCTTGAGGTTGATCTTGTATGGAAGCTCCCCCTTGATCATTGGCCTCCTCTTGTGGTTCATTTTCCTCATGCATATGTAGAGGTGGCTCTTGTGGTCGAACTTCGCCCAATGCCATTCTTCTCAATGCTTGACAAGGAGCTTCTTCTTTATCTAGCACACATGGATCAACTTGTTCCTTTTGGGAGCCATTAGTTTCATCGAACACTACATCACGTGCTACTTCAACAAGTCTGGAGGTCTTGTTGTAGACACGATAGGCGTAAGTGTTCGAATCATAACCAAGCAAGAAACCTTCATCGGACTTCGATACGAACTTTGAAGTCCTAGGCTTCTTGTTCAAAATATAGCATTTGGAACCCGAAAACATCAAAATATGAAATACTAGGCTTGTTACCGGTGAGTAGCTCATAGGATGTCTTCTTGAGTAGTCGATGAAGGTAAAGTCGATTTATGGCATGGCAAGTGGTGTTAACCGCTTCCGCCAAAAATCTATCCGAGGTCTTGTACTCATCGAGCATTGTTCTCGCCATCTCTATGAGGGTTCGGTTCTTTCTTTCGGCAACTCCATTTTGTTGAGGGGAGTAAGGTGCTGAAAACTCGATCGTGCGTTATGCCTTCTTCATCTAGGTACTCCTCCACTTGTGTGTTCTTGAACTCTGTGTTGTTGTCGCTTCGAATGTTCTTGATTGTCAATGAGAATTCATTTTGAGCTCGCTTGAAGAACTTCTTGAGTGTTCCTTGTGTTTCAGACTTATCATGTAAAAATAAAACCCAAGTGAAGCGAGAAAAATCATCAACAACTATTAAACCATATTTGTTACCGCCGATGCTTATGTAAGCAATTGGACTAAATAAGTCCATGTGAAGTAGCTTGAGCGGTCTTGTTGTAGTCATGATGTTCTTAGCAGGATGAGGTGCTCCAACTTGCTTCCCGGCTTGGCACGCATTACAAGGAATGTCTTTCTCAAAAACAACATTCTTCACACCTCGGATGTGATCGCCCTTAAGGAGTTTTTGAAGGTTCGTCATACCAACATGTGCTAGCCGTCTATGCCACAGCCAACCCATGTTGGTATTTGCAATCAAGCATGGGTCAAGTTCGGCTTTATCTTTGTTGAAGTCAACAAGGTAAAGCTTTCCCTTTAACATTCCCTTGAATGCAATGGAACCATCACTCCTTCTAGAGACGGTCACACCCTCGTTAGTGAACAAGCAATTATAACCTTTGTCATATAATTAAGATATGGACAGCAGGTTATAATCTAAGGAATCAACATGTAATACATGAGAAAGAGTGTGTTTAGATGATATGGCAATTTTACCAGTACTGAGCAACCTTCCTTGACTATTGTTTCCAAAATATATGCCCTTGCTTGGATCCTCATTTGCTTCATATTCAATGAACATCCTTCTTTCTCCAGTCATATGGTTGGTGCAGCCACTGTCTAGCACCCATTTTGATCCACCGGAGGAATAGGCCTACAAAAATGAATCATGCCTTGGTTTTAGGTACCCCAACTTGCCTGGGTCCTTTTAGGTTAGTCACAAGGGATTTGGGCACCCACACATGAGACTTGGTGTTCCCATGGGGTGGCCCAACATATTGAGCATAAACTTTGCCAAAATTACTTCTCATTAATACATAAGATGCATCGAAAGTTCTAAATAGCAACTGTTGTTGTTTATACACAGGACTAGTCTGGGAGATCGGACTTGTCCGGAGGACCGGACTTGTCCGGATCCCAACCGAACTAGTCCGGTGATCATGCGTGTTGGATTCATTAATTTTGGATTTTTCCAGTTTGAGAGGGTCTTCCCTTTACAAAGGCATTGCTTTCCTTGTTATTCTTATGACTTCTAGCATGTTGCTTTTCACCATAAGAGTAACCAATGACATATTTGACATTTGGAGGTCTTGTGACCAAGTATGCACTACGTGCATATTTCATCTTCTCCTTGTCAAATATGCCATTTTGTGAAGGATGCTTGTCCTTGGTAGAGGTTGACTTGTCTTTCAAGCTGGTGTCAACTTTACCACATGTATGAGTAGAAGCAACTTCAATTTTAATGGGTTGAGAAGGTGAACTTGAAGAGGATGAAGGGTCACCTTGCTTGAGTGACTCAACTTGCACTTCAAGGATCTTGTTAACCTTTATTAGGTTAGCAAGTTCGTCCTTGATTGTAGCATTTGAGTCGCTTAACTCCAAGCAAGCTTCCTTGCTTGAAGCTAATTCAAGATCTAGTGACTTGCTTCGCTCCTTTTCAAGTTCTAGAAGCTTGTCAAGTTCAACATATTCCTCCTTTTGGGAGATAAGCATGTCCTCTTGACGATGTATCAACTTCTCCTTCTCAACAAGTTGATCAAGTAAAATTTTCATTTTTGCGGTTGTTTTCTTATCTAGTCCAATGAGCATATCTTCATTATCGCTAGCAATTTCACTATCACTAGAATAGGAATGTACGGAAGAGGGTTTTGTTGTTACCTTGCGTTTACCTTCCTTTGCCATGAGGCAGGTGCCGTTCCCCTTCCATGCGCCGAGAGTAGGGAAGAGAGTGGACTTCTTGGATGTCTTCTCGATGGCTATGCTAGCCATCTCCTCATCTTCTTCGGATGAGGACTCATCATTTGAGTCTCAATCTTTCCCAAGATGTGCTTGTTCAGCTTGCTTCTTCTTCTTGAAGAACTTCTTGGGTTGAGGCTTTGCTTCTTTGGTCTTCTTCTTGTTCTCTTCATATGGGCAATCAACTATAAAGTGGCTACACTCACCACAATCATAGCATGCCCGCCTCAATTTTGGTTTTGATCTCTCCTTGTACTTTCCTTCACTTGATTTAGCGCCTTGTCTCTTCTTCATCATCTTCTTGAATTTCTTCATGAACAGTATCATGTCATCTTCATCCAAGTCATTGCTTTCATCATCATCGTCTTCTTCTAGTTGAGTTTCTCGAGCTTTTTTAGACAAGGGCTTAAGGATGGACTTTAGAGCGACCCCTTTCTTCTTTGTCGAGGTGAGGTCGGCAATTTCCTTAACATGTTTGGCTTGTTTTTCCATCATCTCAAAGTTGATGATTTTCCCAAGTAGCTCATCCGGGGTCATCTTCTTATATCCGGGGCTTTCTCGTATCATTGAGCACAAGGTGACATTGCGAGGCATGAAGGCTCTAAGGATGAGGTTCACTACCTCGTGGTCGTTCCACTTCTTGCTTCCGTATGCTCGCACCTTGTTGATGAGCGTCTTTAATCTGTTGTACATGTCTTGTGGCGACTCATCTTCTTCGATTGCGAACCTTCCCAGCTCGCCTTCAATCATCTTGATCTTCGGTTCTCGCACATGATGATCGCCTTCATGTGCGGTTTGCAACGTATCCCATATCTCCTTCGCGATCTCGAGTCCATCCACCTTTGTAAACTCATCCTGAATGAGCGATGAAGTAATGACTGCAGCAGCTTGAGCATTTCGATGGATGGCTTGCTTTTGGCTAGGTGTGAGCTCCTCATCATCATCTGGGATATCTATTCCTGTGCATACTATGTGCCACAAACTTGGATTGAGAGAAATCAAATGCATTTTCATGTTTTGCCTCCACAATGAGTAGTCATTGTCGTCAAAGTGTGGGGCTTTTCCAAGTGGAATAGATAGATAATGATTGTTGTTAGTATTTAGGCGATCATGGTTAAAAGGATATCGGGAGTAGTCGTTGTGACTACTCCCCTTCTTTCTCTTCTAATCTTCGATCTTCACCTTTCCCTTGGAAAGGGTTTTCTTCCTTAGGAGTGCCTTGAGTTCCAGCATCTCCTCATCATCATCCTCGAAGTCTTGAATGGCCACTAGGAGCTTCTCCAATTTTTGGTTCTTGTCTTCATCAAACTTCTCTTGGTTGTTGCTCTTGTGTACGTCCATCATGTCCGACATGATCTCTTCGAGTGATTAGTCTCCTTCTTGAAGAACCTTGCTCTTATACCAATTGAATGTGGCCTAGAGGGGGGTGAATAGGCCTTTTTGATTTTTTTTTGGAACTTGTAACACTTAACAACCAGATCAAATCTCGAGATATCGGACTAGTCCGGTCAAGTGCGGACTAGTCCGGTGTGTACCTACTAGGTTAATCAAATTTGATCAATTAACTTGATCCTAGGATGTAAGCAGCAGAATTATACTTGTAATTTAAGTGTCACACGATTATGAACTAGGATGTGCCACAAGTCAATCTTATATTCAATGTTTCAATGTAAAGTAAGCAACATTGATTGAAACCCTAGATTGATATGAAGTATAAGAACGATGAGCGCAAAGCAAGAACACAAGCACTTTATCCCGTGGTTCGGTTCCCACAGAGGAAACCTACATCCACATTGAGGGATCCACAAAAGGACCGGGTCTTCTCCAACCCTACCCTCATCGGATCGCCACGGAGGCCAATCATCTTCACTTATCACAAAGGGCAAATAACCGAATTCAAGGGGCCTTCTCACACGTTGAGGGCTCCCCAAGATTACAACAAGAACTCCACCAAGAACACACTCGAAAGATTACAATGAAAAACCACAGGAGTGTGTTAGGGAATCAAACCAAGAGCTCAATGAGTGATGAATCGTGTCTCTCCAATGATCCAAAGTGTATCCTCAAGGGATTGATCTTTGTTGCTTTTGATTTCGTGGAGAGATGTGTTTTTGAGGCTCTTGGGAGATGTGACGGCGCAGGGGGTCGAGTGATATGAAAGATGGGCCGTGTACACCTATTTATATGGGGTTCCCAAAAGTGACCGTAGGGTTCAGAAAGATCGGACTAGTCTGTGTGGACACCGGACTAGTCCGGTGTGCTGTGTGTAGCAAACCCTAGGTGTCCTGAAATATCAGACTAGTCTGACTAGAAGCGGACTTGTCCGATTTCGGTTATGGAAATCATCGGACTAGTCCGATGGATTTTGGACTTGTCCAGAAAAGTGAAACCCTAAGTGAATTGGGGACAAGTCCGCACTTGGAGGACTTGTCCGATTTAGATCAGAGGGTTTTTCCGACTAGTCCGTGCTAATATCATACTTGTCCGATTTTGTGCAACTTGTGAAGTGTTTGGAGGACTAGTACGCACTGGAGTGGACTAGTCCGATTCTAGTCAGAGAGATATCAGACTAGTCTGTGGTGGTATCGAACTTGTCCGATCTTGTGCAGAAAGATATCGAACTAGTCTGGTGTCAGTCGGACTAGTCTGGTCCTGTATAAACTTGTGCAATGTGTGTGATTATTTGTTCTTGAGCTCTTGGGGTGTGTTTCCTTAACACACTCCATACACAATGATCTACTACATTTGATCCTTGAGCTCTTTTCCACATTTCTCCTCATTCTCTCTTCTTTTTGGCACCTTGCTTATTTTCTCATTAGAACATGTACTCATCTCAACAAAGTGGTTAGGATCTCATTTGCTTGTCATAAATCATCCAAAACCCACAAGGGATTCCTAGATGCATTTTCACCCACATGCCAACCAACTTTGAAATGAAATCCGACAACTACGCATTCTCCTTGCTGCCAGTCTAGTGTATCCAGCCATCAAGATATTCATCCGAGCCAATGGCTTGTCATCCTCTGTCTTCTGTTTCTGTGTTTCTTAGCTGCAAGATATTGTGTTCAGCTAGCAAGATATTGATCCCATGCCACATTTGGCTACGTGTTAGCCGTTGGGTTCCACATATATTAGCTTCTACTTGGCAGTGTGTCAGCCCAGCCACTTAAAAGAGAGAAAAATGTCTTCAGCTAGCAAAAAATTCATCTCCAACAACTCCCGCCCTAACAGCAGATGGTGTCTCTGCGATATCCGCAATAGTCGCTTCCTTCTCTCCGGGATGCCACCGATCGCTCCACCTTCCTAGAGCTCATGGTTCGTGACCACTTGTACCCCCAGTACGTTCAGACCCCCTATTCCCGGAGATATAGTGCCCCACACGCCAACCAACTTTGAAATGAAATCCGGCAACTACACATTCTTGTTGCTGCTAGTCTAGTGTATTCAGCTAGCAAGATATTCATCCCAGCCAGTTGCTTGTCATCCTCTGTCTTCTGTTCTTGAGCTATAAGATATTGTCTTCAACTATCAAGATATTCATCTCATGCCACATTTGGCTACATGCTAGCCATTGGGTTCCACTAATATTTGCTTCTACTTTGCAGTGTGCTAGCCACTTAAAAGAGATAAAAATGTCACACTACTTAAAAGAGAGAAAAATGTCTTCAGCTAGCAAGAAATTCATCCCCAACGACTCTCGCTCTAACAACAGCTGGCGTGTCTGCGATATCTGCGATGGCCGCTTCCTCCTCTCTTAAGACGTCGTCGATGGCTCCACCTTCCTAGAGCTCGTGGTCTGTGACCTCTTGTACGGCCGGTACGTCCGTACCCCCTATCCCGGAGATATAGTGCCCCGCACGCCAACCAGCTTTGAAATGAAATACGGCAACTACACATTCTCCTTGCTGCCAGTCTAGTGTATTGAGCTAGCAAGATATTCATCCCAACCAGTGGCTTGTCATCCTCTATCTTTTGTTCCTGAGCTGCAAGATAGTCTTCAGCTAGCAAGATATTCATCCCATGCCACATTTGGCTACGTGCCAAAATCTGGAGATACTAGAACCCTTGTAAATGCATTAAGCAGTGCTTGTTTGTTGAGAGATGATGAGCGCCTCCTGGTTGCTGAAGTATTTCTTCTTCCTGTTGTATCTTTGTCATCTCAAAACTTGCTAACAACAACCAACATGCTTACTTACTGTTTGTTATCACCATGTAGGTCTACAATAGCTCGATCATCCGGTACTTGGATGAACCTTCTGAAGTTATCTCCTTGATCAGAGATGGAGATCGTTTGGTTGCGTATCGGCTTCTGAAAGAAGACACTGAAGATTCACCTATAGTGGTGTTCAGAAACCAGCGTATGGAGTAAGTATAATCTCCGTATTCTCATATTGTATTGAATTTAAATATCAAATATATGACAGCTGAAAGTTAAACTAAATCTGCACCTAGATACACTTACCATTAGCTTTTTAAATTTCGTGGTCAAGATATACACAGAGATTCTTCTTACAACAGTGTCATCATCATTGATATACAGGTCATCCCTGTCTAGTTTTGGCAGGAAGTCTTGGAAGACTTTTGGAACTCCACTTGTATCAAGTCTTCCCGAGACAGTAACTGGAAGTGTTATCTGTAATCTTTTCCTGAAGGTTATGACTCCATTCCGAGTAATGAGAGATGATGTTTCAGAAACTGACCAAACAGTAGGCAAAAGCAGTCTAGACAATGAAAGTGCACCAGTCAATATGAGCTCTGATGCCTCAGCACTCAGCAGCAAAAACAGCAATTCTCTCGAGGATGAATCAGAGACTGAAGACGTGATGCATTTTTTTCGGAAATGCCTTCTATCAGTCGCCTGAAAACCGGAATTGTGTCAGGCGACCGTTAGATTGCCTTTAAGATTCGTGCTACTCTATACTGCCTTCCTCAACCCTAATCCCCCTGCTCACTCAGGATAGACACCAGACACAGCCGCCATACGATGACGGCGCTCCGGTGGCGAAGCTGAACAAGCGGCGACTGTGACGGCAAGCCTCGATGGAGAGCGCCGCGATGCCCATGGCGGACGACCTCGAGACCAAAGATGGTGTTTTGAATTATCTTTTTTTGTCAACTCCCAAAGATTTTCACATAGTAGAATAATGTATTGTTGGAACATTGTAGCAGTAGAGATGGTGAAGTGACATTGTAACCTCTTTCCTGCCCATTTCTCAAGTTTATTTTATTTCTATTTTATAGGTATTGCCCACGTTGTAAAGATCATAGACAAGCTAGTAAGAAGATAGACCTTTGGAGGTTACGGAAGATCCTTCTAATATACTTGAAAAGATTTTCCTACAATCAGTTCACAAAAAACAAACTAGAGACATTTGTGGACTTCCCCATACATGATCTTGACCTGTCCAAGTATATCGGTAACCGAAGCCAAAAAATTCCACACAATTATCAGCTGTTTGCTATTAGTAACCACTATGGAAGCATGGGAGGTGGTCATTATACAGCTTATGTTTATGTAAGTATTCTTTCCTCCAGCGCCTAAGCAACGTGTATTTAATTTGTTTGGGAAATTGGTTACTTCCGAGAGGATCTAGCATTTCCCTTACCAAGAATATGAATCAACTGACATGTTGTAATATTTCAAAAAAATCCATAAAAAATATGTGTATGGTACACATAATGTTGATTAAACTTGCAAATATTCAGCTTTAGATTTTCCATAACATCGAGATTCAAAAAAAATGTTATCCCGATCTCAGATTCTCTCGGGCAGTCCTGAGAAAATGAAGCTCATAGAGGAAATGATGCAACTTTTTATTAGAATATTTTCTCGCGAGGATATTAAAGACTATATCTTCACACCACCCTTGCTACACATTCTTTTGACCAAGAGAACTGCAAGGACACTCTTGCTACACATTTTAATATGAAGAATAAAATAGGTTCCTGTATTCCTGCATGCTTTGCAAGTACTCCCTCCATTCCCATTTGTTTGACGATGGGAGAACTAATTTTAGTTCTCCCAACGTTGAACAAATGGGGATGGAGGGAGTATTGATTACTAATTAGTTCTCCCAACGTGGAACAAATGGGGACGGAGGGAGTACTTCATAGCTGGAAGCATATCCCCAGTGTCAATGTTTCTTGTTTACAGCTCACAACCACATTTTTTTTTGTTTTTGGACTATATGTCACACTACCATTACCTCCTCCACTTTATAATAATAAGGCACACATTATTCACCAAAAAATACTCGCATGCAATAACTTTGTGTGTGCTACACATGTTTTTTACGAATTTTTTAAACAATGCAACATGCTGAATTTGTTAAAAGGGGATAGACCTCTGGATACAAAATTCACATGTCTGTATTTGGTATTTCACATGTTCATGTATTGTTCCTCTTGACAATGTTTTTATTTCACATTTGAGCTATAAAGTTTTGACAAAAGAGAGGTTCAGATTGTGCTTTATTTGGTGCAGCATGAAGGGAAAAAAGGGTGGTACGACTTTGACGACCGTCATGTGGGTCCTATAACTGAGGATAGCATAAAGACGTTAGCAGCTTATGTTCTTTTTTACAAGCACATACAGGATGATAGCTTAGATACAGAAATAGAAACAGATTCTGACTGTCCAAGATGAGGGGCGTGGCGAATTTTGAGCCCAGAGTCCCAGAAGTTGTATAGTTATTGGCTGGGGGACAGTTTTGCTGCCAAGAAAGAGGAAGAAATGGATATTGGAAATGCCCATCATTCAGTTGTATGTTGATGTAAGATGACAGCAGCAGCAGTCGTCGTTTTGAGAGTTACTCCCTCTGTCTCTAAATACATGTCGTTCTGTAGTTCAAAAATGAACTACAAACCGACAAGTATTTAGAGACGAAGGGAGTATTATAGATAAAGGAACTGACATAGGTGCAAGAGGCGGGTGGGTGGTCGCTTGACTTGATACGGTGATTTATTCATTTTAGCATCCTGAATCAGGTGTAACAGCATTCTAAGCAGCCTGCTGTGGGTTGGTTGATACACCAAAGATTTTCTAGGGTTCCAAGAGGAATATATTAGAAAATTTACTGTTGTACTTCACATACAAGTTCATTTTCTCCTTTTTCTGATATGGAACTGGACACGAGTAAAATTGGCTTGCCATGGCAAAATCAGCCCATATTTTCTCAGCATTTGTATCATTATCTACACTTGATGTGGAACTCTCTCGGTTCATACACATTCAATCAAGTTGTGTGTTTGTGTGTGTTACCGTGATAAAAGTTTGTTGTAATTAGGGGTGCAAGCAGCACGGATCTGCCAGCATAGCCGCTGGGTCGACGCGCGCCGCGGACCCGGTTGAATCCTGCAAATGAACCCGCTTAACTAAAACGGATCGTTACAGTCATTCCCGTAGCCGTGTAGGTTTGGAAGCGGGCAAGCAGCACTACGGGAATGACTGTAACGATCCGTTTTAGTTAAGCGAGTTCATTTGCGGGATTCAACCGGGTCCGCGGCGCGCGTCGACCCAGCGGCTATGCTGGCAGATCCGTGCTGCTTGCACCCCTAATTACAACAAACTTTTATCATGGTAACACACACAAACACACAACTTGATTGAATGTGTATGAACCGAGAGAGTTCCACATCAAGTGTAGATAATGATACAAATGCTGAGAAAATATGGGCTGATTTTGCCATGGCATGAGCCAGTTTTACTCGTGCCCAGTTCCATATCAGAAAAAGGAGAAAATGAACTTGTATGTGAAGTACAACAGTAAATTTTCTAATATATTCCTCTTGGAACCCTAGAAAATCTTTGGTGTATCAACCAACCCACAGCAGGCTGCTTAGAATGCTGTTACACCTGATTCAGGATGCTAAAATGAATAAATCACCGTATCAAGTCAAGCAACCACCCACCCGCCTCTTGCACCTATGTCAGTTCCTTTATCTATAATACTCCCTTCGTCTCTAAATACTTGTCGGTTTGTAGTTCATTTTTGAACTACAAAACGACATGTATTTAGAGACAGAGGGAGTAACTCTCAAAATGACGACTGCTGCTGCTGTCATCTTACATCAACATACAACTGAATGATGGGCATTTCCAATATCCATTTCTTCCTCTTTCTTGGCAGCAAAACTGTCCCCCAGCCAATAACTATACAACTTCTGGGACTCTGGGCTCAAAATTCGCCACGCTCCTCATCTTGGACAGTCAGAATCTGTTTCTATTTCTGTATCTAAGCTATCATCCTGTATGCGCTTGTAAAAAAGAACATAAGCTGCTAACGTCTTTATGCTATCCTCAGTTATAGGACCCACATGACGGTCGTCAAAGTCGTACCACCCTTTTTTCCCTTCATGCTGCACCAAATAAAGCACAATCTGAACCTCTCTTTTGTCAAAACTTTATAGCTCAAATGTGAAATAAAAACATTGTCAAGAGGAACAATACATGAACATGTGAAATACCAAATACAGACATGTGAATTTTGTATCCAGAGGTCTATCCCCTTTTAACAAATTCAGCATGTTGCAATGTTTAAAAAATTCGTAAAAAACATGTGTAGAGCAGACAAAGTTATTGCATGCCAGTATTTTTTGGTGAATAATGTGTGCCTTATTATTATAAGGTGGAGGAGGTAATGGTAGTGTGACATATAGTCCAAAAATAAAAAAAAAATGTGGTTGTGAGCTGTAAACAAGAAACATTGACACTGGGGATATGCTTCCAGCTATGAAGTACTCCCTCCGTCCCCATTTGTTCCACGTTGGGAGAACTAATTAGTAATCAATACTCCTTCCATCCCCATTTGTTCAACGTTGGGAGAACTAAAATTAGTTCTCCCATCGTCAAACAAATGGGAATGGATGGAGTACTTGCAAAGCATGCAGGAATACAGGAACCTATTTTATTCTTCATATTAAAATGTGTAGCAAGAGTGTCCTTGCAGTTCTCTTGGTCAAAAGAATGTGTAGCAAGGGTGGTGTGAAGATATAGTCTTTAATATCCTCGCGAGAAAATATTCTAATAAAAAGTTGCATCATTTCCTCTATGAGCTTCATTTTCTCAGGACTGCCCGAGAGAATCTGAGATCGGGATAACATTTTTTTTTGAATCTCGATGTTATGGAAAATCTAAAGCTGAATATTTGCAAGTTTAATCAACATTATGTGTACCATACATATATTTTTTATGGATTTTTTTGAAATATTACAACATGTCAGTTGATTCATATTCTTGGTAAGGGAAATGCTAGATCCTCTGGGAAGTAACCAATTTCCCAAACAAATTAAATACACGTTGCTTAGGCGCTGGAGGAAAGAATACTTACATAAACATAAGCTGTATAATGACCACCTCCCATGCTTCCATTGTGGTTACTAATAGCAAACAGCTGATAATTGTGTGGAATTTTTTGGCTTCGGTTACTGATACACTTGGACAGGTCAAGATCATGTATGGGGAAGTCCACAAATGTCTCTAGTTTGTTTTTTGTGAACTGATTGTAGGAAAATATTTTCAAGTATATTAGAACGATCTTCCGTAACCTCCAAAGGTCTAACTTCTTACTAGCTTGTCTATGCTCTTTACAACGTGGGCAATACCTATAAAATAGAAATAAAATAAACTTGAGAAAAGGGCCGGAAAGAGGTTACAATGTCACTTCACCATCTCTACTGCTACAATGTTCCAACAATACATTATTCTACAATGTGAAAATATTTGGGAGTTGACAAAAAAAGATAATTCAAAACACCATCTTTGGGCTCGAGGTCGTCCGCCATGGGCATCGCGGCGCTCTCCATCGAGGCTTGCCATCGCAGTCGCCGCTTGCTCAGCTTTGCCGCCGGAGCGCCGTCATCGTATGGCGGCTGTGTCTGGTGTCTATCCTGAGTGAGCAGGGGGATTAGGGTTGAGGAAGGCAGTATAGAGTAGCACGAATCTTAAAGGCAATCTAACGGTCGCCTGACACAATTCCGGTTTTCAGGCGACTGATAGAAAGCATTTCCGAAAAAAATGCATCACGTCTTCAGTCACTGATTCATCCTCGAGAGAATTGCTGTTTTTGCTGCTGAGTGCTGAGGCATCAGAGCTCATATTGACTGGTGCACTTTCATTGTCTAGACTGCTTTTGCCAACTGTTTGGTCAGTTTCTGAAACATCATCTCTCATTACTCGGAATGGAGTCATAACCTTCAGGAAAAGATTACAGATAACACTTCCAGTTACTGTCTCGGGAAAACTTTATACAAGTGGAGTTCCAAAAGTCTTCCAAGGCTTCCTGCCAAAACTAGACAGGGATGACCTGTATATCAATGATGATGACACTGTTGTAAGAAGAATCTCTGTGTATATCTTGACCACGAAATTTAAAAAGCTAATGGTAAGTGTATCTAGGTGCAGATTTAGTTATGTTGGAGAAGCTGGCGATCAAAGAGATCACCAGCGTCACGGAGCTCTTCAGTTTGGCTGACAAATGTGCCAGAGCTGCGGAGGGCCGTGAAATGCACTCCAAACCATCCTTGGAGGATCATAAAAAATCCTCCAAAGAAGAAGCCGCTACCTCCGGGAGTGGCAAGAAGAAAAAGAAGACCAACGGCAAAAAGAAGCCGTCGGCCGGCACATCCAACGTTGCAGCCACTGCAACTCCTGGTGGCCGGGGGCCACGCCCCGAGAAGCGACCTCGACCGTCTTCCGAAGACGGTGGCAAATCAAAAATGTGGTGCCCCATTCACAAAACGGGCAGCCACAGGCTGGAAGACTGCCGGGAGGTCCAAAACCTTGCCGAGCGCTACCACAAGCGCCGGGAAGGGTCTCCCTTCTGACAGAGGGAGGGAAAACAAAGGGTCGATGAAGCTCCGGCTGAAGAGGAGTTAGGGTTTCAGGACCCCAAAAAGGTCCTGAAAGCCGTATACACCTCCGTCGACGATGACTCCGACGTCTTCGACAACGAGCGTCGGAAAACCATGAACACCATCTTTGGTGGATCATGGGACATCACTTCTCGTCGTGTCATCAAGACTATGCGACGGGATATGGCTGCTGTAGCTCCTACAGCTAGACCAGAGCCACATCGAAAGTGGATGGACACACCCATCACTTTTGATGCTTCGGACTGTCCTCAAAGCATGGTCGGAGCTGGCCAATTACCCTTGATGGTATCTCCCACCATCAACGACATCCAGCTCCATCATGTCATGGTAGATGGAGGTTCGGGGCTTAACCTCATCAGCTTTGAAGCTTTCACTAAGCTTCAGCTCCGACCTTCGGACCTCCAGCCCTCTCGACCTTTCTCCGGAGTAGGTCCGGGGGCCATTACTCCACTCGGAGCTATTACTCTCCCCGTTACCTTCGGGACCCGGGAGAAGTATCGCACCGAGAAGTTGGTCTTCGACGTCGCTCAGATCAACTTACCATTCAACGCCATCTTGGGTAGACCTGCCCTGTACAAATTCATGGCAGCTGCTCATTATGGATACCTGGTGTTGAAGATGCCAACACCAGTAGGCGTTCTCCGGATCCGCGGAGATCGCACTGCCGGAGTAACTGCTCTGGAGGAACTCCACGCACTCACCACGGCGCAAGAGGAAGACTCCAGACAGGAGCATGGTCTCATTTTATTGTTCTACTAGGTATCATTTGAAAATTAATTCCGTTGCATGCACCAACGAAATTATATCATCCCTTACATGATGGAACTTACACTACTACAAAAAGCATTTTCACAGACGCCTCGATTTCTCAAACACAGGCGGTCCATAAAAAAAATACGACTGTGACGACGAATGATACAATAATCGTCTGTGATGAAAGAATATCACAGACGGATTTTAAAAAACAACTGTCTGGGTAAATACATGATCTTCTCTGACGGCTATAAATTAAGAACCGCCTGTACTGTAACAAACTTCGCAGGCGGTTTTTTACTTAACCACCGCCTGGGTAAATATAATATTTTCATGGGTGGTCATTGTTTAAGAACCGTATGTACTAGTTCAAACATCACAAGCGGTTTTTATTGAAGAACCGCCTGGGCAAAGTCATTGTTTTCATAGGATGCTTGTTAATTAAGAACCGCCTGTGATGCTGATAAGAACCTATCAAGCTAATCCCTGCACAGCAAACTCTTGTAGATGCAAGTAACAATCATGTCTCATCATTTGGATTGTTGAAAGCTTCTATTGAAGCGTGATGATCCCTTGGAAGGATTTTCCCATCCATTTGAAAGATTTGTTTCCCTCCTGTCCATTTCAAAACCTAGGAAGATGCTCGTTTATTAGTTTAGTTGCTTGAATATATTGACTAGAAATTAGTACCTTGTCTCTTAGTGCTTTACACAAGCGAGGAACCGAACGACTTCAATCACAAATCTTGTTTTTACCCTTTCATAGGGATTTTACCTTAATCTTCTAAACATAAATTTATCAATAAGTGAAGCTTCCTTATCACACATGTTAATGACAGTTATAAGCGAAGGATGTGCCGAAGCTAACAAAAGCTGAATTGGACTGAAGATAAAGAAATCCTGCATATGAGTGGCAATATCCAGGTTAGACACCGTGAAGCTATGATGGTAACCTTCAACAACATGAAAAGTGATGCTAAGGTTATGCTTGCATCAACCAAGGCATGTTGTGAGGGCATAACACTTATTGGGGCAAGTATAATCGTGATGCCCCAACTGGTGTTATGCCCTCACAACATGCCTTGATTGATGCAAGCATAACCTTGAAATCACTTTTCATGTTGTTGAAGGCTGCCATCATAGCTTCATGCTGTCTAACCTGGACATTGCCACCCATATGCAGCATCCCTTTGTCTTCAGTCCCGTTGAGATTTCGTTAGCTTCGACACACCCTTCAGTTATTGATAAATCTATGCTTGAAATATTAAGGTCAAATTCCTATGAAAAAGGTAAAAACATGATTTGTGATTGAAGTTGTTCGCTTCGTCGCTTGTGTGAAGCACTAAGAGAGATGGTACTGATTTTTAGTCAATATATTCAGCCATTAGAACTGAAAAAGTAGCATCTTCGTAAGTTTTTAAAATGGAGAGAAAAGAAATAAATCCTTCAGGGCTTGTTTGGGTGTACTCAATCTAATTGGATTGAAGTGGATTGAAGTAGAAAATGAACTAATTTTCTCCTCAATCCACTTATATTGAAGTGGATCCACTCCAATCCAAACAAGCCCTCAAATGGATGGGAAGTATCGTCAGACTTCAATTGAAGCTTTTAACAATCCAAATGATGAGTCACAGGTGTTACTTGCATCTACAAGAGCTTGCTGTGAAAGGATTAGCTTGATAGGAGCTTCAAAAGTTGTGCTTCTAGATGTTGTTTGGAACCAAGTTGTTGGAAGGCAAGCCTGATCATCGTAGGTCATAAGAAATTTATATACACATACAATTTGATAACTTATGGAATAGGTGAAGGTGATAAATATGATAGTCAAGAAGCCGAAAAGGATCACTTGTCCAAATTAGTCTTTTCTACAGAAGATGAATTTAATAACGTTCGAAACATGCTATCTAAAGATGAAATGGAGCATTGTTCTAAGTTGATTTCAGAAGATACAAATATATACAATATATATCATACATTTTTTCCAGTATTGCCATCTTCTCGCATATATGATTTCAAATCCTTTTTAATGCTTGTCTCTACGCGCTTGATATTTTCTGGTTCGGTGGAAAGGTACATCTCTTCATACTGATTATATTCCTCTTCATTATCTCCCACACTCTCAACCCCAACAATATTTTGCTTTCCAGAAACAACTACGTGCAACTTCTCAGTTTCTTGATCTTGTACATAAAAAACTTGTGCAAGACGATCGGTGAGAACCCACAGGTCATCTTTATAACCCACTTTGTTCAAGTCTACTAGTGTCAGTCTGTAGTTGTTCACTTTCACACCATCAGGATGTTTGACCTATTTGCACTTAAATACGGGCATTACCATTCTTTCCCTATAATCGAGTTCCCATATTTCCTCTATGAACCCGGAGTATGTGGTCTTCTGCCCTTGTGGATCATAAGCCTCTATACGAATACCACTATTTTGTGAAGCACTCTTACCGTCTTTTTCCTTAGTGTAAAATGTGTAACCGTTGATGTCATATGCTTGCCATGATGTCACCAAAGCAGATGGGCCAGAAGCTAACTTCTTCATTGTTGCCTCTTCTATAGAGTTTCCGTATGGTATATTTTTGTCCATTAACCATTCAGTGAAACATCTTCTATGCTCTTTCATGATCCACTCCTCTGTGTGGCCTTGTTTTTTTTCGCGAAGCTCAATTTGGTGTTCCACGATGTACGACTCAGCTATTGCGAGCTGTTGTAGTAGACCAAAATGTGCATGGTGTACATTCTTGTAATCTTGAATGATAATAGTTTCCTTACCCACTTTGACTCTCCCAAGTAGTCTACCCTCATGTACTTGTATAGGTACACCTATCGGTTTTACATCTTTTATGTAATCATTGCAACCCTCAATCACTTCTTCAGTTGTGTATCCTTCCATAATTGAACCCTTTGGGTGAGCACGGTTCCGCACATAACCTTTTAATACTTCTAAATATCTCTCCAATGGAAACATATAATATAAGTATAGTGGCCCCAATGCTTTTATCTTATCAACAAGATGTATGATTAGGTGTACTTGCATATCAAAAAAGGATGATGGGAAATACATCTCAAGCTTGCACATAGTCTCGACGATGTACGTTTTTAAATAGTCTAAATCTTCATGTGCTATCACCTTTTGCGATACTGCATTGAAGAAGTAACACAAACGTGTGATGACAACTTTTATATGCTCAGGTTTCATGACTCTTATTGCAACGGCAAGGAACACTGTCATCATCACGTGACAATCGTGAGAATTATAGACGAATAATGACAAGTCTTTCATCGAGACTAGTTTGCGGATATTGGATGAGAAACTCGTGGGCACTTTGATCCCACACAAGCATTTGCAAATTGCTTTTTTCTCTTCTAGCGTCAAGTTGTAGCTGGCTGGGGGAAGGTAATGCTTCCCGTTCCCCTTTTCTACTAGATGAAGCTCTGGTCTCATATCAAGATTTACTAGGTCCATACATGAATTTAATCTGTCCTTTGTTTTCATCGGCATGTCCAGCAAGGTCTCAATGATGCCGTCAAATACATTATTTGTAACGTGCATCAAATCAATACTATGGCAAAATCCCAGATTCTTCCAATACAGAAGATACTCAAAAAAATTGATTGTTTCTTTAAAGCCATGTCAGTTGTATCACCCGAATATGTACTTTTCTTTCTCTTCGTTCCTTTACATTTTTTGCCCTTACCGAAAGCAATATGAATGTTCTTGACCATTTCGAACACGAGTTTCCCACTATAAGGTTTTGGTGTAGTATCTTTTCGATTTTGTTATCAAATTGTTCTTCCATCTTCCTATACTTGTGTGTATCTGTCAAGAGCCGCCGGTGTCTCATGTACACCATCTTTCTGGATGAAGTGAGGTATAGAAATCCAGTTCTATCCACACACCTTACACAACCGTTCTTCCCTTTCATTTGTCCTGATAATGTAAACAGTCCGGGATAATCATGCACGATAACGAATATCATTGCTCTTTGCGTGAAATACTTCCGATTGTACTCATCCCATGTATGTACCCATTCATTCCACAATTTTGCCTTATCTTCTATTAAAGGTTCCAAGAACACAACAATTTCGATGCCGGGTTGTTTTGGACCTTGGATAAGAACAAATAACAAGATATATTTCCTTTTGTGACACAACCACGTCAGTAGGTTGTACATCGTTAAGACCACGGGCCATGTGGTGTGTATGCTCCTTTTTTTCACCAAACGTATTCATTCCGTCTGTACCCAAGGCAAACCTTCCATTTCAGATTTTCTTTCCAAATTTTGTATATTGAATATCAAAATTTTTCCACTATCTTGCATCACCAGGGTGTCGAATATGTTTTTCATTCTTCTTGCGCTGCTCGAAATGCCAGAGCATAAGTTCAGCCTCCCTAGTTTTTGAGAACAAATGTTTCAAGCGATCAATTACTAGAAGGTACTACATCACCAAGGCAGGTGTCGGAGTCTGGTTCCGGCAATTCCCTTGGTACTACCGTTGGCAGCCCGCGGAGTTTCTTAGTTTGGTTAGGGCGCACGGAGATTCAGAAAAAGATGGTGACTTGACACAAGGATTTACGTGGTTCGGGCGGCCTGAGCATAATACCCTACTCCACAGGTGTGTTGTTGTTGTTGTATTGATTGTATGAGTATGTGAGAGCATGAGCCAGAGAGAGCCCCTTCAACGTGTGTGTCCGCCCCTAGCTAGTATCTCTCCTCTGTGTATCGCTCGACCAGTCCTTTTATAGTATAAGGGCTAACCGTTACATCGTTAGCCTGGCCTTACATGTGGCTCTGGCGGTTACTAATGCCTAATACACAGTTTAATGTACTTAATTCCTCTTAATAGCGTGGTAACGTGCCTTAATAGTGGCGTTACTAGTATTAAGGGTCCTTTGATCATGTGTCATTAAGATAGCATTAATGACACATAATTAGGTCTTGAAGCCTTTAATGTCCCTTGAAGGTCCGAGCCGTTGGAGGTCCACAAATCTGACTTTTGAGGTTGAAGGTCTGGCGGTTGGACGTGTGGCAGCTTCAGAGCTTACCGTCTTAGACGAGTAAATCCGGTGTCGTGGTACACGTGTCGGTACCGGAGCTTCCCTCTGTAGGGGGTTACGTCCGGGGGTGCCACACAAGTATCCAGTTTGGAGCATTCCCATGTAGGGATTGTAGCTCCGGCTTCGTGATACATGTGGCGGCACTGGGACTAACCATATGAGGGAGGCAGGTCCGGTTATGAGCAACAAGTGGGGCCTTCGGAGGTCTTCAACTCAGATAGGTGGAGTTCCTTTGCACTCTTTGCAGTTCCAAGGGGTATCCAGTACGCAGGGTACCGACAGTGGTCCCCTGGCCCGCCTCTGGGAGAGACCCTCTGGATTAAATCATTCTGCTGGAGGTGGGTCCATCTTTCAATTTCTGCGCTGTGTCTTCAAGGGTTTTTGGATGTACCATTGAGGTGATAGTTCGTAGTTAAACCATCATCGCGTGGCATCTTCTGGACGTGGCAAGTGAGATTTGCAAGTACGGATCTCACACAATTGAAGGTCGCTGGTTCCCAATACAAAAATCGTATCGATTCCACATGCCCTGTCAGGCCGCCGCCCTTGGGTTTCCCGCCTCTCATCATGGCAGCGGTTGGCCTTGGGTAAGGACCTCGATCTCTTCGTCGGGGTGGCCCCAGGTCCACACGTCATTGACGGGGTGGATTTTTGAAAAGTGCTATTGATCTTATTGCGGTTTCCATCCAAGCGTCGCAGAGGCTTACTTAAGAAGGAAAGTGTGCACGGGTTGAAAACTCTTTACGCCTTTGATCATATTTGCGCTCAGAGCCTCTCAATCCCCGCCTAACTTTTCATCCTTTGCTCCACTTTGTCGCGATGGAGTTGGGTCTCCGCAAGAGCCGTCTCATGAGTGATGACGATCTGAAGAAGGTCCGAACCTAGATGGGGTGGTCCAGTGACTCCTTCAACCATCTGGTTTGTGCCGGCAAGCTCCCGTTCAAGAAGAAGTGCGGCAGCGACATGGTGTATTTCTCTGCTTACGCCATGGTGGGGCTAATCCCACCTTTCTCAACTTTCCTTTTGATGTTGTTAGACTTCTATGGTCTGCAGTTATACCACCTTGGCCCCCATTCTATTCTTCTTGTGTCAACATTTATCCACTTCTGCGAGATGTGGGCGGGTATTCCCCCCCGCGTCAAGCTTTTCCGTACCTTCTTCACCATCCACACCACCGGCAAGAGTTCCGAGTATCTTGTCTTCTACTATTTTGTGAATCGCAAGAAATGCCCCTACAAGTATTTGAGGTCGTTTCCTTTTGGCAAGTAGGACGACTGGAAGAAGGATTGGATTATCGTCATGGATGTGGAGCACTAGAAGTTGGAGCTACCTGAAGGTCTTCCCAATGTTGACACTGACACATGGAGTGTGGTTTTGGTTCTGTCAGAGGCCTTAAACCCTGCCTTGACCAGGATCCGCGAATGTGTGAAAGGAGGGGTGACCCCCAGATGGTCTTTTGCAACTTCCTGGTCAACAGGTGGGCTCCGCTGAAGAAGAGGGAGAAGATCGCCTGGGCCCTCAACAGCGTGATGGATGATGACCGGATTGAAATCGGTATGAGGTCCAATTTGGACGGCGCTGCTTTGTAGCTTCATCTCAAGAAGTTCCAGCATGGCATTGACGTCGAGGGCGATGACTTAACTCCACCGGCGGCTTTCCTCCCTCTTAACATGGAGGCGGAGTTCAGCAGGGAGCTCTGGAGGAGCATGCCAGTGCTTGATGACCTCGATGAGGTAGAGAGGCGTCCGACCACCAGATTGGTGATCCCCGGAGATTCCGAGGGTGGCCCTGCTTCCGCCCCGAGCCAAAGAGTTGAAGTCATATGCAAGGGCAAAGAGCTCGCTGAACCTTCCGACCGGAAGAGGAGGCTAAGACGTGCTAACGGAAGCTTTGTGAGTCCTGCTCGATCTGCCTCAGTCCCTTCTCCTCGGCGCGGGAGGTCTTCGACGGTGACACTAACTCTAGCATCGGCGTCTCCCCGGAACGCTAGCTCCGACCAGGTGACTTCGGCACCAGTGCCAGCTAAGGGCTCTAGGTCCGAGGGTCCTTCTCAGTTAAGGGGGGCCCCAACCAAGACGTTGCTGACGGCGGCAGCAAGCTCCGAAGAGCCTTTCCGAGTTACTACACCAGTTGCGACTGGGTCGGGCTCTGAGCGTCCAGCGAAGATGCCGCGCTAGCTTGAGCGGAAGCCTTCCAAGGTAAATTTGTTGTTTCACCCCAGTTTGTTATTTTTGTTGTAACCATATTTTGAGTTTCTTTGTCCTTCATCCACAGGGTATCCAAAATAGGGGCTGAAGCTCTGGTTCCTATGACAGTAGCTGATGCTGTGCAGGCGAAGGCTCCGGCTCCAATTCCAGCGCTGCCCCAGGTGGTTGCTGAGGTCACGGCAGCTCCGGCGCCAGCAATTGTGGTTCTGGACCTCGACTCATCTCCCAAAGCTCCCATGGTAGCGTCGGACCACGGGAATGAAGATGTACCAGCGGCACTAGCTCCGGAGGCTGAAGCTTCGGTTTTGGATGCTATGATGACGGACGCTCCGGCCTTAGAGCCATAGGTAGCTACAGTTCCGGCCTTAGAGCCGGATGTTACTGAAGCCCCGGCGGCGGAGCTGGCGATTGATGAAGTTTCAGTGCTTGAGCCGGTTGATGTGGAGGTGGCGGCACCCGAACCGGTGGAGGTCAAAACACTGGTGCCTGAACCGGCAGGCGTCATTGAGGTTGAAGCGCTGGTGCCTGAACCGGCAGTGGAGGAAGCACCTGCATCAGAGCCGGAGATGGCCTCAACTCCGGCTGGGTCTTCAATGCCTACGTTGGAGGTGATAGTTCCGGAGGTACCCGTTCCTGAGCCAGGGTGCCAAGACGAAGTGGTCAGTCCCTTGCATGAGGGAACAGTTGATGATGACCTCGCGGTGGGACCTTTGGAGCTGACCCTGGAGGTAGAAACTCCTGTGGCAGGACCTACCTCAGCGACGACCGAGGCACTCCCGCAGGGCGTCCCTAGTGTCGCGGAACCTCAGGGGACCGCTCATGTAGAGTGGGACCCAATTTTTGTTCTGGAGAACCCGCTGGAGTCAGCGGAGAGGACCCCGGCAGGTCCGGAGCCAATCCCCCTGTCGCTATCCATCGACAATGCCTACTCCAGCCTTCGTCAGGTCCAGTTTGCATTTTATCACGACAGCAAGGCCCTTGAGGAGGAGCGCCAAACTCTTAGGAGGAGGCGCAACCAACTCCAATTTGAGACCAAGCTAGCGCAAACAAGGCTGGCCGACGACAAGGAGTGGGTCAAGAGGGAGAAGGCCCGGATGGAGTATTGCGGCCAATTGCTGGATGAGAGGGAAAGCATGGCGTGATCCCTTGACAATCAGTCCCGGCCTATATACGAACAAGCCCTGGCTACTAATGAGGCGGCGAATGGTTGCCAGGAGAACCTCAATACCATCCACAAAGGTCTCGTCAAGCGCCAGGAGGGTCTCGACGAGCGAGAGAAAAAGCTCGAAGAGGAAGAGGAAAAACTCCTGGAGCTGAGGGATGACCTCGTGAAGAGGGAGGAGGAGCTCGCCCAAAGGCTGGCTCTGAGTGACAAGAGCCTTGCAGAGCGCACCAAAAAGCTGGAGGAGCTCTGCAAGAGCGAGGAGGATAAGGCATGGCAGCGAGGACAGGACCTTACCAAAAGGGAGGTCGAAGTCACTCCTAGGGAGAAGAAGGTGCGAGGCGGGAGAAAGACCGGGTTGACTGCTGGAACCGGATCCACGTCTGGGAGAAGGAGCTTGGTGACCTTGAAAAGCAAGTTGCTAAGAGGATTCAGCAGCACGCCAAGGACGTCGAGCGCCTTGCCCGGGAGGGTTCGGAGCTTGCGGCAGCCAAGATGTCCTTGGAGGAGATTCGAGGCTCAAGGGCTGCGGAGTCTCAACAAGTATGGGACTTCGTGGGCAAAGCCGATGTCGTGCTGGCACCGCTGGGCTTTATCCCTGTGCGTCCAGACAATCCGGAGCCAGAGCTGGACCATGCGTTGGGGGTGCTGTGCTCGGTTGGCAACATACTCGGCACAATGGGCGATGTTATCGTGGATCAGTTGGAAACTGAAGGAAAATCTCTTGCGCAGAACGTCGCAAAATACATGCTGACGTGCTACACAAGCCGGGATCCTCATTTCCCACTAAACCCGGTGCTTGAAGGTCCCATCGACAGAGAGGGAGACGCTGCCAAGACCAGCGTGTCGAAGGTTGCCCAGAAGGTCGCTTCGTTCTTCTATAGAACTTAGGACTTTCTCCTTTTAGCTCTCACTTGTATCTTCTCTTCTTTTCTCCAATTTTGTATTCTCTTGTCTTCAGATGAATGAAATCCAATTTCATTTTCTGTCTTCAACCTTTGTCTTACTTGGCCCCCTGGTAGATGTACACAATTTGATTGCGAACATGTACCAAAAGGATGTAGCATTTTGTTGAATACTTGAGTACTTCGAACTTGTAGAGTATAGGTTCGAAGTTTTGTTGCATCGACAGCAGGGGCCCCCGGGGTTGTCGGAGCTTAGTAGCTCCGATAGCAACCACCATCAACACGTAGAACATTAACGGCCGGCCCTCTGGGGTTGTTGGAGCATAGTAGCTCCAGCAGCAACCACCATCAACACGTAGAGCGTTGACGGCTATCCCTCTGGAGTTGTCGGAGCCTGGTAGCTCCGGCATTGACCACTGTCAACACGTAGAGCATCGACAGCAGACCCCATTGGGGTGTCCTTCTACCATCTTTTCTTCAACTCCTTTTATTTCTTCATGTTGACGGTTGGCCCCCTGGATTTGTCGGAAATTGATAGCTCCGGCAACGCATACTATCAATGTTTAAAACATCGACGGTGGGCCCCCTTGGGGGATGTCGAAGCTTTGATAGCTCCGGCATTCTCCACCATCATCGTGGGATTTTCATTTTTCCTGCGCACCGAAGTCAAGAAAAATAGTAAAATCCATTTCTTATCTATAACTCATTTGCAACTTACTATTCCCATATGAAATTTTAGGTCGACATCAATTCTATATACAATCAAGCGCATTTGTTTATTTTCTCCAGGTCCAATCGTTTTTTGGACTCACCTTACTTAGGCCTACCGGGGTGTAGGTAGAGTGGCATACTTAGGGTGCAGGACCAGGCTAAGTCGATAGCACACTCCAGACCTAGATTGGCTTGGCGTTCAGGCGAGTAGGCCATTCAACGATGTTAAGACCTAAAAGAAATAACAATGCAACTTGAATTATATATGAATTGTTCGAGCTAAAGCATCTTAAGAATCGCACAACTTTGTTATAGACAAGAAAAATAAAAATAAAAAAGAATGAGCCTTTACAAAATAAATGCACGTGGAGTCTGTTTTCACATATCGATGTCTTCCATTATAGGTCTGGGGTACAGGGGAGACAAGTACACTCTTAGGCTATGGAACCAAGCTAAGTGTGTTACATTTCTTGTTCGACCCAGGGTAGTTAGCTACACTTTTAGTTCTGAGACTGTGTCAAGTGTTGCTTGAACTTTGCGGACCTTCATGGAAAGGTCCGGTTGTCCTCCTGGAGGAGCTACCCGACTCTGTAAGATGACGCTATAACATACAACATATGTAATTACAGACTCACCTCCGTGATATTAAGCGTAAAACTTACGAAGGTTCTCCATGTTCCAAGGATTAGGGAGTGGTGTCCCATCCTCGGTTGCCAAGCAAACGCATCCGGGACGGGATACTTTGATCACTCGAAAGGGTCCTTCCGAGCTGGGGGAAAGTTTGTTTAACCCTTCTCGAGTTTGTATTCTCCATAGCACCAGATCGCCTTCCTTGAGCTGTCGGCTATGCACATGCCTTTGGTGCTAATGCCGGAGCGCTTGGCGGTATTGTGCATTTCGAACAGCTGCTCGACACCTTCCCTCTTCAATGAGGTCAAGGTCTTCACGCCGGAGCTGGTCCTGTGTGGTTGCGTCGAAGGTCCAGACCCGAAGCGACCCCAAGGTGATTTTCGAAGGAAGGACTGCTTTAGTTCCGTACACCAGGAAGAAAGGTGTCTCTCCGGTTGACGGGTTTGGAGTTGTCCTGTTTTCCCACGAGGTGGGCGGAAGCTCCTCAATCCAGTTGGCTCCATGTTTTTCCAAGCGCTCATATGTGCGTGTCTTGAGTCCTTTTAGAATTTCTACATTTTCTCTCTCAGCTTGGCCATTGCTTGTCAGGTGAGCCACGGAAGCGTAGCTGACTTGAATGTCGAGGTCTTCGCAATATCCTTGGAATGCAGAACTTGTGAATTGGATCCAGTTGTCTGTTATGATCTTGTTTGGGACTCCAAATCTGCATACAATGGACTGCAAGAACTTGATAGCTGATTGCTTGTTTATTGTGACAACTGGAGTTGCTTCCGGCCACTTGGTGAACTTGTCGATGGCGACATATAGGTACTTGTAACCTCCGACGGCTTTTGGGAAAGGTCCAAAAGTATCCATACCCCACAGAGCTAATGGCCATGTCAGAGGTATCATTTGTAGAGGATGAGTTGGTGTGTGAATTTTCTTTGCATGAAACTGGCATGCTTCACATTTCTTCACTAGCTCGGTTGCATCCTGGAGTGCTGTAGGCTAGTAAAAACCATGCCAGAAGGCTTTACCGACCAACGTGCGGGAACACGCGTGGTTCCCACACTCTCCTCCATGGATTTCCACGAGGAGCTCGTGGCCTTCTTCCCTTGTAATGCACTGCATTAGGACGCCATTGGCACCACGCCGGTAGAGATCCCCTTCTACCAGTGTGTATCTTTTAGCCAATCTGACTATCCGGTCAGCAGATACATTGTCTTCAGGAAGTATGTTGTCTCTCAAGTAACTCTGGATCTTAGAGATCCATGCATCAGAGCTAACTTGAGCTTCTGAGTCTTGCATGCTGGGTTGCTCAGAGCTTCCTGCAGCACCTACGACCCTTGATGGACGCCATGCTAACAGGGCCATCGGGACCGCTAGCTTCGAGGTGTTGGTCTCTCCCCCTTCACTCAGTTCGGCAGGCTGAGTTGATGGTCTTGACAATCTTCATACGAAGGTTCCGTCGGGAACCGGAGCTCCAGTTGAAGCTTTCGTCGAGAGTTCATCAGCTTCAGAGTTGTTGAGACGCTGGACATGGGAAAGATCCAGGACTTCGAAATCCTTCTGAAGCTTCTGGACTTCAAGAAGATATGAAGCTAGTTGAGGGTTGTTGCAGCAACATTCACCTTTAACTTGTTTTATAACGAGTTGTGAATCACCCTTTACCAACAGCTATTTGACACCATAAGATAGTGCCACCTTGAGTTCATAGATGAGGGCTTCATACTCCGCCATATTGCTGTTTGCCTTGAAGTCAAGGTCAACCATGTATTTGACCTTCTCCCTGGTCGCAGCAAGAAGAAGGATTCCAGCTCCGGCCCTCTGCTTCTACACAGAGCCGTCGAAGTAGAGAGTCCAGTGAGGCTTAGTGAAGACCGGAGCCTTAGGTTCCGGTTTCTGCTCACTGGGGCCCCCAGGATTTGATGGAGAGGGTGTCCATTCCGCCACAAAGTCTGCCAATGCTTGACTCTTGATCGCTTTTCTTGGGACGAATTCAAGATCAAACTCAGCCAATTCTGCTGCCCACTTTGCGATGTTCCCAGTAGAGTTGGGGTTATGCAAGATTGCACGCAGTGGATAAGAGATTACCACTAAAATCTTGTGAGCTTGGAAATAGTGATGAAGATTCCTAGAGGCGATAAGAACTATGTAGAGCAGCTTATGCACCTCTAAGTACTGAGTCTTTGCATCATGAAGTACTTCACTTATGAAGTACACTGGGCGCTAAACAGTCTAGAACCTCCCGGAGGGGCCCGAAGCTTCCTCCTTATCAACCCGGACCCTCCCGGAGGTGTCCGTACCTTTTTTGGGGACTTCCCGGTTCCTTCTAGAGGAACCCGGAGCTTCTTCTGAAGTGACCCAGACCCTCCCAGAAGGATCCGAATCTTCTTGTTCAGCAACAGTAACTCCTTCATTTGAAGGAGGTTGATCCTCTGGCGTCTCGCCTCGAGGATCCGAGTCTGGGGGCTGGGACCCAGACTCGCCTTCAGGTAGCTCTAGAACTTCCCGGAGGGGTCTGGATTCCTGAACTAAGGATGGTTCTGGTCTTTCCGCAACTAGGACCATACTGACAACTACGTCAGTTACTCAAATGTAAAGCAGAAGTGGCTCACCAAGATTCGGAGCTACCAAAGTTGGTAGAGTAGTGAGGAGCTGCTTCAGCTCTTTGAATGCCTTTTCTGCTTCTTTGGACCATTGGAATGGTCCGGACTTCCTCAATAGTTTGAAGAAGGGTAGTGCCTGTTTCGCCAGTCTTGAGATGAACCGGCTGAGGGCAGCTGGACACCCAGTCAGCTTCTGGACATCCTTGATGTAAGCTGGTGGCCACATGTCTTCAATAGCTTTAATCTTCATCGGATTTGCCTCCATTCCTTGGTGGTTCACCAAGAATCCAAGAAGCTTTCCAAAGCTAACCCCATAGACGCACTTGTCTGGGTTCAGCTTTGTGTGTGTGATTCGCAACTTGTCGAAGACAACTTGCAAGGTGTCAAGAAATGACTCCTTGTTCTTGATCTTGACGACGATGTCATCAACGTACACTTCCACTACATCTCTAATGAGCTCTCCAAAAGTTTTGTACATAGCTCGCACAAACGTTGAAGTAGCGTTTTTGGGACTGAATGGCATGGCAGTGTAACAATATAATCCATCTACTGTGATGAATGCAATATGCTCTTCATCTTCCCTAGACATTCTGATTTGATGATACCTAGAATATGCATCTAGGAAACACAGTAATTCACACCCGGAGGTGGAATCCACTATCTGATCTATTCTAGGTAGTGGAAATGGATCCTTTGGGCATGCCTTATTCAGTGTTGTGTAGTCGATACACATCCGAAGCTTCCCGCCGGCCTTGGGTACAACGACTGGGTTTGCCAGCCATTTTGGGTGGAAGACTTCCTGGATAAATCCAGCTTCGAGCAACTTCTTCACTTCTTGACGTATGAAGTTTTGTTACTCTACTGATTGCTTTCGAGGTTTCTGATGTACAGGCCGAGCATCAGGATAAATCTTCACATTATGCTCAATCACCTCCCTAGGGATCCTAGGCATTTGTGACGGTTGCCAGACAAACACGTCGATATTAGCCCGGAGGAAAGTGATGAGCACGAGTTCCTATTTGTCGTTCAGGCCTCCCGATATACGGGTGGTCTGAGCAGCGTCGGAACCAATTTGGACGACTTTGACAGGAATGTTGGTGTCGTCGCTTGGTTGAACACGGGGTGCGGAGGTTGAGCCTCGATGACGAATACTCGGGGGCTTTGGATCTTGCTCCTTTCTGGATTCTTCCTTCTGCGCTATAGCAAGCTCGTGGAGTTCTTCTAGAGCTGTAACTCCGGCGGTGCAATCTCCCCAGATCCGGAGAACGCCTGAGGGTGTTGGCGTCTTCAACACCAAGTGGCCATAGTGAGCAGCAGCCATGAATTTGTATAAAGCTGGCCTGCCCAAGATAGCGTTGAATGGCAAGTTGATTTGTGCCACATCAAGACCAACTTCTCAGTCCTGTAGTTCTCCCGAGTTCCGAAGGTCACCGGGAGAGTAATGGCACCGAGTGGGGTTATGGCTCCCGGACCTACTCCTGAGAAAGGTTGGGAGGGGCGAAGATCCGAAGGTCGGAGCTGAAGCTTGACGAAGGCTTCAAAGCTTGTGAGGTTCAACCCCGAACCTCCGTCCACCATTATGTGATGAAGCTGGATGTTATCGATGGTCGGAGATACCATCAATGGAAGTTGCCTAGCTCCGATCATGCTCCAAGGGCAGTCCGAAGCATCAAAGGTGATGGCAGTATCCATCCACTTCCGATGAGGCTCCACCCTGGCGGTGGGAGCTACAGAGGCCATGTCCCGTCGCATTGTCTTAAGGACACGGCGGGAAGTGATATACCACAAACCACCAAAGATGGTGTTCATGGTCTTCCAATGCTCGTTGTCAGAGACGTCGGAATCGTCGTCAACGGAGGTGTAAACAGCCTTCAAGATCTTTTTGGGGTCTTGAAAGCCTAACTCCTCTTCAGCCGGAGCTTCGTTGACTTTTTGTTTCCCTTCCCTTTGATAGAAAGAAGCTTCTTCCCGGCGCTTGTTGTAACGCTCGGCAAGGTTCCAGACCTCTCGGCAGTCTTGCAGGATGTGCCTGTCCGTCTTGTGTATGGGACACCACATCTTGGAGATGTCACCGTCTTCAGACGACGGGCGAGGTCGTTTCTCATGGCATGGCCCCCGGCCACCCGTAGCTGCGACAACTGCAGTAGTAGGTGTGCCGGCCGACAGCTTTTTCTTGCCGTTGGACTTTTTCTTCTTCTTTCCACTCCCGGAGGTAGTGGATTCACCCTTGGAGGATTTTTTGTTGGCCTTCGGAGGTGGTTTGGAGTGCATTTCACGGCCCTCCGCAGCCTTGGCACACTTGTCTGCCAAGCTAAAGAGTTTCGTGACGCTAGTGACTTCCTTGGTCGCCAACATCTCCAGCATTTTCTTATCTCGAACGCCCTGTCTGAATGCTACAATAATAGAAGTGCTTGAGATAGAAGGAATGGTATTTCGTACCTGGGAGAACCTCTGGATGAAAGATCGCAAGGACTCTCCCCCTTTTTGCTTGACAACAAGAAGATCCAGTTATGTGCCTGGTCAGGCGTATGAGCTCCCGAAATTGGCAGTGAACTGTTGACACAACTCCGCCCAACTATTGATGGAGTCAGGCGGAAGGCTCATGAAGCAAGATCTGGCGGTCCCAGTCAAAGCCGCAGGGAAATAATTGGCCATCGCGGCCTCATTGCCCTCCAGCCGCAAGGATAGCGGTGGAGTAGATTTGGAGAAATTCGACGGAGTTGACAGTCCCATCAAATTTCTCCGGCAAGTGAGGACAGAATTTTTGCAGCCATCTGACCATGCGTAGGTGCATGGCCAAGGTAGAACAGCCTCCTCCTACTCCCTCAGGAGTAGGATTGTCCCAAGCCTCTCGCCTCTCGCGAGCACGCTCGATGTGGACGCGGCTGTCCAGTTCTCGGTAATGACGATCGAGCTCGTCGTGAGTACGTCACGCCCCAAAGGGCAGCAACGTCACCTGTTGAGATGCAGCACGTCTCCTGTGTTCTGATGCTTGCGGACCGAGTCTACCCGACAAGGTCCGATGCTGTGATGGGGCCTGCCCCGAGGGGGAGGACCTTGATTGCTGATGCCATCGGCTGCTGCTGCAACCAGATGATCCACATCAGCTCTCCACTGCTCCATCGCACCCTGGGGTGCTCCTGGAGGCGGTGGATGTTGGAGAAGAGCACGCGCAATAATAAGCGCGTGTTCGGGGTTGTTGTTCACCGATGTAGTGATCGACGCGGATGTCCCATTTCGATGTCTGGGTTCATTCACCGGAGCGGACGGTGGCGGTGGTGGCATGACTCCTGCTGGGGCCACAGCACCTGCTGGCTGCTACATGTTGGAGGGATTGCCTCCAGCAGGATGCTCAGCTGGTTACTGTTGGATGATCCGACAACAGAATTCACCATCTTTGAATCTCAGGCACCCCCCTTCCTGGTGTTCCAAATGTCGGAGTCTGGTTTCGACAATTCCCCTGGTACTACCGTTGGCAGCCCGCGGAGTTTCTTAGTTCGGTTAGGGCGCGCGGACATTTAGAACAATATGGTGACTTCACACGAGGATTTACGTGGTTTGGGCTGCCTGAGCGTAATACCTTACTCCACGGGTTTGTTGTTGTTGTATTGATTGTATGAGCATGTGAGAGTGTGAGCCAGAGAGAGCCCCTTCAGCGCGTGTGTCTGCCCCTAGCTAGTCTCTCTCCTCTTTTTATCGCTCGGCCAATCCTTTTATAGTACAAGGGCTGACCATTACATCGTTAGCCTGACCCAACATGTGGCCCTGGCAGTTACTAAGGCCTAATACACGGTTTAATGTACTTAATTCCTCTTAATAGCGTGGTAACGCGCCTTAATAGTGGCGTTACTAGTATTAAGGGTCCTCTGATCGTGTGTCATTAAGATAGCATTAATGACACATAATCAGGTCTTGAAGCCTTTAATGTCCCTTGAAGGTCTGAGCCGTTGGAGGTCCACCAATCTGCCTGTTGAGGTTGAGGGTCCGGCGGTTGGACGCGTGGCAGCTTCAGAGCTTACCGTCTTGGACGAGTAGATCCAGTGCCGTGGTACACGTGTCAGTACTGGAGCTTCCCTCTGTCGGGGGTTAGGTCCGGGGGTGCCACACAGGTATCCAGTCTAGAGCATTCCCATGTAGGGATTGTAGCTCCGCTTTTATGATACACGTGGAGGCACTGGGACTAACCATATGAGGGAGGCAGGTCCAGTTACGAGCAACAAGTGGGGCCTTCATAAGTCTTCAACTCAGATAGGTGGGGTACCATTGCACACTTTGCAGTTCCAAGGGGTATCCGGTACGCAGGATACCGACAACAGGAATTTATCTCTTATGCTTCCCGCCTACATCGTTAGAAGTATCATCATCGTCACCTTTAGGGCCAATAATAAACATCGTATTCTTCTGAGAAATTTTCATGTTTGTATCATACTGGTGATTGTAGTCCTTCTTGTATCTACTGACACCACAGATGGGGCATCTAGTTGCAAGCTTATGCTCTTTGCGATATAGAATACAATGGTTCACACAAGCGTGCATTTCTGTCACACCTAGTGTCATCGGGCAAAGAAACTTCTTCGCTTTATAAGTGCTTCTTGGCAATTTATTTGGATTTAGAAGAATTTCTGCCAAAAGATTCAAAAGATCAGAGAAACTACAATCGGACCATCCGTGTGTGGCTTTCAACTTTAGCGGTTTTAGGACTGCACACTATGTAGTAAACTCTTTATCTCAACCATTTGATTCATCATATAAAAGCTCTGTCGCCGCATTCTACAATGTCTCCATTTTAATTAAACCTTTACTTGCTCCCATAGAAGTTAATACATGTGGTTCAATGCGACGCAACATCTCCTCACAATCGAACTCATCATCATCATCACCATCTTGATTGTCACTACCATCACCGATATGAACATTATCATCATTTGAACCTCTCTCATCATCTTTATCCACTTCATGTGTATCTAACTCACCATGCCCTGTCCATACTGTGTAGTTTTTTTGAAACCTCTTTCACCAAATGAAATTTGATTACTATAGTGTCTATAAAAGCAATCTTATTTTCGTAGTCGATACATGGACATAATAAGTCATCTATCTTTTGCAATTTCGCATGTCTCTTGGATGCTTCAATAAAATTTGCAACATTATGAATGTACATAGGATCGGGTCTTGGCATGTTATACATCCACACTCAATGGTCCATGCTTCAGTAACAGAATTTTTGTAAGATTTACAAAAATTGGCCACAAATATTCCCTAATGCTCTTCTTTATAATGAATTTACAAAGACATAACCAGCCTGTATCATATGAGTGAATACTGGTATCATGTAGGTCTGTTCATAAGGGTTCCAAGGAAATTTGTTTTCATAATTGTCTCAACTTCCTAGTTGACGAGATCATGCATATTATCATTGCACCTATAAACATGGCACAATATTTATTTGTTTGGGATCCTGGATCAAGTGAATGTGCGCTCTTATTTGATGGACAAGATCGAGATGGTGTACTATGTCATCCACCACCTTGGCCTCCTCCTTTCATGCATACAAGAAGATTTGATGGCGTTGCACATTTGGACCAACATATGAGAGAAGGTGAACTTGAGTCGAGGATGACTCCAATTCAAGAAGGAGAGGATGATGAAGACATCACTTTTATGGATACAAACATCACTTCATTGAACATACAATATGCAATCAATTAAGTTCACACACAACAATTAATTTTAGAGGTGAACTCGTTCTTATATGCTTCCATATATGTTTTTGAGAATAGATTGCTACCTAATGATTTAATTGTGATTAGGATCCATGGAGATGGTCAAGGAGTACTTGGAGGAAGTCTTAGAGATGTGGAGGACCAGAGAATACGTTCAAAGAAGATGGAAACCAAGCCCAACTTAAAATCGTATCCAACTCAGAGTCCAGGAGCAGTTTGCACTAAAATGGACGTCCAAAACGCATACAATCTCCGTTTTGGACGTTCTACATATGCACAGAAAGGACAAAGGATAACCTTTCCAATGCCGTTGGTCCCATTTAAAATTCCATTGGAGTCGACGAGAATATTCAAAACAAAAATGAGTTCAAAATCTGTCAGGGTGCTACGCCACCATATTGGGCTATTGGGCCTTGTATCAAGTCTAAGTCCATTATTTCGTGTCTTAGGGTTAGGTCACAACCCTAACACCTCATTAGACGTCCTCACACCTATATATACTCCAAGGTTGCCGCCATAAACAATTGGGTTTTGCTTAAATTAATAATATCGCCGTTTTACAGCTTGTGAAACCCCAACTTCACGATTTTAGATCGTGTCTTCTACGTTCTTGCTTGTGTTCTTGGTTGCACTTGCAGGGATTAGCCTTCTTGGCGAGGTCAATCGTGTGCAGCACGGTTGATAACCAACAGAGCAGTGGTGTAGTAATTGCAGGGGTTTTTCGTGTTCTACTCGAGAGCCTCGGATCATCAACGTCGAGATCTCCATCAATCGATTTATCCACTACCTATCAGAAATTCACACCTAAGCTTTACTTATCAATTGGTATCAGATTTTCAGGTTGCCCGTTAGGTAATTCATCTATCCATTACATTAGTTTTTTTTCATACCTAGAGTCCACAAAAAAAGCCACAAAAAACATGCAGTTTAGTAGATCTGTTTATTACTTTGTCCAAACCACATTGAGCCTTTGGGACGTTTGTTTTCAGTTTGGTTTGGTTGAGTTTGTGTCCATGGTTGAATCATATTGCTGGTTTAGATAGTGATTTTGTCCTTAGTTTGAGTTTTGCATTGTGTTGATTTATCCTTTTGAATCATGTCATCACACTACAGGAATCCCGACGACTTGCGATGGCCATGGCCGTCGCAAATAAGCTATTTGCGACGGCTTTCCTTATTTGCGACGGTTTTTGGCCGTCGCAAATAAGTCGTCGCAATTAAGCTTATTTACGAAGGCTAGGAGCGGCCGTCGCAAGTTATTGCTGCGGGCCGGTGGGCCCTGCAACATTATTTGCGACGGTCGGGCCGTCACAATTAAAGCTTATTTGCGACGGCCAGGCCGTCACAATTAAGTTCCTCTATTTGCGACGGCCGGGCCGTTGCAAATAAGTTCAGTGGACAGGGCTCACATGTCCTCCTCTGGGACCCATGCTGCTATTTGCGACGGCCTGACCGTCGCGATTAAACCTTATTTGCAACGGCCAGGCCGTCGCAAATAGCACCGGCTTAATTGTGACGACCTGTAACTTTATTTGCGACGGTACTGTATAAAAAGCCGTCGCAAATAAGGTTTTTTATTTTTTAAAAAAGAACAAAAAATACTACCCGGCTCGATGGCCAGAATCACAGAACAGATACAATACACACAATATATACACACACAAACATCATCACAATCACAAACTAATAAGTTCCGATACATCTCACATCGTCATCAAAAAAGCAAACAAAAGGGCTCACTCGCCCATCTGACCTCCGTAGCCACCTCCAGAGCCACCTCCAAAGTCGAAGTAGTCGTCGCGCCTCATTCTAGGCAGCGGTAGCAACGGCGACGGCGTTTGTGCAGCCGTCGCATATCCCTGCAATTAATGAAACTTAGAGTTAGAATATAAATGCATCAACATATCTCTCCCTCCCTTCCTCTCCCTCTATCTTCATCTAGATCCCCCTCTCTTCCTCTCTCTTTTCATTTCTCTCTTTGTCTGTCACTCTATCTTTCTCTCTCACTCTATCTCTCTATTGTTATCCTTTTCCCTCTATCTTCCTCCCTCTATCTCCATCTACATCTCCCTCCCTCTATCTTCCCCTCTCTCTATCTCCATCTACATCTTACTCTCTCTCTTCATTCCCATCCTACTCTATCTAACTATCTTTCACTCTTTCTTCTATCTCTATCTTTCTTCTATCTCAATCATTTTCTTCTATCTCACTATCTCTCGCTTTCATCTATCTCAATCTTATTACGCTGGAGAAGAAGGATTACATAGAAACTTACCTGACTCGCTGAAGAAGGATCACCTGGAAGGACCGGTGGTAGTACCGGTAGCTGGATTCCCAGACCTTGCGCCCGAGCCATGGCCTGTCATTGCAAACATTAAATGCTACCTATTAGTAAGTCATTTACGCTGAATTAATGAGAACTTTAGTTTTTATTTTGTTACCTCCATTGCTTCCCGCATCTGAGACATCCAGGCTGCCTGGGTTTGGACGTGGCCTCCATCGCGATCCTTTGGCGTTCCGCCTCCCTCCTTTCCTCCTCATGTCGCCTTTGGTTTCTTCTACAGTTTCTCGGAGGGACTGCATCTCAATGTCGCTCTACGATACGCGGTGACCTGCTGTGCCCACCGACGAAGCCTGCGTGGAGCTGGCTCTCGCAGGTCTCCCCGCCCTCGAGTCGACAACTCCATCGAATATGGCGAGCCTATAAAAAAGAGATTCAGTAATATGAAATTAAAATATCTTGAATACTTCGAATTGAAAACGATAAATGACTTGTAAACTCACCTTCCGTGTGCTTTTCCACCACCGCTTGCATACGCGACTTGAGGATCGATCGGTTGACGTTCCCAATCGAAATCCTCACCGTGTATCTTCCTAGCCTCCTCCCCGTACTTAGCTTGCAAAATAAGAAAACCGTGTAAGTTCAACAATATATATAATTATATTTAATATGAATGATTTCTAAACTTACCAACCGCTCGGCTGCAGCCTGACTGCACCCCGTCGGCTGAGAAGGGTCCCTGTGACCTCTCTTCCAGACCTCAGCAGGGGTGGGCGGCACCCCCGTCTCGTGCTCCTGTCAATACGTGTTAGTACGAACAATATATTATGAATATATAAACATAAGTTACACACACTTACCATGCATTTAGGTAAATGCAAGTGGTTATCTTGCTCGTGCCTGCTCTCCCCCTCGACCCCTCTGCAGTCTCGAGCCTTCTCGGACTTAGCTTTAAACTCATCGCTAGCCCAGTAGTGACAAAGGGCCCGAAATGCATCGTTCCGACCCTGCAACTAGCTCACGTGGCCCTGCACATAGTTGGAAGTCGTTAAAAATACCATCGATGCTGCTCATGCTGCTGCTGCTCCTCCTATTCTTTTTTTTCCTCCTCCTCCCCCACAAGGGTCTGTCTGTGTTGCATATTTGCATTGCATTCCTAGAAATGATCCCATATGCAAAATTGATCCTAATTGATCCCGTATGCAAAATGAGAATTAGATTCTAATTACTAATCATTGCGAACTTCATATTACCATCAACGGCAAGCTATACATGCATTATCAACGGCAAGCAATTGTGAAGTTCATATTACCATCCGGGCAGCTATACATGCATTATCAACGGCAAGCAATGAACTAGCAATGAACTACCTTGGGAAATATTCACAAAAGATTTAGAAAATTCATCCATCCATATTCATCCTATACATGACTTCATCTATCTATCCATCCATCATACGTCCTTGGGAATCTCTACGACAAGCAATGAACTAGCAACAGAGAAGAAAGAAAATATCATACGTCAGGCGTCGGGGGAGTCCGCTGGGGAGGTGTCGGAGGAGCCCGGCGGCGTCGGACGGCACGTCCGGGGCAACAGGCGACGTCTGCAGGCACGGCGGGGCCGATGCGGCGGTTGGTACGGCAGGGTCAGCGGTGAGCGCGGCGGGGGAGGCGGTGGCGGTGCAGCGGAGTCGGCGTCAGGGTCGGAGGAGAGGCGGCGGCTGGCGCGGTGGGGCGGCGACTGGCGCGGGAGGTTGGGGGCGCGGCGGCGGGCGCGGGAGATTGGGGGCACGACGTGGGATGCGGTGGGGGCGCAGCGGAGTCGGCGTCGGGGTCGGCGGCGGGGCGGCAGCTGGCGCGGTGGGGCGGCGACTGGCGTGGGAGGTTGGGGGCGCGGCGGCGGGCGCGGGAGTTTGGGGGCACGGCGGTGTGGAATGAGCTATCGGGCCCGGTGGGGCAGATATTAGCCCTTTTTTGCGACGACCAGTTTAATTGCGACGGCCATAGGTTAAGGCCGTCGCAATTAAACTTATTTGCGACGGCAAGTTCTGAAGCCGTCGCAAATAAGTCATTTAATTGTGACGGTACTTTAATTTGCGATGGCACTAGGGTTGGCCGTCGCAAATAAAACTTATTTGCGACGGCCCCGATGGCAGCCGTCGCAAATAAGCTGTTATTTGCGACGGCCATGTTATTTGCGACGGTCAGAGGCGGGCCGTCGTAATTTAATCTATTTGCGATGGCTGGCCGTCTCAAATAATTACATCCGTCGCAAATTGTCGCGTTTCCTGTAGTGTCACGTCCAGATTATATTCATCTCTGTCCAGTTCAGTATTTTCATCATATCTCGCTCATACGAACTCGGATTTTATTGTTCCTATACTTTCTGGAAGGATTAAGAAGTTCTCTATAACTTTTGTATTCATTAGTTTTCCAGGAAATAGAGTTATCAAGGTCGAAATTGCATTAGATCCAAATCTCTTATTGACCTAGAAATTCTGAACAGTCTGTATTTCGGGGGCAATATCTTCTATTGTTCTGATCCGAAATAGGTCTTCCATATACTGAAATTAAAGAGGAGAGATAGATCTATAACTTTGCTATTCAAAGTTTTTATATTTGAGGCCTATAAATGTGCTTAATTATCCTTAGAAGATTGAGTACAAAATTTGTAACAGACCTACGAGATATCTTTGATTGTTTTGCATTGTGTTCTTCTTTTGCAGCACATTCTGAAAAAAAACAAAGAAGACAAAAGAAAAAGGCAAGTTCAAAAAAAAAGATACAAAAGCCGCACAAAAAAAGAAAAGAAAAACAAAGAAAAATAAAAATGGAAGTGCTTGTGTCCTTGTGTCCTATAATATTGTTTCCTGTCTTGCTAGCTTGAACTACTAGGAACACATTTAAGCCACCAACTTTGACAAGTACTTTGGACACTTATTCAACTTTACTATCTGATTGCATTGTTGCTAGTCCTTGCTACATATAAAGTGTCATCCAAGCTTCACTTCCTCTTGAGAAGGACAATTTACCTTTGCAATCACCTCACGCTTATTGATTTTTCACTCCGACCACCGTTTGCCACCTGCAGTGTCGGTAAGAACACTTGTAAGAGCGTGGTAAGATGCTTGAGAGTGTGTGATTCTACTTCCACTTTGCCATTATTCTTTGTAGTTGATAGAGATAACATCTTTCTGTTATTTTTTTGTACTACCAACAATGGTAGGAAATAATAGTGATGGAATTTCAAAAGCTGGGTTGCGTATGAATGATTTGATGGAGGTGTTCACAAAACACAATGCGGAGTTTCGTAACCTGGTGGATAGAATGTTGGAGCTGCTAGACAAGAGGGAATCACGAAGAAAGGAAATATTGGCCAATTTGGATCACACACCAACCGAGACTTCACATGATCTTCAGGCTACCTCCACTACTCATTCCACAAGAAACTATGCAAAAGAGAAGGTTTTGAACAACTCTTGTGAATTGTTTGATGAATCAGCCCATAATACATCTAAATTTCCTGCTGAAAATGACAATAAAGGTAACAAATATCACAACACACTTGTTGAAGGTGAGAAGTTTTTAGATGTTCTGAATTTTTCTACCAATCATGCTATTGTTGAAGAGCAACTAGTGGAATCGTTTATTGATACACCATTGTCACATGTTGATTTTCCTGTTGATCCTTGCATTAAGAAAGAGTTGTGCGCTGATAATTCTATTATACCTATGCGAAAACAAGTTAGTGAACTTGATGATTCTATTTTGAATTCACCTACTTGTGCTGAAATAATAATTTTATTCCCATTATTTCTGAAAATGAGGAGCTGAAATTGTTGTCTTCACTAAATACTTTGGGCTATAATGAATTTGACACTCTTTGTGATCGATATACTGTAGACACAAGGATATTTTTGAAAACTGAATTACCTTTGTTGACAAGAAATACTTTTCATGCTATAGGCAAATATGAACATAGTGGTATGTTTATGGTGCATAAACCTTACATATGTTCAAATGAGATAGCTCCTTTTGTGCTACAACAACATGGTTAAGTAAATGAGTGCACTAATGCTAATAATGCCTTGTCAAGTTTTTATAGTATTTTTCCTTGCAGTGGGAACAACAAATAAAAGAGAAGCATTGTTCACTGTGGTTGTACAATATGGACAGCGCTCATACTATCCCCAAAAGCCTCTTTCCTAGACACACGAGCAAGTCGAGGACGGCTTGTCATAAAGAAGGAGAGAATGACGAGATCATGCATGTTATCATTACACCTACAAACATGGCACAATATTTATTTATTTGGGATCCTGGCTTAAGTCAATGTGTGCTCTTATTTGATGGACAAGATCGAGATGGTTCACTATGTCGTCCACCACCTTGGCCTCCTCCTTTCATGCATACAAGAAGATTTGATGGTGTTGCACATTTGGACCAACACATGAGAGAAGATGAACTTGAGTCGAGGACAACTCCAACTCAAGAACGGGAGGATGATGAGGACATCACTTTTATGGATACAAACAACACTTCATTGAACGTAGAAGATGCAATCAATAGAGTTCACACACAATAATTAATTTCAGAGGTGAACTTGTTCTTATATGTTTCCTTATATGTTTTTGAGAATAGATTGCTATCTAATGATTTAATTGTGATTAGGATACATGGATATGGTCAAGGAGTACTTGGAGGAAGTCTTAGAGACGTGGAGGACTAGAGAATACGTTCAAAGAAGATGGAAACTGAGCCCAACATAAAATCGTATCCAACTCGGAGTCCAGGAGCAGTTTGCACTAAAATGGATGTCCAACACAAACGATCTCCGTTTTGGACGTTCTACATATGCACGGAAAGGGAAAGGATAAACTTTTAAATGCCTCTGGTCCCATGTCAAAATTCCATCGGAGTCGACGGAATCTTCAAAACAAAAACTAGTTCAGAATCTGTCAGGGTACTGCGCCACCGTATTGGGCTATTGGGCCTTGTATCAATTTTAAGTCTATTATTTTCGTGTCTTAGGGTTAGGTCACGACCCTGACAACTCCTTAGACGTCCTCCCACCTATATATACTTCATGGTGGCCGCCATAAACAATTGGGTTTTGCTAGATTAATAATATCGCCGTTCTACGGTTTGTGTAACCCCAACTTCGCGATTTTAGATTGTGTATTTTACGTTCTTGCTTGTGTTCTCGGTTGCACTTGCAGGGATTAGCCTTCCTAGCGAGGTCAATCATGTGCAGCACGGTTGATAACCAACGGAGCAATGGTGTAGTGATTGCAGAGATTTTTCGTGTTCTACTCGAGAGCCTCAGATCATTAACATCGAGATCTCCATCAACCGACTTAACCATTACCTATCGGAAGATTGGGCCTAAGACTTCCTTTTCACTAGTAGCCATAATGGATTTTTGAAGTTAGGCTTATTCATTGAAACATTTCATCAAACACGTGATGTGCTTGTATTCATCTTCAACTTTTAATCCTTCAAATCTACTTCTTTTTCTACAAAATTCATGGCTGAGCTCATGGGGATTTTCAACTACATCTTTCAACCTTTAATCCTTCAAATCTACTACAAATCTCAAGTGAAAGGGGGAGGGGCTGGAGGCATGCAAACTCAACTAAACGAAACTGAAAACAGGACAACAAACTGAAAACATGACAGTGAAGAAGAAGTTTCTTCTACTAACTTTTTCCCTATTCGAAGCTTGATCAACTGATGAATACAGGACCGGCCAGCGCACGGTGGAAAATTTTGGCAGCCTGGCGGCGTCGATGGAAAATCTCCCGAGTTAGGTTTCTATGGTGCCGAGGGGCCCTTTATATAGGCGTCCGTTTTCACAGGCGGGTTTTAACAAAAAAACGTCTGTGATAAAAATTAATTAAGTTCGGACAGTTTTTTTTCAAGCGATTTTTAACAGTTGCACAAACGGTTGTTCCTAAAGAACCACCTGTGATAATGGTCGGATCCTGTTCTTCAGTTTTCTTTTCCCTTGCTTCATTTTTATTTAGATTCCAATATAAATACTCAAACATGTATAGATTCTGCAAATTGAGTCCAAGTTCAATGATTCTTTCTTCTATATTTTTCAAAAATTAATATCTACCACCTGGACCAAATATTTTTGAACTTGTATAGCTAACATTGTAATGTTTTGGTAAATATCAAATTAATTTATACTCACATATTATTCACATTTCTGTATCTCCTAAAAAAGGGACCAAATTGGTTTGTATGAACATATTTGTCTTATAAAACAAGTATGAATTTTGTTAATTTTTTTAAAAGAATTCCAACATGTCAAAATTCAAATTATCCATCATTCTAATCAAATGCTCATATACATATGAGGCATTCATAAAATTTTGAGAACACATTGATTCCAAAAAATTTATAAAATCTGAAAAACTGATAGAGTTTGGTATGATGACTACCAAGTTCCATTGAAAAACTAAATGAAAAAAATCATTATATTCATCAAGATATAAAAATGAATGTCGAGGTGTTAATGCGACACTTCCCCTAGATCTGCTAAGGAGCAGCCCGCGGAGGTTCTTGTTCGGCGGGGCTTAGGCCTCAATCAAGTGTTCTAGCAAAAGAGAGTATGACACGGTGTTTTTTATGTGGTTCGGGCTGCAAGAAGCATAACACCCTACTCCACGATGGATGGTATTGCTAGTATCTGTGTATGCGTGTGTGTGATGTTGGATGTCCGATGTTGGGATCCTTTGTAATGATGGCGGTCTGGGCCTTTTATAGCTAAGGCCGGACGCCTTACAAGTGGGGTCCGGGGCCTGATAGGTGGTCCCGGGGCAATCTTATCCTAAAGATCTAAGGCTTCTTGTGTAAGCTTGCTCTGAACGTGGCAGTGAAGACTCGTTGTCTTGCCGTCTCTCTTGTCAGTAGCCCACACGGCGTTGCTGACGATGGCGGAAGGTGTCCCGTTAGCCTATATTCTTGTCGCAAGCTACCGACTTGGCCAAGTGGGATAGTCCTGCAGTGCCTTCACTGCGATGTAATTCATCGTAGCGGTCTCTGACCGTTGGCGTGCTCCGCGTTGTGCGCCAGAAGTGCGCATCTTCAACGCTTGGCATGGGCGAAGCGCACCGTCCCTTAACTCCTGCACCTTACCATCCACAGTATGGTGGGGACACGTAGTAGCATTGGAGCTGATCTCTGCTGGGGAGGCTAGCCCTGGTCCTTTGTGATGCGTGCCAGCTCTGGGGCTCTCCAGGGGATGTGGCAGCTCCGTGCCCTTCTCCACGGGGGTGCTTGGCCTGGTACTCTGAGCCACGTGGCAGCACCGGAGCTCTTCCCTGAGGTTGGTTGAGGTCTCGTCCCAACACGTGCCATTTCGGGAGCCCATCTCACCGATGGGGCCAAGTCCCATCTTCGAGGCTCTCGTGGCGATGCTGGACCTCGGTCTTGAGGGAGGTCGAGGTCTTGGCACCTTCGGGACACGTGGTGCCTCTGGACGTGCCTTGTTGTCTTCATCCTATGTGAGAGGATACCCCGTCTGCAGGGTACCGACAATGACAAATAACCAATGTTATTTGTTTTTTAAGTTCTGACAAATTTCAAAGGTTTTCCCAAGTGAAATTTAATGGTAACCTTTAATACTCAAGCATATTACAAGAAAGTGGAATTTAGGCTTTTAAAAGGCCCCGCATTTTAAATAAGAATATTAATAAAGCCTAGACTCAGTAAATTTTTTTCAGGCGGTTTTTAACAGTCGCACAGGCGGTTGTTCCTAAACCACCGCCTATGATAACGGCCAGAGCCTGTTCTTCATTTTTCTTTTCCCTTGCTTCTTTTTTATTTAGATTCCAATATAAATACTCAAACATGTATGGATTATGCAAATTGAGTCCAAATTTGATGATTCTTTCTTCTATATTTTTTAGAAACTAATATCTACCACCTGGACCAACTATTTTAAAACTTGTAAAGCTAACATTGTAATATTTTGGTAAATATCAAATTAATTTACATTTATTATTCACATTTATGTATCTCCTAAAAAAAGGGACCCTTCACTGAAATTGGTTTGCATGAACATATATGTCTTATAAAACATGTATGAATTTTGTTAATTTTTTTAAAGCATTCCAACATGTCAGAATTCAAATTATCCATCATTCTAATAAAATTCTCATATAAATAAGTGGCATTCATCAAATTTTGAACACACATTGATTCAAAAAAATGAAAAAAAAAATCTGAAAAAAATCATAGAGGTTGGTCTGATGACTACAAAGTTCCATTGAAAAACTAAATGAAGAAAATCATTATATTCATCAAGATAGAAAAATGACAAATAATCAGTGTTATTTGTTTTTAAGTTCTGACCAATTTCAAAGGTTTTCCCAAGTGAAATTTAATGGTAACCTTTAATACTCAACATATTACAAGAAACTGGAATTTGGGCTTTTAAAAAGCCTCACATTTATTCAATAATATTAATTAAGCCTACATAAAGATCTTTTCAGGCGTTCGGTATTGAATAACTACCTGAGAAAAGTCTTTATCTCAGGCGAATATTGCTTACCAACCGCCTGAGATAAATGCATCTTCACAGGTGGGTGGTAATTAATAACCGCCTGAGATAATCCTCCTCTCAGACGGTTGGTACTTAATAACCGCTTGAGAAAATAGGCGTCCATATATAGCCCTCGAAGGCGTTGGAAAAACCAAACCCGGGCGTAATCACTTATACGCCGTCAGACTGCCAAAATTTTGTTTGTCGTCAAGTCTTTGTTCTCCTCGCGGTCGAGCTTCGCCGCCGAGCTTCGCCGTCATGACCGAGCTTCGATCTCGCCGCCAAGCTTCACCCTCACCGCTTCCTTCCTTTCCGTCTAGGTACGCCGAGCTTTGCCCACGCCCACCGTCGCGCCCGCACTCGCCACTGCCCTCTCTCCCTCCTGCACGCAAAGTAAGCTCATCTCCCTCTCACCCTCCTCCACAGCGGCCTCCACCTGACCTCACTCGAGCCCCCTCCCCCCTCTTACCCGGCCTCACCCGAGCCCCCTCCATGGATGCCGGTCGAGCTCCCCTCTACGACGGCCTCCAATCGAGAACCCCCGCCCCCATCCTCCCCCCCCCCCATCGAGTCCGCCTCCCACCCTGCCTCCTCAGCACCCCCTCCCTCCCCACCTGTTCTCCTCCCCAACCAACATTTCCCTCCTCATCGGCGACTCGATTATGCTATGCAATGTTGTTTAATTGTTGATTGAATTGTGCATTGTGAATTGTTGTTGAATCTATTAGAATTTGCTGTTGTTTTTTGAATTTGTTAAAAAGTTAGAATCTTTTATGCTTTAGAATAATTTGAGAACAGTCGCAAGCTAGAAGAATCTGAACTCTGATGTTATCTGAAACTGAAGTAGTGAAATCTAAAGTTATTTGAATAATAAAGTTCTATTCTGAAACAGTAAACTGTTGCTATTCTTGAATTAATTTGCTTCTGAATTTCGTTTGCTAATTGCTACACTAAAGGTATGTGTGCTATAATCATAATGTATAATTATATAAGTTGATATATAGGGTAGACTAGACATTGGCATAAAAAATGGCCTGGATGATTGGAGGACCGACTAGGTTTGACTAGGATCGATTAGTCGCCCTAGTTGACGATTAGTCGTCCTAATCAACCTAGTCATTGGGTAGACGACTAGGGTCGACTAGGCGACTTGAAAACATTGGTTATTGTTTAATTGTTGATTTGATCAATGCAAATTGTGAATTGTGCATTGTTATTGTTTAATTGTTGATATAATTGTTATTGTTGGCTTTTGATACAAGCAATACACATGCCTAGTTAATGCCTTGGCCAGTCGCCTCAAACCCTAGAATGGAACTTGGTCAGTCACCTTGGTCAGCTGCCTTAAACCCTAGAATGCCTTATCAAACCCTAGAATGCTTCCATCCTTTCCTTCATGCAACACTTCATGTAGATTTAATATGCCATTCGCTATATTTTTTGTCTTATTAGTTCTAGCATGGAAAGCCCTAAGAAGATTGTTGATGATAGTAACAATAAAAAAGGCAATATGGACTTTAATGACTCCAGCAGTTCAGACTCCTTTCACAGTCCGTCGTATCCTTTTCTGAATATAAAAATTAAAAAGACTTCAGAGGATCTCGACCCAGAATATAATCCTGCCGACGAGTTATGGATCACGAATCTTAACTTCAACAGTTCAAGTTAATGTTGGTTGTCAAGTATACGAAGTCTTATAATTCTTTTCTACCTAGATTAATCACGAAGACAACGAGGTGACTTCGACTCCTAAAACCGCAGAAGGTTCTCCAATGGATGAATCCTTAGGTTCGCTCAAGCGGAAACGAGGGCAACGAGGTCCCAATAAGGGTGCATTGAACCGCATCATGTACATAACAAGGTTTGGTCCAGGTGGGCTTACCCAAGAACCACTGGATTCAGTTACAAAGTACCGAAATGCATGCGGTTTTCTTGTTAGAGAGCTCGTGCCGATCACAACTTAGAATTGGAGAAAATTACCTAAGGAGACCAAGAATGAGTTGTGGGAAAGAATAAAGAAACAATTCAAGTTCCCGAAAGGCACAGGAAAAGCTGTAAAGAAAGCAACATTGGTCTCTTGCGGCCAGAAGTTTCATGGCTAAAAGAGTCAAATGAATGCTTATGTTAAGGCCGATAAGGTCCCTAGCCCGAGTAAGATGGGAAAAATCACACAAGCTCAATGGCAAAATTTGTTCGCCAAAAGACCACACCTGATGCTAAAGCCCTAAGTGCAACTAGGTCAAAGCTTGCCAAAAAGAACAAACACCATCATTGCTTGGGGTCTGCCGAATATGCCCCAAAAGTCTAGTAATGGAATAAGATATTAGACGAAATTACCAGTAAGGGCAATCCTCACCCGTTAGAAGGTTGCGATGAGAGAACTCAGTGGTGGGTCTTTGCTCGGTCAAGTTTGACTAGCGAGGGCAAACTTGAAAAGCCCGACTCTTTGAATGAAGTAGAGCACAAAATGAAAGAAGTAATTTAAAAGCAACAGAAGGGTCTCTTCAAGCCGAAGAGGGAGAATTACCAACTTACCGCTATCCTAGTGTAAAATCCCACTTCTATGGCATGTGAATTCAATAATGAGTTTTGTGATCGACTATATTCAAAATCCAGTATAGTGGTACACATGCACTTAATACCCTCCAAACCTTTCTTGCACTCATGTTTAAATTTTTTTTAACATGAGTATTGGACTTCACCACTAATTCTAGAATGATTCTATTTACCCCCTCTTCAGATTTTAGAATTATTTGGGTGAAGTTTATTAAAGCAATTTAAAGGGGCAGTACTAATTGGCCCTGCCAAAAATATTCAAATTAGAAGCTCTAAATTTTTCCTTGACCTTCTAATATTCTCAACAGCTTGCCTGCAAAATTTCAAGATTTTGGGAACTCATTTGCTATTTTATTTGAGGCGCTTAGCAGATTTGAATCAAATTCAAATCTGAATTTTAAATTCTTTTCCAACTTCCTTGAACATAAGATTTGAGTTCACCATTGGGTTCAGAATAATTCATTGACCATATCCACAAAGTTTCATGATTTTTGGAGTTGATCTTCTATTTTTAAATGAATTATTAACTTGTGTGTTGGGGGTCGGACTGACCTGTGGGCCCCACCAGTCAGCCGCTGCTGACTGTGTCAGGTCGGCCGCCAGCCATCTCTGCGCCGATGCTCGACCGCTCGACAGCGCGCGCGCATGCAGCTCCAGCGAGCTGCCTGCATGCTATCTTGCCGCGGGCTATAAAAGGCCGCCGCCGCTCCCTTATTTCTCCTCTCCGATCAGTGGTTCCCCCCCCCCCCCCCTCTCGCGAGTTACTCACCCCCGCCGCGCGCCATCGCCGCCGCCCGCCTCTGCTCCATGGTGTGCCGCCGTCTCGCGCAGTTTCAAGCCACGACCCCAAGAGCTTAAAGGTGTGCCTAGACGAGCTCTAACTCTCGGTGCAAACCGTTTCCTTTTTCGTTGAGCATTGAAGAAGTTATCGATCTTCTTTCTTCCGGCCGAAGTGAATGAACTCACTCAGTTTTCGTTTAAATTCCGTTTCTACAAGTAATCATTCTATGCAATTGCTTAGGGATAGTTTCTATAGGACCTAGCGCTCCTACCTGAGCAGAAACCCCTAAAAGTTATCGAGCAACGACCGAGGAAATCAAGTTTTGCTCGCCGCCGGTGAGGAGACCTCGGTTCACCGTCGAGCTAATAGTTCCCGGTGGTTTTCTCCTCTTCCACGTCCATTTCCTTGATCACCATCATCCCAGGAAGGTTTTAAAGCAGATACCGAGTGTTTTGAGCTACTCTGGAGCGAGTTCCACGTTGTCCGAGTGCTCACCGCCACCGCCGCCGTCGCAGGCCACTTCCGGCGAGTTTCTGGTCCCACCGACCTCACCGTCGTGCTCAGCGACCCCAAAAACCCCCATGCGGCGAGTTTGAGCAAGTTTGGCCCGTCGGTTTAGCCAGCGGCGAGCTCGCCAGCGAGTCACCGCCGCGGGCGCCGCCTCGCGCGGGCCCTGGCCCGAGGTAGAAGACGACCCTGTAGGGTCCCACCTGCCAGCGGCTGCGAGATCACGGTGCGGCTGGGATCCGGTGAGGCCGCGCGCGAATAGGTCTGTGGACCACGGTGTTGCATTGATCAGAGCGCGTCACATGGCCCAGGGGACCCGCCGATCGAAAATTTGAATTCTGGCGCCAAGGGTTTACTAAAATAATTCCAGAAAATTATTCAAATTTCTAAATTAAATATCTCTCTGTAGACTGCTCCAAAAATCATCAAACTAATTTTGTTTGAAAGCCCTTGAGCTCTAGTGTCTGAAAATGCCAATTAGGTTCTGTGAAACTCAAAGTTAAATTCTGTAGAAAACAATATTTCCAAATGCAAATGCAATTTTGCCAGACAAGATATCCACTGGAAAAATCCCCAAAATTTACATAAAATTTAGTGTCCTCTTCTTGACCACCAGAAAAAGATTGGGAGCCATTGCACCTGTTTAAATCTCTGTATAGTTCAATTTCCTTTTTCAGTTATTGAATTTTTACAGATGTTCAGTTGCTTTATTATGTCCCAAATTTAAACTGAACCTTCCTTTACTCATACCCTAGCTCCTGTAAAAATCTTGGACTTAATTAACCTACTATCCTAGTCCTAATTCAGTTACAAACTAAATATTGATTTAATGGCTAGAAATTCAATTGTAAAGTGAAATCCAGAAATTCTTGCCGAATTAGAAATACAATAACTCCTTCCCCTAAGCTTAGAAAATTATGAAACAAATTTTGCTAGAACCAGAACAACTTCCTCTATCATGATTATCAACTGGCAGCTATGTTCAAGCTACAGTTTCACCTTTAAAATTCTTGGAAGTTTAATACTTGCCATAATTTTTTGAGACAACACTTTACTTTGATCATCTCCTGTTCTTTGCAAGAGCCTTGATCATATTCCCTAGTATCTACCATAGAAGTTCCAAAGCCAATTAAGGTCCCTATCATCTAATGATCACCATGGATTAAATTTTGGTCTCGATAACGATTATTTTTCAATGTCATTTATATACATATTATATGCATATCGTATAGTGACCGAAGTCGAGGAAGAGCCAGAAGTCTTGGAAGAGCATCTTCCAAATATTAACTCAGACTCTGACCTGCAACAAGGCAAGTCCCGATTTGCATTTAAGTCGTTTATAAAATTGTACTTTGTCACTATGATGAATAGTATATGAATTGTGCATTACGTTTAGGATGATTTATACTCCACTTGCATGGCCAAAAATCCCAGGGATGGTTGGAACGAGTTACAATTTAACCTGTAGTAACTGCTTTGCTAATGCATAGGAAATCCGGTAGAAGTCGAGTAGTTGGAATCTACTCGCGGGAGATGTAGGACATATCTCACAAGATTGGTTAGATAGGAAATGGATTAATATAATGAAACTGAGACTGGGCAGGGGATGGATAGGAAGCGGCAAGAATTGAGTCTCGGTCGCATAGCCCTGCCTGTGTTGATTAAGGCCCGTCTGTATGCGGCCCCGCTGAACAAGCTTGACTTGTACCGGCAACATAATGGACATATGGAATCCAATAAACTGATGTAACTTGATAACTGGGCTGTCGAGGCCCATTAACTCACCATCGAAAGGGGTGGGTTGAGGACAGTAAGGTGTAAATCGGTCGGTGGACACATGAGGTGTTCCGTGCGGAGACCTTCTGTTCGCAGAGGTGAGACGGGCTCGGCGTTCAAGTTTCTTGTGAAAGGTGGCCATATACCCCTAGTACTGAAGTGTTATGTAGGTACGGGTGTGCCACCTGACACTTCCGAACGACGTATGTGTCGTGTTGTCCGGGTGTGTCCTGATTGCAATCACTGTCCCTCGCAGTAATAGAGTACCACTTGTTCACTGTGTCGTGACGTATTAAATACTAAAGAAGCCAGAAAATCATATTGTATTGAATTATAATTACTTTGCAACCTTGTATGATTTAGAGATAGTATAATTAAAAGTTTATAGTTTCCCCATACTTTAGCTGTAATAGCACTATGTGCTCTGGGCATGTCATATCATCGGTAAAGCGTTTCTTGTTTGATTGTGGAGCCCATGATGTGCCGTGCCTGGAGAATGTCATTTGCTACATAAAACTTGATTATAAGGATCCACTTGTAGGCGAGTCATTTATGCTTCACCTCACCTATGTTTAGTGTCTCCTTTGCATATGTCTAGTGAGACGGGTTAGTCTTGCTGAGCCTTATGCTCACGTTTGTAGTTAACGAGTTTTTGCAGGTTATACAGTTGATGACGGGTTTGATGATGAGGCTGCACCCCCTCCAGGGTGTACAGCCGAGTGGGAACCCTGCACGCCGCCATAATTGAGTGCTGCTAGTGCGAAGTATCCAAAGCATGGATAACTTTGATTTTGCATAGCTAGTGCTGAGAGCGTAGCTATGATATATATATATTTTCTTTCCTTACACTAGTATTGTAAAAACTTCTGCTGTAATTTAAATAAAAGACTTTGTCTTGTACTTATTCAGGTTCTATTCATGTATAACTGTTGGGTGTCGCATCACACGACACCACCCAATGAGATCCTCGGATGTCGGGATTCCGGTCCCCACACCTAGGAACCTTGAACACAGTGGATGGGTTCGAGCAGTCTCTTCTCAAATGTCTTGGCTAGATGGTTTCCTGAAAGATAAAGAGACATATAGAATACGTGAGAAGTTCAGGAAAACACTTGATGAAATGATTGCTCAAAAGGTCAAGGAAAATGTGCAATAAATAATGAAACAACTTAGACAATCGAGACAATTAGTGGCACCAAGTACAACGATGGTTCCCGTGCCAAAGGAGCATTTGGTATCTCCAACTGCCTACCCTAGCAGCGTAGGTTCTGTGCCAGGCTCAGGATCAACCCATAAGTTTGCTGTCGATGATATTGCTAAAGATAGATCTTGTCGTCTTCTTGTCCTGATCGGTAGAGCAGGGAACAAAAGCAAACAGGTTGCCACTACTATGGCAAAGCCTGATTGTGACTTCAACGGCAATCCACTTCCATTGTATTATGCTGTGGTGCAAGTTCTTCAGATCATTGATAATGATTATGAAGATTATTAAATAAACCACATCACACATGAGGGGATCATGACTCTAGGGATGGCTGTCAACCAATAAATCCTTTGGCACCGACGCGATATCATGTTGGACGATGAGCCGATTTCTAGCCCCGTCGCATCTCAAAATACTGCAACCCCTTCTTCTAAGGCGAAAGTCCAGGAAGATCCACTCCCAGTCTAGGAAGATCCACTCCCGCTTGAATTTAACCTAGAGGGGGGTGAATAGGCCTTTTGAATTTCCTGCACACTTAATAGAGTCGTCAAAAACTTGATTGACCGGACTAGTCCAGTTGTGTGGGCGGACTAGTCTGGTGTGATGAAATATGTGAATTGATTAAGTGTTGTTTGGGAAACTAGGTTCTTTTAGCACCGGAAATGAGAACAACAGATTCTTTGATTTAAGATTATTGTGTGAATGCACGAGGAAACTTATAAGCAACTTAATTGATGTTTAGTAATCAAGTGATCTAGTGAGCGAAAAGTAAAGTAAATGAGGCATGAGAGACAAGCGAATTTTTACCGAGGTTCGATCTCACCATGAGATCTACGTCCTCATTGAGGAAGCTCACACAGAGCCGGGTCTCTAACCCTTTCCCTCTTCAAGTCACCACAAAGGCCGACTTGATTCCACTATCGCGGGTAATCACCGAGTTTGTGGGGCAACCTCACACGTTGAGGGCTCCCATGAGAATTACAACGAAAGAGGCGATCAAATACACTTGAAAGTATTACAATGCAGAGTATATGTGTAGACAGATCAAACCCCAAGAGCTCGCAACGAAGGAACAACGATCTCCCAATCCCGAATCCAAGTGTTCAAATGATTTGACTCTTTTTGCACCTTAGATGTGTGGGGAGATGTGTTTTGGGCTATTGGGACAAAGTGGTGGCACTAGGCTTTGTGTTTTCAGCAGTATTCGACGTGTCTATCCTTTGGAAGGCCGTGGATTCTCTATTTATATGGTTTCCAAAAAGTTACCGTTGAAAAACCATAACACCGGACTAGTCCGGTGCAAGTCCGGACTTGTCCGGTCACAGTGTAACTCGAAGTCCAGAAAGTCTGGCGGACTAGTCCGGTCCAAGCTCGGACTAGTCCGGTGCTGTGTGAAGGTGGACTTCAGAAAGTTCAACGGACTAGTCTGTGGACTAGTCCGGTCTCCACAGATGGGAGACTCCAGAAAGTTCAATGGACTAGTCCGGTTGACACACGGACTAGTCCGGTCTCCCGATATGAGAGACTCCAGAAAGTTAAACGGACTAGTCCAGTGGGCACACGGACTAGTCCGGTCTCCGGAGAGGGGAGACTCCAGAAAGTTTAACGGACTAGTCCGTTAGACACACTGACTAGTCTGTTCTCCGGAGAAGGGAGACTCCAGAAAGTCTGTCGAACTAGTCCGGTCCATGATCGAACTAGTCCGGTGCACTGTGAAAGTTTGGTTAATTTTAAAACCCTTACCCCTGCGCAAAGTTGTGAGCTCTTAGAGTGTGTCTTTCATACACTCCCTACACATTTAAAATCTAATTTGTTCTTCCAAACTCCATCAAAGTATCCCTCTTTGGACACCACTTCATTTTTCACCTTTTTGTGTGCACCGAGCTGTTTCACTTTATTTGTCCTGCAATCATCTCAATAGTTTCATTAGGATCTCATATGTTTGTCATCAATTAGCCAAAACCCACAAGGGATATCCTAGATGCACTTACAATCTCCCCCTTTTTGGTGATTGATGACAACCATTTGAGATATCACAATTGAGAATAAAATCTTGATTTTCATAAGGTGTGCACATATGAGAATAACGATTAATTCAAAAAAAAACTTCTCACATATGCACACACCTTATGGTGGGTGCCTAATAGGTGTGTGATCAACAAAGTGTGATGAAATAAAGATAAACAATAATGAGCATAGAATTAAGCATTAGAGCACAATAAGCATCACACATAAGAAAAGAAATAGTGCATTACAAGGTTTTAAAATTAGGTACATGTCCTCGATCACAAAGGCATAATGACTACAACTAGAGATAGTCTCAAACTAGTCTCAATCTCTCCCCCTTTGGCATCAAGGCACCAAAAAGGGAAAAATCGCGGGGAATCACTCATCGTTGCTCCCTTCTTCAGTTTCGGTCCGATCTTCATCTTCATCACCATCATCATTTACCAGAGCAGGATCTTCCTCGAAGTCCTCGAAGGCGGGCGGTGATCCAACCGGCTCAATCTCAAGCTTGTCATAGATAGCTTTGATGTTGGCATTTCATATTGCTGATGTTTCTTCTGCCTGACTTCAATCTTGCGACAGCAGGCAAAGATGGAGGTGAGCATTTTGAGGACGCCACCAGAGGGTTCATTAACAGGTGCAGAGCCAGGAGGAGCAGCTGCAGATCTTGTGGCATTCACATCCTGAGTTTGTTTAGACCTCCTCTCAGCTCTGGGGAGGAAGGGGCAGGTGGTGCTGAGGGAAGGGTGTACTCGGTGGGTTTTTGTGGCTTCAACCCCATATGAGAGACATCCTTGACAAACTCAAGTCCCGTCACTTTCTCAATCATGAACATGATGTACGGGGCATACCCGCAAGACCTATTGGGAATGATTGAGATGTTCACAATGTCATTGTAGATGTAGTCAAAGACATTGAATGGTCTCCTTCCACTAATGACCTTCATTAGGGTCCTCAAGGTTCCTTGGATAGTCCCCGCATCTCCATCTTCCGGGGCTATTGTTTTCCTCAAGATTCTATTGAGGACCACAAAGAAGGGCTTCAAATATTTGATGTTGGGAGGAGTATAGGGCATCCTTGTGTTATAGAGGAACTTGAGCTCATCCTTCTCCAAGGGTTGCAAAATGTGGATGACAAGGTCATGATCCAGAGTGTGTTCAAGGTGAAGAATCCTTGCAAACTCATCATAAGTAACACTATACTTGGAACCATGAGTCATCCAAGTAAGTCTGTCTCCATAACCCTGAGCAAAGTAGAGCGTAGAGTAGAATTGGGTGATGATCTCATTGTTCTAGTCATTCTCAAAGGAAAACAGTTCCTTCAGACCGTGCCTCTCTAGAGCCTCAACCACCTCACGAAAGGTAGAATACTTCTTCGACTGCATGTAACCAATGTTCACCCATTGACTCTCCACAACGGGATTCTTCATCTTCATGTACACGTGCTCGTAGTAGTCGGCATGGAAGTTGCTCCAGAATCTTGGGTCTGAGCATTGTCGAAGTTGATTGTACACATTAATCTTCCTGAAGCTATCGGCAAGCTCACCACCTTTTTCGGTGAAGTCCTCACTCGAACGCTGCCTGTTGCGGTGACTTGGGTTTTTCATCTTCAGGGGCCCAATGGGACCGCTAGCAAGCCCCTTCCATTTATTGAGAGCCCTCTTTGGCCCTGAGGAGCTCTCGGTAGCTTTTCCTTGGGCCTTCTTGACAACCACCTTCCTCTTCTTAGGCAGATTGTCGTCAGGGGGTGGAGAGTGGACATTGACATCATGTCTTTTCTTCATGTACCTCTCCTTGCCTCTCCTCGCTTTTTCACGTTCAACTTCTTCATCAACATGGAAAGAGCTGCCACCTGAGCTTGAAGACATCGTGCCTAATAAGGAGTTCATGGATTAGATAAGAATGAACCAAGGATCGAGGTCAAATTAGGGATTCAGATGTTAGAGACCGGACTTGTCGGGGTTCAAAGTGCAGACTTGTTCGGCGTACCAGACTTGTCCGTATCTGAGCGCCGGACTAGTCCGACCTGGCAAGAACCCTAATGATTTCCTTGAATTTAAAAACTTCTATATAAGGATACAAAATGACATGAAGGTGGTAGGAATACATCTATGAAGCCAATGTAACACCTTGGAATCAAAGGAAACGAGCTAGAATGAGAAAAGTTGAGATTTTGGTTTTAGGGTGAATTTTACCGAGATTTGAAGATTCACATTAAGGAGGCTTGAATCTGTTCGGAGGGGGGGGGGTCAACTCGTCGAGGAGAGGATTCCCCACGGAGAAAACTTTGTTTATGAGGGCTCAACTCGAAGGTCTCTTCGGGGGGGGGGGGGGGGGGCTAGGCTTTTGGAGAGAAGAGGAGAGGTGAGGGAGAGCAAGTGGAGGGAGGTTTGAAATTTTGATTTGGGCCGGCCAGCTGCTTATATACGTGGTCGACCGGACTAGTCCGGTGCCCCTGGAAAACCTAGGAGTTAGAGACTGTCCGGACTAGTCTGGTGGTAAACCTGACTAGTCCGGTGCCCCTGGAGAACCTAAGTATTTGAGATAATTAAAAGTGATCCAAGGACAAGTTTTGCAAATAATCTTGGTAATTATGACCAGAAGGCAATCAACAATTAAAAGTGGTCATAAACTGCAAGATTTCTTCATTAAAATTGTTTTCATAGAAGAAAAAGAGGTGAGGAGCAGTTTTCAACAATAAAATGGGATGTTTGAAGTTTCAACCAGGTATGCAACGTTTCAAGCCACATTTCGAGAGTCAAGAATATTAAGTTCATTTCTAAGCTCACAAAACCTTTTCTAATCTAATGGTTTGGTGAAAATATCCGCAAGTTGTTTTTCAGTCCTAACATGTGAAATAGCAATGTCACCTTTTAACGAATGATCTCTAAGAAAATGATGACGGATATCTATGTGCTTAGTTCTTGAGTGTTCTACAGGGTTGTGTGCAATTTTTATAGCACTTTCCTTATAACATAGAAGCGGGATATGGCTAAGATTGTAGCCGTAGTCCCTAAGAATCTGTCGCATCCAAAGTAGTTGTGCGCAACAACTACCGGCTGCAACATACTCTGCTTCCACTGTGGAAAGAGCAATGGAGTTTTGCTTTTTAGATGACAAAGAAACTAGGGACCTACCAAGAAATTGACAAGTCTCTGACGTGCTCTTTCTATCGACTTTGCATCCTGCATAGTCGGCATAAGCATAGCCTATCAAATTAAACTTGGATCCTTTGGGGTACCAAAGGCCCAAGTTGGGTGTGTGCACAAGATACCTTAGGATTCTTTTTATAGCAATTAAGTGACACTCTTTAGGTGCGGCTTGAAACCTCACACACAAGCAAACACTAGGCATAATATCTGGCCTAGATGCACATAAATAAAGTAAGGAGCCGATCATGGACCGATATACCTTCTGGTCCACATTTGGGCCGTCTTCATTGAGGTCGAGATGTCCATTAATGGCCATGGGTGTCTTGATGGGCTTGGCTTTGTACATATTGAATTTCTTGAGAATGTCTTGTGTATATTTGGTTTGGCTTATAAATGTACCTTCTCTTAGTTGCTTCACTTGGAATCTCAAGAAGAACTTCAATTCGTCCATCACGGACATCTCGAACCTATCTGTCATAATTTTGCTAAATTCTTCACAGAAAGAATTGTTAGTGGATCTGAAGATAATGTCATCAACAGAAATTTGACATACGAATAGATGATTATCACAATGTTTAGTGAAGAGTGTATAGTCAGCTTTACCAATTTTGAATCCATTTTGAGTCAGAAAATCTATAAGGCACTCGTACCAAGCTCGAGGAGCTTGTTTGAGGCCATAGAGAGCCTTACGCAGTTTGTAGACATGATCTGGATACTCTTGGTCTTCGAATCCCGATGGCTGCTCCACATAAACTTCCTCCTTGATTGGACCATTTAGGAAGGCGCTTTTGACGTCCATTTGATACAGCTTAAAATTATGGTGAGTAGAATATGCCAATAAAATACGAATGGACTCAAGTCTAGCTACAGGAGCGAAAGTTTCAACGAAGTCCAAACCTTCGACCTGAGGATAACCTTTGGCCACCAATCTCGCTTTATTTCTTGTTACTACTCCATGTTTATCTTGCTTGTTCCGAAAGACCCATTTGGTTCCAACGATGTTCGCCTTTGGTCTCTCCACCAGCTCCCACACTTCATTTCTCTTGAAGTTGTTAAACTCCTCTTGCATCGGCATCACCCAGTCTGGATCCCTTAAGGCTTCTTCTACCCTGTATGGTTCCAGAAAAGACACAAAATAATAGTATTCACAGCAACTTGAGATCTAGTAGTTACTCCCTTAGCAATATCTCCAATGATATTATTGACAGGATGGTCTCTTTTCACGCTCTGATGAACTCTTGGGTGTGGAACTTGTGTAGTTGCTTGTTCTTCATTATCTTCATGTTCATTGTCTCCCCCTAGATCATTGCTCCCATGATTATCTTGATATTCTTGATTTTCCTCATCTTGATCTTGTGAAAGAGCCCCCCTTGATCATTGCCTCTGTATTGAAGTTCATCTTGTGCATTTGAGTCGAATGTTCGCTCTTGTGGTAAGATATCACCAAGTGCCATTTTCTTCAGTGCTTCATATGGAGCTTCCTCTTTATCTAGCACACACTTATCAACTTGCTCCACTTGTGAGCCGTTAGATTCATCGAACACTACATCACGTGCTACTTCAACAAGGCCGGACACCTTGTTGAAGACACGATAGGTGTAGGCATTCAATTCATAACTGAGCAAGAATCCTTCATCGGACTTCGAAGCGAACTTTGAGGCCCTCGGTTTCTTGTTCAGAATAAAACATTTACAACCAAAGACTTTGAAATAAGAAACATTAGGCTTTTTACCGTTAAGGAGCTCATATGGAGTTTTCTTCAGTAGTCGGTGGAGGTACAACCGATTCGTGGCATGACAAGCGGTGTTCATCGCTTCTGCCCAAAACCAATCTGATGTCTTGTATTCATCCAACATAGTTCTTGCCATTTCAATCAATGTTTTGTTCTTTCTTTCGGCCACTCCATTTTGTTGAGGGGAGTAGGGTTCTGAGAACTCATGCTTTATTCCTTCTTCATCGAGATACTCTTCAACTTGGAGGTTCTTGAATTCTGTCCCGTTGTCACTTCTGATGTTCTTTATGGTTGATGAGAATTTGTTCTGAGCTCTTTTCAAAAACTTCTTGAGGATTCCCCGAGTTTATGATTTATCATACAAGAAAAATACCCAGGTAAATCTTGAAAAATCATCAACAATTACTAAACCGTATTTGTTACCGCCGATGCTGATGTACGAAATTGGACCAAAGAGATCCATGTGGAGGAGTTTTAGTGGTCTTGTGGTAGTCATCACATTCTTGGCAGGGTGTGGTGCTCCGACTTGTTTTCCTGCTTGACAAGCGCTGCACGGCCTATCTTTTTCAAAAACCACATCCTTAAGACCACTGATGTGACCACCTTTTAGAAGTTTCTGCAGATTTCTAATCCCAACATGTACTAGCCGTCTATGCCACAACCATCCCATGTTGGTCTTAGCAACCAAGCAAGTGTTGAGTTCGGCTTTATCTTTGTTGAAGTCAACAAGATAGAGCTTGCCCTTCAACATTCCCTTGAATGCAATCGAGCCATCGCTTCTTCTAAAAATGGTCACACCCTCATTAGTGAATAAACAGTTGTAACCTTTGTCGCATACTTGAGATATTGACAAAAGGTTATAATCTAGAGAATCTACATGTAAAACATTAGATAAGGTGTGTTGAGAGGATATTTCAATGTTACCGCGACCAAGGACCTTTCCTTGGCTGTTGTCTCCGAAGTATATGCCTTCACTTGGATCCTTGTTGTACTCGTACTCCACGAACATACCTCTCTCTCCAGTCATGTGATTTGTGCATCCGCTATCTAGCACCCATTTAGATCCACCGGAGGAGTAAGCCTGCAAAAAAGAATTATTCTTTGGTTTTAGGTACCCAAGCTTGCTTGGGTCCTCTGAGGTTAGTCACAAGAGTCTTGGGCACCCACACACAAGTTTTCAAGTTCTTGTGGCGTGGCCCTGTATATTTAGCAATGACCTTTCCATGTTTGGCTTTCATAAGAACATAGGAAGCATCAAATGTACGAAACAATATTTGTAAATCAGATTCATGGGATTTTTCCTTAACAAAGACAATTCTATTCTTAGCATGATTAGGAGTAGACATGTGTTTGTTCCTGTCAAAACCAAGGCCATCTTTGACAATAGGAGGTCTAGTGACCATATATGCACTGCGCGCATATTTGATCTTCTCCTTATCAAAGATGCCGCTTGGAGAGGCATGCATATTATGAGAAGTTGAAGTATTAGAAATAACATTCTTTTTACTAGAGCAGGTGCAAGTTCCGATTGTTGTCGAACTCATATCTTTCGAGGAGGAGCTCTTGGAGGAAGAGGAGTCCCTTTGCTTGAGCGACTCACCTTGCACCTCAAGGATTTTGTTAACTTTCGACAAGTTAACAAGTTCTTCCTTGATTGCAATATGTGAGTCCTCTAGCTTTGAGTAAGTTTCCTTACTCAAGGCTAGCTCAACTTCAAGCGACTCATTCTTCTCTCTTTCAAGCTCGAGAAGCTTTTCAACTTCTTGATATCTCTTCCTTTCACGGATGAGCATATCTTATTGTCGGTTAAGAAGTTCCTCCTTTTCAAAGATTTTGTTCGACAACATTTCCATTTTCTTTAAGGCAATTTTACTTAGTCCTCTAAACATTTCTTCATTATCACTAGAGTTATCAAAGTCATCAATAGCGGAATTTAGCGTAGGAGGAGTGAGTCGAACCTTTTTCTTGCCTTCCTTAGCCATAACGCAAGTGTGGTTGTTCATATCTCATCCTCCCATGTTTGGGAAGAGTGTGGCTTTCATAGTAGGTTTCTTGACTGCGATAGTGGCTATCTCTTCCTCTTCATCAGAGGAGGACTCGTCGTTTGAGTCCCACTCCTTGCCAATGTGAGCTTGATGGGCATGTCTTCTTTTTCTGAAATTTTTCTTTTCTTGAGGTCTTGTTTCCTTCTTCTTTTTATTTTCTTCATAGGGGCAGTCCACCATGAAGTGACCATACTCTCCGCAGTTGTAGCAAGTGCGTCGAGCCTTGGATTTTCCTTTATCCTTGCTTTTGCCTTCATTTGAATTGTTGTCATGTCTTCTTTTCATCATGCTTTTGAACTTATTGATAAATAGTACCATTTCTTCATCATCAATATCAGTGCTCTTGTCACTTGTATGCCCATCGTCTTGGCCTTCACGAGTTTCTTTGAGTTTGGGTTTGCACGTTGCTTTGAGAGCAACTTCCTTCTTTTTGGAAGAGGTGAGTTCGGCTAAGTCTTTGACGTATGGAGCCTCTTTATCCATCATTTCATGATTTATGATCTTCCCCAATAACTCATCTGGAGTCATTTTGTGAAATCCAGGGCTTTCTCTAATCATTGAGCAGAGTGTGACATTTCTTGGCATGAAGGCTCTAATCATTCTTTTGACCACCTCGTGATCCGTCCAATTCTTACTTCCATAGGCACAAATTTTGTTTATGAGTGCCTTCATCCGGTTGTACATGTCTTGAGGTGATTCACCTTCTTCAATAGCAAATCTCCCCAACTCTCCTTCAAGCATCTCAATTTTAGCTTCACGAACCGACCTATTTCCTTCGTGAGCTGTCTTAAGTGTATCCCAGATTTCTTTTGCACTTTCTAAACCGTCGATCTTGGTGAATTCTTCTCTACTTAGTGATGATGTGATCACGGCGACGGCTTGTGCGTTTCTGTGAATCTCTTGTTCTTGTTCTGGAGTGAGTTCCTCATCCGTGTCCGGGATATCTATGCCAGTGCAAACAATGTGCCACAGACTAGGATTTAGGGATATTAGATGCATCTTCATGTTGTACTTCCACATGGTGTAGTCACTTCCGTCAAACTGTGGAGGCTTTCCCATAGGAATGGAGATATAGTGATTGTTTGAATAGAGACGGTTGTAGTTGTAAGGATGTCGAGAGTAGTCGTGATGACCACTCCTCGTCGTCTTCTCTTCTTATTTTCCTTTTTGTCCTAGCAGTTTCTTTCTCAGGAGTGCCTTTAGTTGTCGCACTTCATCATCATCATGTGGGCTTTCTTTCAGCACATCGAAGGCTTTAGCTTCTTTTCCTCCTCATTGATGTTCATCTTCGACATATCGTTGTTCTTATCAGAGGCCATTGATCTCTCCGAAATGTGAGTCTCGTTGGCGGAGAACCTCGCTTTAATACCAATTGAATGTGGCCTAGAGGGGAGGTGAATAGGCCTTTTGAATTTCCTGCACACTTAATAGAGTTGTCAAAAACTTGATTGACCGGACTAGTCCGGTTGTGTGGGCGGACTAGTCCGGTGTGATGAAATATGTGAATTGATTAAGTGTTGTTTGGGAAACTAGGTTCTTTTAGCAGCGGAAATGAGAACAACATATTCTTTGATTTAAGATTATTGTGTGAATGCACGAGGAAACTTATAAGCAACTTAATTGATGTTTAGTAATCAAGTGCTCTAGTGAGCGAAAAGTAAAGTAAATGAGGCACAAGAGACAAGCGAATTTTTACCGAGGTTCGATCTCACCACGAGATCTACATCCTCGTTGAGGAAGCTCACACAGAGCCGGGTCTCCAACCCTTTCCCTCTTCAAGTCACCATGAAGGCCAACTTGATTCCACTATCACGGGTAATCACCGAGTTTGTGGGGCAACCTCACACGTTGAGGGCTCCCACGAGAATTACAACAAAAGAGGCGATCAAATACACTTGAAAGTATTACAATGCAGAGTATAAGTGTAGAAAGATCAAACCCCAAGACCTCGCAACGAAGGAACGACGATCTCCCAACCCCGAATCCAAGTGTTCAATTGATTGGACTCTTTTTGCACCTTAGATGTGTGGGGAGATGTGTTTTGGGCTCTTGGGACAAAGTGGCGGCACTAGGGTTTGTGTTTTCAGCAGTATTCGACGTGTGTATCCTTTGGAAGGCCGTGGATTCTCTATTTATATGGTTTCCAAAAAGTTACCATTGAAAAACCCTAACACCGGACTAGTCCGGTGCAAGTCTGGACTTGTCCGGTCACAGTGTAACTCGAAGTCCAGAAAGTCTGGCAGACTAGTCCGGTCCAAGCTCGGACTAGTCCGGTGCTGTGTGAAGGTGGACTTCAGAAAGTTCAATGGACTAGTCCGGTGGACACATGGAGTAGTCCGGTCTCCTGATATGAGAGACTCCAGAAAGTTAAACGGACTAGTCCGATGGGCACACGGACTAGTCCGGTCTCCAGAGAGGGGAGACTCCAGAAAGTTTAAAGGACTAGTCCGGTGGACACACGGACTAGTTCGGTCTCCGGAGAAGGGAGACTCCAGAAAGTCTGTCAGACTAGTCCGGTCCATGAACGGACTAGTCCGGTGCACTGTGAAAGTTAGGTTAATTTTAAAACCCTTACCCCTGCGCAAATTTGTGAGCTCTTAGAGTGTGTCTTTCATACACTCCCTATACATTTAAAATCTAATTTGTTCTTCCAAGCTCCATCAAAGTATCCCTCTTTGGACACTACTCTATTTTTCACATTTTTGTGTGCACCGAGCTGTTTCATTTTATTTGTCCTGCAATCATCTCAATAGTTTCATTAAGATCTCATATGTTTGTCATCAATTAGCAAAAACCCACAAGGGATATCCTAGATGCACTTCACTGCTATGTCTCAACAAGGATGATAGTAACTTTATAGTAAAGATAATCAAGAGCAACAAGTTGAACAACAGCTTCAAGCAATACCAGAGCAAGCTGTTGTTGGTAAAGAGCAACCAGTTGAGCAACAACTTGAAGTAGTACAAGAGCAAGGTGATGGTAGTAAAGAGCAATCAGTCGAACAACAGGTTCAATAACAAGCCAGTGTCCAACTTCCGACGACTACTCCTCAATCATCGGTGTCTATCAAAGTTAGCTCATACGAAAATAAGAAACCTTCATCAGAAGTGTCAAAGTCTTTGGAAAATATGAAGGAAAATTTTAGAAAATCACGTGCATCTCATTCTTCTCACGAGCCAGCATTAGAAGATATTGAGGAGTGGGAAGAAGACAGTGTCATGTATAATCGGCAGACAGCTTTAGTTAAACCAGGAGTTCCAATATACAAGCTTGAGGATGTTCCTCCTAAATATGAGAATGGGAAGTTGTTCATGACATCGGTACAACTTAGCAAACAACTTGTCCTGCTCAAAAGAATGCACGAGTGATACATTACTGTCAGCACAAAATATGAACTTTCTTGCGTCACATTTCATGTGCCAAAAGAAGCATTCTGTAGCACTGGAGCAGAGAAACGAGCCCTTTTCTTTGAAGATCTACATGTCCTTTTCCATCGGGGCATGCTCAAAATCAACCTGCTACTCGTGTGGTGCTTGTAAGTGCCTCTAATATGTTGCATTTGCTTTTCTTACTACACGCATACACATTTCATGAGATTATAATAATTCTAGACTTCTTCAATAGGATGCAATACATCGATAATAAACAGATGAAATGCAAGACAGGTATCCCTGACCCTACACGGATTGCAAAGACGCTATTCGACGTTAAGGTGGATCGAGACTCAGAATAGTACAAGCACACAAAAAAATAGAATTTGATAAATCAACTGCAAAACAAAAGAAGGATAAAAGTACCGAGGTTTCAGCTTACATAGGACATGTCATGTTTAACTTTATCAGAGATGGCAAGGACCTCGTAAAGGCTTCATACCACTTCGAGTAAGTTTGACACATGACACTGAAATAGCAATTATTGCTAATTGTTAAGTTAACACGTGTTTTTGTTTGTGTGCATTAAATACCACATAATGATCTTCATCAAGCCAACGCAGGGTTTGACAACATTCTTGGACTCAGCTGATTATCCACCAGATCTATATAAAGATTTCCTTTCCATTTTGAAACTGTATGTTTATTCAATACTTTTAATCTACATACATTTAGAATGTGTTGACAAGTTTTATATGACATTTCTTGTATTAGAGTGCTAGGCAGTTTTACGCGGAACGGCTTGGCGGTCAGAGATCTCCTAATACGAAAGCATTGGACATTAATACATATTATCCTTGTCCGAAGCACCCTGTTGGGAGTGTCTTATGCGGGAATTATGTATGCGAGCATCTTCGAACTGCCAATGAATATAGAGTGAATCGTGAGGATGTAAGTTATCCTTAATGTTGATATCTTATTTTCATACATTTGAGTTTCATTTTCATTGTAACTAGCATATTTTAATACTTATATTCTCTGCTGTTCAATATTACAAGAAACATTATTTTCAAATTTTGATTCCAACTTCAAAATTCAATTGCTCATCGTACAACTGCTCCAAAAATATCAAATAATTCTTGTATACTCACTTTGATATATACTTTGAGATTGTTCAAACCAAGAAATTCTAAACCTTGTTATGTGTTTCATTGCAGCATACGAAGAATGTGAACCAAGAATGGCCGGTTTATAGAAGTATGTCTGGTGGAGGAGCCGACAAGATTGCCGGTGAACTGTGTCAATTCATGCGTCGCAAAATTTTGCACAAAAGAGGGGTGTTCTTTGATGAGGATGGTGTAATAGCTGATGTTTCAGAATTTTGCAACTATGACAATAGACACATTTTTTAGTGAAACTTGTAAACTATGAGATGACTTGTATGTGTAACTTGTACATATGTATATTGTCTTAGTGAAATTGACTTATGTGATTATATTGTTGACTTCTGTGATATATTGAATTGACCTAGAAATTAGAAATAATAGCAGGTAGTACTGCATAGGGTATACTTTATCACAAGCGGTTCTTTACCTATGGCTAGACCTGTCTGTGAAATTATATTATCACCGGTGGCTAGAAATAGGTAAAGAACAACCTGTGATAACTCTGCTATCACAGGTGGTTTCCATTACGGTACAAACTGGCAGCGATAAATTGTCTCTATAGGCGGCTTGCCATAGGTAAAATTCCGCCTGTAATAAAACGATGATCATAGGCGGTTACCTATAATGTACGACCCAACTGTGATAATGTGTCTTCACAAGGCAGCTAGTCATAAGTAAAGAACCGCTTGTGATAAAGTGTCTTCACATGCGGCTAGTCATAGGTAAAGAACCGCTTGTGATAAAACAATTTCACAGGTGGTTTTACTTTTCGCCTGTGAAATTGCATATTATCACAGGCTCTTTGTTTCAAGCGGTTTTAAAAACCGCGTGTGATAATACGTTTGAAGTCACCTCAGATGAGGCTTATTGTAGCAGTGTTATATTCACCACAAAGTAGCTGGTAGTGATACAGCCACAGACGTCGACCACGAAGCTGACGAAGGCTTAGGCGCTCTCCATCGTCAATCCGCTCACCACACCGTCGGTGTGCCACGCACGACCGCTGAAGATACACCCATCGTCTATCCGGTCTGGAGCCTGCAAGGACGCAGTTCGGCAACGACGAGCACGAGGCCTAGGCCGTGCATGCTACTGCACCTACTACCCCTGCACTGCATGCATAGCGAAGAGTCCGTAGTGTCTCCAGAGCCGGCTACACAGGGGCTAGCTCCCACATCTGGATGTACTGTACCTGTGTTGCTGCTCCGCCTGTACATGTACGCCTGCGAGGTGCAGAAACCCATACGCGCAACTGCATCGCTAGCCACTCGTATTGAGATAGCCAGTCGTGGCCGACGGAGGCTAGGTGAACGACGACGAGGTGCTCAAGGATGGCTGGACAGTTGCTGCGGAGAGCAATAAATTGCGAGCCAACAAGAGGGAACGGCCAATTATTTTTCGAAAAACCAGAACACTACTACAATAAGCCTCATCTCATGCGGCTCCAAACGTATTATCACACGTAGTTTCTAAAACCGCTTGAAACGAAGAGCCTGTGATAGTTTGCAATTTCACGGGCGGAGAAGTGAAACCGCCTGTATAATAGTATTATCACAGACGGTTCTTTACTTACGACTAGCCACCTGTGGAGATACATTATCACAGGCGGGTCGTGGAGCATGTATAACCGCCTGTGATAATGTTGTTATCACAGGCGGATCTTAACCTATGAAAAGCCGCCTGTGAAGACAGTTTATCGCAGCCGGTTTGTACCATAACATAACTGCATGTGATAATTAGGTTATCACAGATGGTTCTTTACATATATCTAGCCGCCTGTGATAATGATATTTCACAGGTAGGTCTAGCCGTAGGTAAATAACCTCATGTGATAAGGTATATCCTATAAAGTACTACCTGTTATTATTTTTAATTTCTAGGTCAATTCAATATAATCACAAAATTCAACAATATAATCACAGAAGAAAACAATATAATCAAATAAGTCATCTCACATAAGTCAATTTCACTAAAACAATATACATATGTACAAGTTATACATACAAGTCATCTCATAGTTTACAAGTTTCACTAAAAATTGTTTCTATTGTCATAGTCACAAAGTTCTGGCACATCAGCTATTGCACCATTCTCATCAAAGAACTCTCCTCTTTTGTGCAAAATTTCGCGACACACGAATTGATACAGTTCACCAGCAATCTTTTCGGCTCCTCCACCAGGAATACTTCTACAAACTGGTCATTCTTCGTTCACATTCTTCGTGTGCTGCAATGAAACACATAACAAGGTTTAGAATGTGTTGGTTTGAACAATCTCAAAGCATAGATCAAATTCAAAGTATACATGAATTTATTTGGTATTTTTGGAGCAGCTGTACTATGAGCAATTGAATTTTGAAGTTTGAATCAAAATATGAAAATAAAGTTTCTGGTAATATTGAATAGCAGAGAATATAAGTATTAAAATACGCTAGTTACAATAAAAATGAAACTCAAAAGTAAAAAAAATAAGATATCGACATTAAGGATAACTTACAACCTCACAACTCACTCTATATTCGCTGGCGGTCCGAAGATGGTCGCATACATAATACTCGCATAAGACACTCCCAACAGGCTGCTTCGGACAAGGATAATATGTGTTAATTTCCAATGCATTCTTATTAGGTCTCTGACCGCCAATCTGTTCCGCGTAAAACCGTCAAGCGCTGTAATACAAGAAATGTCATATAAAACTTATCAACACATTCTAAATGTGTGTAAATTAAAAGTATTGAACAAACGTACAGTTTAAAAAGGGAAAGAAAATCTTTGTAACAATTTGGTGGGTAATCGGTTGAGTCCAAGACTGTTGCCAAACCCTGCGTTGGCTTGATGAAGATCATTATGTAGTGTTTACAGCACATGTACAAACACACATGTTTACAATTAGCAATAATTGCTATTTCAATGTCATGTGTCGAACTTACTCGAAGTGGTACAGAGCCTTTACGAGGTCCTTGCCGTCTCTAACAAAGTTAAACATTGCATGTCCTATGTAAGATGCAACTTCTGTCCTTCTATCCTTCTTAAGTTTTGCGATTGATTTTTCAAATTCTTTTTTTTCATGTGCTTGTACTGTACTGAGTCTCGATCTGCCTTAACGTCGAATATCGTCTTTGCAATCCGTGTAGGGTCAAGGATACCAGTCTTGCATTTCATATCTTCATTATCCATGTATTGCATCCTATTGAAGAAGTTCAGAATTGTTATAATCTCATGAAATGTGTAGGTGTGTAGTAAGAAAAGCAAATGCAAAATGTTAGAGGCACTTACAAGCACAAGAGGAGTAGCAGGTTCATTTCGAGCATGCCCCGATGGAAAAGGGTATGCAACTCTTCAAATAAAATGACTAGTTTATCTGCTCCAGTGCTCCAGAACACATCTTTTGGAACACGAAATGTGACGCAAGAAAGTTCATATTTTGTGCTGGCAGTGATGTACCACTCATTCATTCTTTTGAGCGAGACAGGTTTTTTGCTAAGTTCTACAGACGTCATGAACGGCTTCACATTCTCAAATTCAGGAGAAACATCCTCAAGCTTGTATATTGGAACTCCTGGTTTAACTAAAGCCGTCCGTAGATTATACATGTGTAGGATCGAAGAGCATGTGAAAATCTACCATAGGGGGGTGTTGACGGCTCCTAAGATATACTAAGAAATCATCCCCAGCAATGGCGCCAGAAATGCTTGTTGGTATTTCTTAACACCACAGAGTTATCCGCAAGCGCACGGAAATACCGTTGTAGCACTTCCCCTTTAGGAGTATTCCCAAGGGTATCGAATCAAAAGAACGTGTGTGCTAATCTTTTGAACTAGCTCATCCAAGGACACAAAGTTGTTTGGTAGGCAAGGAACAGAGAGGAATTCAAAGTATTGATCCTAATTCAAGGTAGTTTGCAGTAGATGCTTGCTTCGGGCACGGGCTTACTCCTAGCAATACTAGGACGACTCCCGCCAAGAGCCTATGGCATAGCCGAACGTGGAGGATTACGAAGGACAGATAGGGCTGTCACCACCTACTGCCTACCTCTTCAATCCGTGGATCTACGAGATATCCACTGATGATTTATAACCTAAGCACCACGCTTATGTTCTAAATCACTACTCTAGTTGTTTTGAACATAAAGCTACAACTAGAGCCTCTAATGAATTAAAGTAGTGAACCCACAAGTAACTACTTGTGCAAACTACTGAGAATAAAAGATCAAACTTGTATTGAATTCAAAAAGGCTTACTTGATTGATTAAAATCTTTGTAGGGGTACAAGTGTAGAAGAAGGACTTGACAAGCCCAAGCCTCCTTCTCCTAGACTCTTCACCACACTCTCCTTCTACTTTGGTAGCTTCTAGGACTACTCTAAACCTTTGGAGTGTAGCACTATTCTAAACTTTTGGTGTGTGTGAGAAGTGAGGTGACATGGTCTATTTATAGGTGGAGAAGGGTCTGTTCACGCCCCAATTAACACGCGAATCAGTCACCATTGACTCCAGGGAGCCAGGAGGAGCCAACACGTGTCATTTGACCGAGTTTGGCGCCAGGAAGAGGTCGGCCGAACCCCTGGTTCGGCTGACCTCTCAAGGCTCCCCTCGGGGAGTGCTTCCTCCAGGTGGCTTCCAGGTGGGCCCCCTTGATATTTATGGGTGCAACACTGTTGGGTCTCCTCGTATTCTTCTGTTTGTGGGCCATTTGATCCATGTGTTGCCACGTGTCATCGCCTGATTCGTTGAAATCCATTTTCATGGATTCATCCATGCATGTTTTGGTATTTTGGGTAATGATTCACCTGCATACAAATAAACACCAACACTTGTGGAATTGGGTTAGTGTATAACCCTACCACTATGTTTTGTGTTTCTTTTATGCATATTATGAGGTGAATTGACGGTCAAAATGTGGTACTTAAGGACCGTCAATAAACTCCCCCTGCACTTAGTCCTTTGCTCGTCCTCGAGTGAAGGCAAAAAGAACTAGAGTGTTGTCATGAATTTGCTATAAGGTAGAAAATAAGGATACTAGATATTTCAACTTATACCTTAATTCATGGATCCCCTTTGTGTATGTGGCTAGCACATCAATCTTGGGTGTTTGAAAAGTGGAACGGTTAGAATGAAGTTCCCTTGGATCATTCTTTGCTGAAATGATTTGGCAATTGCTATATTTGAAAGTCATAGGAACTTTTGCCCTTGCCTCCTCAATTGGAATCTCTCAAATCTCTCAAAGTGTTTGAGTCCTCACCATGGCATGTTTTGCCAATTCTTTTCCCTATACTAGAAGTGGCTATATTTGGAGCTTGCTAGGGATGAATGTGGCACACATTTGCAATTCATATGTTACTAAGTCAAAAACTTGATCCTATGAGAGACTTATGCAATGAACAAAGTAAAGGGAAAATTCTTGTGCACATGAATGGAATGGAGGGGCAAGGTGATAACTCCCATGAATTTGCTCTCTCTTAAGGATGAAACATGGCTACTTTTTTTTGAGCACTCTTACTCTTTTTCAAGAGTGGATGCTTTTTCTTTTTCTTGTAGCTATGTCTTCTACTCCTTTTTATTTTTAGAGAGGCTGTCATTTGTATTGTATGAAGTTTCTTTTTGGCGGATGGGTAATCGATGGATGCAAGCTCTCAATGTGAGAATTTTTGCATGAATGGAGTGCACAAGAGTTTTCAATTCAAAAAGTTCATGCATGTCACTCAATTGGGTCACGGGTTTGACAAAGTTCAATGAAAAGCAAAGTGGCATATGCTTGTGGTTTTCAATGAATATATCATATGGCCTTGGTGGGTATATAAATTTCCAATGAGAGATTTAGGCAAAGTTCAAGACTTCAAATAGTTACAAGTGTCAAAATCAATTTAAAGGATGATTTCTAAAGAACTCATTTACCATATCACATTAGTCAAATACCTAGATGATGTGTTTTTTCCTATTGAATTATGGGAATCATAAACAAGGTAATGAATTGAAATATAAAGTATTCAAATTTTCAGCTTAAGCAAATCCTTGACTACCAAATTTTATTTCAAATTGTTGAGTTGATTCATTTTTATATGCAATGAAAAAATATGAAATCAACTCAAAAAGTGTGTCGCGCATAAAAGTGGGGATAGGAAATCCAAACTGATTTTCTGGAGCAAAACGGAGTTGTATGGAGCAGAAAACAGGTTGGCCGACCAGGAGGTTCGGCCGACCTCCTGTTGGCTCTTCTGTGGCTCTGTTTTGTCGGATCGTTTTGCTCATTCAGCCGCCACGTTTTTTGATATGCAGCGTTAATTTTTCACGTCGGGATTTCGTGACTTGGGGACATATTTTCCCAAAACTTGTTTCCTGAATTCTTTATTCAACAAAATAAACTAAAGGGGAACTTTACCGGTGTTAGATGAACCGGTAAGTTCACTTTATTGAAATCAAAATATGGGGATGCTTACATTATTTATCCTAGCTTTAGAAAACATATGTTTTTTTAAATAAAATCCTAAGTAGTAAGCATCCTATGCTGTCAGGCGAGGGAAGTTTTGTTGTTGGCCAGCGTAATGTCCCTGCTCAGGTTCAAGGTTGAGCTGGAGGAGGCATGAGGCACAATCTTATTGTCGGCCATGACGAGGACGGGAGGAAGATGATGATTCAATGAGGTGTAACTTTCCTCCCTGTTTCCGTCCTTTAAATAGGCAGGGAACAATGCATTTCACCGAGGATTTTGTGGATGATATCGAGGTGGATCAACACGAGAGAACAGAACACGTACGACGCAAAGGGAGAGTCGGCCGACCCTAGGGTTCGACCGACCTCCTTCTCGCTCCGTTCGGGCCACATTTCTCGGGTTGAATAAATGGGCCTCATAGATGAAGAATTGGATGGGCCCATTAGCTGGATATGGAGAATTTAAACAGAATTGAAAGAAATGGCATGGAAATCGATTAGATTTACCACGTCAAATTCTTTTTATGTATCCTTTTGGGAATCAAGAAATAATTTGAGTCGGTGCCCATTCACTTTGAATAGTTGACCGTCATCACCTTGGAGTGTGATTGCTCCATGGGATGAAGTCTCTACTACAGCGAAGGGTCCTTCCCATTTACTTCTAAGCTTCCCATGTCCAAAGAGTATAACCCTAGAGTTAAAGAGTAAAACTTTATCTCCAGGATTGAACTCTTTCGGCGTAATCCTCTTATCGTGCCATCTTTTGGTTCTCTCTTTATAAATTTTGGCACTGTGGTACGCCTTATCTCTCCATTCCTCCAACTTAGAGATTTGCTTCAATCGGTGATTTCCAGCTTCATTAAAATTCATGTTCCATCGCTTGATGGCCCAATACGCTCTATGTTCCAATTCTACGGGAAGATGGCAAGTCTTCCCATAGACAAGTTGGAAAGGAGACATGCCGATAGGTGTCTTGTAGGTAGTACGATATGCCCACAATGCACCGGGTAGCTTTTGCTTCCATCCCGTTCCCATTTCCAAAACAGTCTTTTGCAGAATATTCTTAATTTGCTTATTAGATGTTTCTGCTTGACCACTTGTCTGTGGGTGGTATGGGGTAGCAATGTTATGCTGGACTCCAAGTTCCCTTAAAAAGTTCTGGAAGGTCTTATCTATTAAATGAGACCCTCCATCACTTATGACCATACGGGGAGTTGTAAAGCGTGGGAAAATGATCTCGTGGAACATTTTCCTGGCTTGCTTGGAATCAGCATTCTTGCATGGCAATGCTTCTACCCATTTTGACACATAATCGATGGCAACCAGAATATACTCACAATCATAAGACCTAGGAAAAGGTCCCATGAAATCAATACCCCATACATCAAATAATTCCACTTGGAGATTGTATAATAGAGGCGTCGCATTGCGAGCAGAGATTCCTCCATGCTTCTTGCATTTCCAACATCTGCGATTGAATTCCTTGGTATCTTCATACATTGAAGGCCAATAGAATCCACTCTGCTAGATCTTTGCCTGAGTACGGTAAACACCGTAATGACCACCATAGGGGCTAGCATGGCATTTCTCTATAATTTTGGTGCCTTCGATTGATGGGACACACCTTCTATGAAGGCCATCGGCACATACTCGATAGAGGTAAGAGTCATCCCAAAGGTGTCTATGACTCTCATCAATAAGTTTCTTTTTGTTCTCCCCTGGTGGTACGTATCCCGTGACCATAAAGTTCACAATATCCGCATACCAACGGTGAGAGTCTTTCACCTTGAGGAGCATATCATCTCGTAGGAAGTCATTGATAGGTCCATGGTTTGTGTGACTTCCATACGTGAAAGATGATCTGCTACTGAATTCTCTACTCCTTTCTTATCTCTTATTTCCAGATCAAATTCTTGGAGTAGAAGAATCCATCGAATTAGCCTGGGTTTAGCATCCTTTTTGGTAAGCAGATATTTCAAAGAAGCATGGTCTGTGTAGACTATGACCTTTTCTCCAACCAAATAGGATCTAAACTTGTCGATAGCAAAAACTACTGCTAGGAGCTCTTTCTCAGTTGTGGCATAATTGAGTTGGGCTCCTATCAGAGTTTTGCTAGCGTAGGCTATTGCATGATGCTTTTTATCTTTGGTTTGGCCTAAAACCGCACCAACAGTAAAGTCATTGGCATCACACATGATTTTGAATGGTAGCGTCCAATCAGGAGGTTTGATAATTGGAGCTGAGATGAGTGCCTTTTTGCTTATATCAAATGGTTTAATGCATTCATCATCGAAATCAAATGGAGCTTCTTTAGCTAATAGGTTGGTGAGGGGTCTAGCAATTTTGGAGAAATCCTTGATAAATCGTCGGTAGAACCCCGCATGACCTAAAAAGCGGCGGATTCCCTTAACTTTGATAGGAGGTGGAAGTTTTTCAATAACTTCAATTTTAGCTTTGTCCACCTCTATCCCTTTCTCAGACACCAAGTTTCCAAGAACGATGCCTTCCCAGACCATGAAATGACACTTTTCCCAATTAAGGACAAGGTCCTTCTCCTGGCATTTTTGTAAGACCCTGTCTAAATTTTCTAGACAATGATCAAAAGTTTTTCCATAGACGGAGAAATCATCCATGAAAACTTCTATGATATCCTCGATCATGTCTGAAAATATAGACATCATGCATCTCTGGAAAGAGGCAGGAGCGTTACACAGTCCAAAGGACATACGCCGGTAGGCATAGGTCCCGTAAGGACATGTGAACGTGGTCTTACTTTGATCATCAGGATGGATAGGAATTGGATGATATCCCGAATACCCATCAAGGATACAGAAGTAGGAGTGTTTTGCCAATCGCACTAACATCTCATCGATGAAGGGCATTGGAAAATGGTCTTTCCTTGTTGCCTTGTTAAGTTTTCGGTAGTCAATGCACATCCTCAATCCCGTGACGGTCCGTTGAGGAATTAATTCATTCCTCTCATTTTGAACGACCGTCATACCTCCCTTCTTAGGCACTACTTGAACTGGACTTACCCATTCACTATGAGGAACAGGGTAAATAATCCCGGCATGCAGAAGTTTCAAGACTTCTTTCTTGACAACTTCCCGCATCGCATTATTCAATCGCCTTTGAGGTTCCCTTGAGGGGACACTCTCAGTGTCAATAGGAATACGATGGGTGCATAACGCTGGACTAATTCCCTCGAGATCTTGAAGTGAGTATCCAAAAACAGCTCTATGGCTTTCTAATATGGCTATGAGTTTGAGCGTTTGATCATCTGAAAGCTTGTCACTTATGATGACAGGGGCTTCCAAATCGCCATTTATAAAGGCATAACGTAGGCCTGGAGGTAGAATCTTGAGCTCAACAAGAGATTTTGGGGAGGGCTCTTCTTTTGGCAATTCAATTTTTTCCTGAAATTCATCCTCCTCTTGGACGAAGTCTTCTTCTCCTTCAATTTCAAGGGGTTCTAAAAATTGAAGAGTCCTAACCTCCTCCATTGGCTCATCTTGGATGGGAGATTCTGCAGATGTGTTCTTTGAACGCAGAATAGGCATGGAGAAATTTCTCCCTCCAAGATTGATATTGAGGCTTCCTTCCAAAGGAACTTCCATGAGAAATTTCTCTATGGGAATCCCTTTCATGATGTCGAAATCTTAGATTTCAAACACATGAAAATCTAGGAGAGCCTCAACATCTTTGTGTCTAACAGACACTTGATGCAGGACCCCACATCCTTCAAGAATGGTTCCAAATGAATCTCGAAAGGATTTACGTGTTGGTGCCAATGGCACATCGCCAAGGATGGCGAGAGCACAAGAATCGGAAATGAGATTTGCTCCAACAGTAGGGTTGTATAGGATTCTCATTTGTGTCCCTCTAATAGAACATAAAATGGTAGCCAAAGGTGAGGTCATCCGAAGAATTTCAGGTGAATTCTCGACTTCAGCTGTCCACTCTCTGCTTAGGATAGAGGTCAACTCATTGACCGTCTGACGGACGAACACCCTGTCAGGTGGTTCAGGTGGAGTTGGTGGCAATGAAGGTTTCCTATAGCAACAATACTTCAAGGTATTTCCATAATCTTCAAAAAGCTCTTCCTCGAAGTAAAATGGAAACTGTGAGGGTTGAATTTCTTCTACCTTCACAGTCTCAGGTTCGGGAGAGGATTCCTCTGGCAAGGCTTGGGGTAAACAAGAAAAGGGTTCATCCTTGTCCAAGAGTGTATCCTCCGTTCTTGACACGACTTCCTCTTGGGGAGGCTCATTAGGACCCATAATGAAAGAAGAATTTTCTAAAATTCTGTCCAGAAGATCCTTGCCTTCTTCTGGAGTCTTATGGAGGAAAGATCCTCCAGCCGTAATGTCAAGATATAGGGCAGACTCTTCGTTCAATCCCATGAAGGAATGTTGAAAAAGCATTGGATCAGGGATTAACAAATCTCGGCCAGAATTTTTCAAAAGAGAAAATCTATCCCAAGCTGCACCTATGGATTCCTTCTCCATCTGCTGGAAGCATAGTACTTCCTTCCGTAAGGAAACAATTTGGGCAATGGGAAAGAAAGCAAGACAATATGTCTTTTAATTCACTCCAATCACCATTTGTCTTCCCAACGTAGTGGTTGTACCATAGTTTGGCTTTTTCCTTGAGGAAAAAAAGAAACAACTTCCATTTGAGAGTTTCTTGTGTCATACCTTTGATTAGAAGGCATGAACACAGTTGTTCGAACTCTCGTAGATGGTGGTAAGGGTTTTCACAATCCGTTCCTGAGAAGGATTGTTCCCGAACCATGGCTATAAAGCCAGGGCAAAGTTCATAGTTGGTTGAACAAATAGGTTCCGCCGAAGGCAGTGGCTCACAGAACTTGCCCTTCGGAGCAGAGTAAGAAAGAATGGTGGGTTGCTCCATTTATATGGTGATGGTAAGGTAAGAATAAGAAAGGTAATATGATAGATAAGGGGGGTATGATACAAGGGTGATCTTGGTTCGAAGATTAACAGCAACCGTTCCCGGCGACAGCGCCAGAAATTCTTGTTGACAGCTCCTAAGATATACTAAAAAATCATCCCCGGCAACGGCAACAGAAATGCTTGTTGGTATTTCTTAACACCACAGAGTTATCCGCAAGTGCACGTAAATAACGTTGTAGTACTTCCCCTTTAGGAGTATTCCCAAGGGTATCGAATCCAAAGAACCTGTGTGCTAATCTTTCAAACTAGCTCACCCAAGGACACAAAGTTGTTTGGTAGGCAAGGAACAAAGAGGAATTCAAAGTATTGATCCTAACTCAAGGTAGTTTGTAGTAGATGCTTGCTTTGGGCACGGGCTTACTCCTAGCAATACTAGGACGACTCCCGCCAAGAGCCTATGGCATAGCCGAACATGGAGGATTATGAAGGACAGATAGGGCTGTCACCACCTACTGCCTACCTCTTCAATCCGTGGGTCTACGAGATATCCACTGATGATTTGTAACCTAAGCACCACTCTTATGTTCTAAATCACTACTCTAGTTGTTTTGAACACAAAGCTACAACTAGAGCCTCTAATGAATTAAAGTAGTGAACCAACAAGTAACTACTTGTGCAAACTACTAAGAATAAAAGATCAAACTTGTATTGAATTCAAAAAGTCTTACTTGATTGAGTAAAATCTTTGTAGGGGTACAAGTGTAGAAGATGGACTTGACAAGCCCAAGCCTCCTTCTCCTAGACTCTTCAGAACACTCTCCTTCTACTTTGGTAGCCTCTAGGACTACTCTAAACCTTTGGAGTGTAGCACTATTCTCAACTTTTTGTGTGTGTGAGAAGTGGGGTGAGGGGGTCTATTTATAGGTGGAGAAGGGTTGGTTCCTGCCACAATTAACGCGCGAATCAGTCACCATTGACTCCAAGGAGCCGGGAGGAGGCAACATGTGTCGTTTGACCGAGTTTAGCGCCAGGATGAGGTCGGCTGAACCCCTGGTTCGGCCGACCTAGTCAAGGCTCCCCTCGGGGAGTGCTTCCTCCAGGTGGCTTCGAGGTGGGCCCCCTTGATATATATATGGGTGCAACACCGTTGGATCTCCTCGTATTCTTCTGTTTGTGGGTCATTTGATCCATGTGTTGCCACGTGTCATCGCCTGATTCGTTGAAATCCATTTTTATGGATTCATCCCTACATGTTTTGGTATTTTGGGTAATAATTCACCTGAATACAAATAAACACCAACACTTGTGGAATTGGGTTAGTATATAATCCTACCACTATGTTTTGTGTTTCTTTTATGCACATTATGAGGTGAATTGACGGTCAAAATGTGGTACTTAAGGACTGTCAACAGGGAGGGTGAATGGTAGATTAAAAAATTTTACGCAGCGGAAACAATTAAATCCCAACCCCTTCGGCAGAAAAACGATCTGTTAAAGAAATCATGTGTGAGACTAATATAAACGTGTTTCACCGTGACAAAAGTGATAGATATCAGAGAGAATCAAATCATGAAGACGACACAAAAAGAATCACTCAAATCCGTCGAGAGAAACTCAAGTTACGATTAAACGATCGAACAAAGGACAATCTGTCCTACCCGAGAAAAACAGTTCTGGAATGCTGCAAAGAAACTCGTGTAGATCATAAACCAGAAATCTAATGACCGTGACATTTTTATATATGATATATAATCAAGTTTTTAAGGCAACCCAAAAAGAATCACCTCAATTGGATCTGTAAAACTCGAGTTATGATAAATCTATCGAAGAAAGGTAGTGCTATGCAGAAACTCGACAAGTAAAACTTGTCTGGAACAAGTCGGACGGACAAGGCTCAAAAGTTCCTTTAAACTACGATCTTTATTCAGTAGAACACAAGCGGTACAGCCCCAAAGTCGTCTCTCATGAGCTCTGGCCTCCCTTGCTTATATAACCAGCCCTTAGGCCAACCCAATCTCAACTAGGACTCTAATCCTACTCAAATCACGAATCGGAACTTTCCAAACCGCTTAGGAATCTTCTATACGCAGATAGAAGAAATATTAAGACTTCCAAACACCTTAGGAACGTATCCCAAATTCCTAAAACATCTCAAATTTATGACCCACATGAAATCCTATCATAACCAACTCAAAACTTTCCATATTTGAGTCAAACCCGACTCAGCCGCAGCCTGAGTCCATAATCTAGTCGGTTGGACTTTTTCGACCAAATCTTTACGTCCACATCTCTTCATCACACCTCGGAACCATGTAGCCACGTACATGCACTCCTTGCACACGTGCAAACATATTCCAATGACATCCATGATACCTTCATATGCATTGTTCTTGATTTAACCATGCTGCGCGACCTCCCGATCAACTCAACCACAATTCCTCCCGAACATGGTTGTTGAACCTCATCTTCTCCCTAAGACTAGTTCAATGGATCCCGTCACCAGCCATGTCTTGAACTCAAGCAACACCTGCACATGAATAAACAACCAATCCATACGAGCCCAAGTCCGCGACTTGACTCAAGTTAGTTCCGAACACAACACCTTATGTGAGCACCTCACATAAGCATGTTGCAAAACCACAGTAAAACGATATCAGCCATATCAACCAAAACACACCAAAAACTTAGCAAATGAATACTAAGCAATCTTTCTAACAATGTAAAGCAAGTTCGAAACATTTTACAGTAAAAGTAGGATCATTACGATCAAGCTCTGAACCTTGCCAAAGCTAACCGGAGCTTGAGCCAGAGCTTACGAAAGCTAGTACAACCCAGCATCGGAGCTTACCAAAGATAGTACAACCTAGCGCCGGAGCTTACCAAAGCTAGTACAACCTAGCGTCGGAGCTTACCAACATAATCCGGACCTAGCAAAACATATCGGAGCTTAACAAAGACATGTCGGAGCTAAAGACAAAGCTTCAGCGGAGCTACCCAAAAACATGTTATACTTTGACAAAGCAAGTCAGGCCTATTGTCGGACCTTGCAGAAGCTCGGAGCTAGAGTCAGACCTTGCTAAAAGAGGTGTTTTGGCATAATTGAAGAACGTATATCATCAAAGCCAATGTATTCAGTACAAGCCAATATATTCAACACACATAGGTCTCACAATCTCCCCCTTGACGAATGCATTGGCAACACCACTTAAAATCCGAACATTAGCTTATTCACATTAAAAGTTTTGAAAATAATTTCTCTTTGTAAAACAGAAATAATATGAGAAGAAAAACAAATTCTTCCCCTGAGAAGAATCATGCCAACACAATTATGAATATGTGCAATGTATAGTCAATTTCTCCCTCTTGCATACTATTCTTTAAAAATTCACATATTATCTCTCCCCCTTTGACAATGTATTCAACAAGGTTTATAAGACAAATTTTAATTGTTATGAGCATATTATAACATATACATGTAAAACAAAGCTCATCCAAGTCATACTATAAAGTAACTTACACTATCACAACAATGAGATACATAAAGTAGTGTAAGCCATGCTAGAGATCTAATGTAATTTTTAATTTAAGCATGTCATGATCTCACAAACTTAACTATTTCAATAACTAAAAGCATGACACTTATTGCTGCATTTTATTATTTTTCAAAGCACAAAATTAGATCATATTATATTTGCAAGAGATTATATGCGCACCTGTCTTATTCTAACCAACCAAGACAAGCCTATGTCATTTGACAATCAGAAGCTTAAGGACACGGTTTTAGTCATACACAACTTATTCCAAGTTCATATCTAAGTGCAATGATAAGCCATCTCAAAAAAAGAAGTGCGATGCATGCATATTCTCTTGATCTTTTCTCATATTTATTTGATCATAAAAGCTCAACATGTGAATAGTTGATTGATTAATTTTTCATTATTAAAAGCACTTGTGAGCATGCAAGAAGTTCAAAACGGCAAGAAAGTTCAATCATGACCAGATTTAGTGTAAGTAATTAGTCCAATTACTAGTCATGGCAAAAACTACAAAATGTATAACATGAGTAATGCAGTAAGAACTTTCAGCATGTAAAAGGAATCACAAAGTCATATACGTATGAAATACTATGCTCATATTATTTAAGTTCAGATTAAAACATAGACTTTCCAATTTTCAAAACTCCCCCTCAATTTAAGCCATGAGGATGCATAACCCCAATTTCACTACGAATGTAACAAAAACAAGTGAAATCCAATGGTTTTGTAAAAATGCCAGCCAATTGTTGTTCGGTATCTACATAGTGAAGCACAATGTTTTCTTTTTCAACATTATCACGGAGAAAGTGATACCTAATGTCAATGTGCTTAGTTCTAGAATGTTGCACGGGGTTTTTAGCAATGCAAATGGCACTAGTGTTATCACAAAACAGTGGAACACTATGTAGATCAACCTCATAGTCCTTAAGTGTTTGAACAATCCAAAGAATTTGTGAGCAAGCACTAGCATCAGCTACATATTCAGATTCAGCCGTGGATTGTGCAACTGAGTTTTGTTTTCTAGAGGACCAAGCAACAAGTGAATTACCAAGAAAATGACAAGCACCGGAAGTACTTTTCCTATCAATCCTACAACCCCCAAAATTAGCATCCGAAAAAGCTTTCAAACTAACGGTTGAGGAAGAAGGAAGAAAAATGCCAAATTCTTGAGTTCCATGTAAGTACCTGAGAATCCTTTTGACGGCTTGACGATGTGAAGCATGTGGGGAGGCTTAAAACCATGCACAAAGACATACGCTGAATTGTATGTCCAGTCTTGATGCTATGAGGTACAAAAGTGATCCGATCATGCTTCTATATTCTTTTTGATCCACGGGTTCACCATCTTCATCAAGTTTAAGTGTTGTTGCTGTTCCCATTGGTGTCCCAAGGGGCTTGCTTTTGTCCATGTTGAAGGGCCTTAGGAGGTCTTTTGTATACTTCGTTTGATGCACAAAGGTACCCTCCTTGGTTTGCTTGATTTGCAGCCCCAAAAAGTGCGTGAGTTCTCCCATCATACTCATCTCAAATTCTGAACTCATCATAGCTGGACCGTGTGACTCGTTCGTGCAAGCTTCCAATAATTTGTTGTGGAGGATGACTTTTGAGAACCCGGAGGGGAGTGGACACTTAACAAGCTACTTCTTCTTCATGTTCATCACAAATCGATGAGCTTGTGACTTGAGGAGGATCTGGACAAGCAATGGTGATCGTCGGTGCTGGTTGTGAATCAAAATCAGGAGCTGGAACAATGTCATTAGCTGCTGAATTTTCGGGCAGCAGCTCTACCTCTTCCTCATCTTCAACGAAAATGCTCTCCCCCTGCGGATATGGATCTGGACCTACAATGTTTGAGCTAGTATCTATGCTAGCTTCATAAAAATACACCTCACAAGTCTCCACAATTTTGTTAGTGTCATGTAAAAGCACACGGTAGCCTCTAGTATGAGATGGATAACCAAGAAACATACCATCAACAGATCTAGGTTCAAATTTATCAAGATTACCATGTTTCTTAACAAAGAATTTGCAACCAAAGACCTGAAAGTGTGTAACACTAGGCCTATGTCCAAACCGGAGCTCATATGGTGTTTTACCTAGCTTAGCGCGCAAGAAAACACGATTTGAGACATAACAAGCAGTTGCAATTGCATCAGCCCAAAATTTCCTAGGAGTTTGATATTCATCAAGCATAGTCCTAGCCATCTCAACTAAGGTTTTGTTCTTTCTTTCTACAACACCATTTTGTTGAGGTACATATGGTGAAGAAAATTGATGATATATTCCATTTTCGGCACAAAAGTGATCAAAAGATTGATTTTTAAATTCGGTTCCGTTATCACTTCTAATTGCTTTTAAAGATCTTGGGTGATCAATTAATAATCTAAGAAATAAAGTTCTAATGTGACTAAAAGCTTCATTCTTTGATGCCATAAAATAAATCCAAGAGTATCTAGAATAATCATCAACAATCACAAGAACATACCATTTACCTCCAAAGGATTGAACACGTGAAGGTCCTATGGTGTCAAGGTGCAAAAGTTGACCCGGTTCAGTTGTCATTATCATTGTGAGAGGAGTATGTGAACCTGCAACCATCTTAGCATGTCTACAAGAAGAGTACACAATTTCTTTGTCCCCTTTAAGCTTAGGCAGCCCACATATGCGATCAAGAGCACTAACACGTGTTAGATGATCAAAGCCTACGTGACCAAGTCTACGATGCCAAGAATATAAGTCCTTAGAATCATCAGCAACTAGAAACCTATGCTTAGAGGAAGACATATCAAAATCAGCTTTAAAAACTCTTCCAAACCGTGACATGTTAAAAATAAGCTCACTGTTTGAATTTACAACTTTGCAGCAATTTTTAGTGAAAATAATTTCCAGATTTTTATCTAGCAGTTGTGAAATAGAAAGCAAGTTGTATTTCAAAGTCTTAACAAGTGCCACATCCTTCAAAATGTAGTGATCATTTACTCTAGCCAAACCCTTGGCAATTATAGGAGTTGAAGAATTATCGACAAAAGTAACATTCTGTACACGTGACACAAAAGAGAGGGAGGAGAACCATTCTTTGTTACCAGTCATGTGGCGTGAGCAAACTGAATCCACAATCCAAACGTTCTCCTTCCTCAAGCGTGTAACCTACATAGAAGCACAATACGTCGATGACTCAATACTGGGGTTAGTCAAAAGGCATTTAGGAATCCAATACTGAGTCACACGACGTCCAGCAGGAATAACACGCGAAAGCTGAGATAAAACAGCATGTTTATGAGCCAAAGCTTGTGGTTTTTTGTACCCAACTACTGTCCTACGAGATGTTACATGTGTAGCATGAAAAACAGTAGGTCTGGGAGCAATCTTTGCATGTTTTCGCCTCATTACAGCAGGTTGCATGTTCCTATCATTCGGTTTAGCATGAGCATCAAATTTTGCATGAAAGTTAGGAGATCTAGCAATCATTCTTTCCTTTTTCTATTGTTTAGCTAGTATATAACAAAAATCTATGACATGACCATCTCTACCACAGTAGGTACAATGAAATTTAACTTTGTGTTCATGTCTAGATAAGCAAGAAACATTTTTATTTGAAACCAAATCAGACAATACTCCTGCAGATTTGAAAACCACTTCTTTTTGTTTAGGAACTATTTGAATCAAACCACTTCCTAATGAGTTGAAAATTTTAGGTGGATGCGCCTTAGCATGAGCATGAGAATCAAAACCTAAACTAGTTTTATCATTGCAAGACTTGGAAGAATTTAGCAGCAAGTTTAGGTTCTTATTCCCATTACAAAACCGATCTAATGTCCTATGCATGTCATCAAGTTTATTGGACAGATCAAGGCAATTTTCACATGAAGTTTTTCCTTTTAATTTGCAATTGGAACAATATTTAACTTCATGAGAACGTAAAGCTTTGTTCAATATAGAAATTTCATTCATAGCATATTGTAGTTTCTTATCAAAATCATCACAAGTAGAACAATGCAAATCAATTGTAGAACAGCTAGCATTTTTCAAGTTTTTATTATTAAGTGCAGCAAGCTCTCTGTTCTTTACAATTTCTAACTTAAGTTTATCAAGTGTAGAGGTGTGCGCACTTCTTAATGAGGACAATTGTTCATATATTAAATCACATGAGGGACATGCATCATCACTAGGAATCAAAGTTTTTAACCGGTTGATTTCAGATTCTAGTGATTCAATTTTAGCAGCACTATCTCTAAGCTTTTTGTCCTTTTTCTTAACTATAATAGTGGCACGAAAAATTGCATCACACATTTCTTCGCAAGTAGGACATAGCTCTTCATTGTCGCTGTTGTGTTCAGCATCCTCCATACTTGATCTTGATTTGCCCGCCATGAAGCACAAGTTTGCCAAATCATCTTCATCTTCATCACTTCCAATGTCCACATCGCTTGAGCCAAGTTCTTGAAGTGCGGTGATGAAGTTTTTTATCATCTTGCATCCTATAGTACCCTTCTTTTTCTTGTTGGAGTTTCCAGAGGTGGTCTTGACCTTGTTCTGCTTTTCCTCACGGGTAGAAGGACCTGAAAGATTAGGGCATTCTGTACGAAAGTGTCCTATCTTACCACATTCAAAACAACGCTGAGGTCCGGAGCTTCCTCTCCTTCTAGTTTTCACATTTTGCAATGCTTTTGAGAACCTAGTAGAGAGAAGTACTAGCTCCTCCTCTGCAAACTCCTCAATCTGTTCAAGTGTTAGAGAGGACAACAAAGCAAGTGTACCACAAGATGAAGATTAACCGGAGCTAGGCATGTCACATTGAGAAACTAAAGCAATATACTTGTTTGGGTTCTTACATGATATTATGTCAATTTCATGAGTTTTTAACTTGGAATATAGCACATCTAAAGTAAGTGTACTCATGATAGTAGATTCACGAATAGATGTGACTTTCATCTCCCAAATTGACATATCTAATGCACTTAATAATTGCCTAGCATTTTTGGCATCTGAAAAATTAACATTGACACTACGCAAGTTGCTGAGAATTTTATTAAAGCGAGTAAAATGGTCATCAATAAACTCACCGGGTTGCATCTCGAAGCGCATTTATTATTTCTTGAACATGTCTTGCCTTACCTTACCTCCTTGATCATGTTGGATCCTTTGGTAGTCACAAAGTGCTTTCCACACATTGTATGCAGATCGTAGGTGTGCAACACGGTCGAAGTCGCTTTGAGTTAATCCTTGTATGATCAAGTTCCAAGCCTTGTTGTTGTTGTCGACATCTCTTAGATTTGTAGCTGTAACTTGATCATTTGACGGCACTTCGTAAGGCTTGTATACCTTCTCCCATATTGTTAATCCTTGAGCCTGGATGAAGGCTTCCATACGTGCCTTCCAAACCTGAAAATCAATACCACTAAACACACAAGGTTTGGCAGAGTATTTCTCCATGATGATTAGTCAAAAACACGTGCAAATCACAAAGATTAGAGCACCGTGGCTCTGATACCAATTGTAGGATTGAAGATCACGTGAAAATCTACCAGGGGGGGGGGTGAATGGTAGATTAAAAAATCTTACGCAGAGGAAACAATTAAATCCCAACCCCTTTGGCAGAAAAACGATCTGCTAAAGAAATCGTGTGTGAGACTAATATAAACGTGTTTCACCGTGACAAAAGTGATAGATATCAAATAGAATCAAATCACGATGACGACAAAACAAGAATCACTGAAATGCGTTGAGAGAAACTCAAGTTACGATTGAAAGATCGAACAAAGGTCAATCTGTCCTACCCGAGAAAAACAGTTCTGGAGCGCTGCAAAGAAACTCGTGTAGATCAGAAAACACAAATCTAATGCACGTGAAATTTTGATAGATGATAGATAATCAAGTTGTTAAGACAACCCAAAGACAATCACTTCAATTGGATATGTAAAAGTCGAGTTATGATAAAACTACCGAAGAAAGGTAGTGCTGTGCAGAAACTCAATGAGTAAAACTTGTCTAGAACAAGTCGGACGAACAAGGCTCCAAAGTTCCTTTAAACTATGATCTTTATTCAGTATAACACAAGAGGAACAGCCCCAAAGTTGTCTCTCACGAGCTTTTGCCTCCCTTGCTTATATAACCAGCCCTTAGGCCAACCCAATCTCAATTAGGACTCTAATCCTACTCAAATCACGAATCAAAACTTTGCATAACTGCTTAGGACTCTTTATACGCAGATAGAAGAAATCTTAAGATTTCCAAACACCTTAGGAACGTATCCCACATTCCTAAAACAACTCAAATTGGTGACCCACATGAAATCCTATCATAACCAACTCAAAACTTTCCATATTTGAGTCAAACCCGACTCAGCCACAACCTGAGTCCATAACCTAGTCGGTTGGACCTTTCTGACTAATTCTTTACGTCCACATCTCTTCATCACGCCTCGGAACCATGTAGCCACGTCCATGCACTCCTTGCACACGTGCAAACATCTTCCAACGACATCCATGATACCTTCATATGCATTGTTCTTGATTCAACCATGCTGAGTGACCTCCCGATCAACTCAACCACAATTCCTCCCAAACTTGGTTGTTGAACCTCATCTTCTCCCTAAGACTAGTTCAATGGATCCCGTCACCAGCCATGTCTTGAACTCAAGCAACACATGCACATGAATAAACAACCAATCCGTACGAGCCCAAGTCCGCGACTTGACTCAAGTTAGTTCCGAACACAACACCTTACGTGAGCACCTCACATAAAGATATTGCAAAACCACAATAAACGATATCATCCATATCAGCCAACACTGCTACAATAAGCCTCATCACAGGCGGCTCCAAACCTATTATCACAGACGGCTTTTAAAACCGCCTGAAACGAAGAGTCTGTGATAATCCGCAATTTCACAGGCGGAGAAGTGAAACCGCCTGTGAAGACTAATTATCATAGGCGGTTCTTCACTAAGGATAGCCGCCTGTGAAGACCGATCATCATAGGCGGTTCTTTACTTAGGCTAGCCGTCTGTGAAAATACTTTATCACAGACGGGTCGTGCAGCATATATAACCGTCTGTGATAAACGTCTTATCACAGATGGTTATTGAAGAATAACTAACCGCCTATGATAAGAAGTCTTCACAGCCGGGTATTGAAGCATAACTAACCGCCAATGATAATTTGTCTTCACAGGCGGATTTTGAAGCATAACTAACCGCCTATGATAATGAGTCTTCACAGTCGGGTATTGAAGCATAACTAACCGCCTATGATAATGTGTATTCACAGGCGGATTTTGAAGCATAACTAACCGCCTATGATAATATGTCTTCACAGGCGGGTTTTGAAGCATAACTAACCGTCAATGATAATGTGTCTTTACAGACGGTTATTGAAGCATAACTAACCCGTCTATGATAATGGTGTTATCACAGACGGAGTTTACCTATATCAGCCGTCTGTGAAGACCCTTTAACGCAGCCGGTTTCTACCATAACAGACACCGCCTGTGAAAATTAGGTTATCACAGATGTTTCTTTACTTGTATCTAGCCGCCTGTGATAATTGTTTATCACAGTCATGCAGTACTACTGCTGTTATTTCTAATTTCCAGGTCAATTCAATATAATCACAGAACAAAAAACAACAATCATCACAGAACAAAACACAACAATATTATCATCACAGAAGTCAATTTCACTAAAACAATATACATACACACAAGTTACAGATACAATTTCATCTCAAAGTTTACAAGTTTTCACTAAAAACTGTTTAGATTGGTATAGTCGGAAAGTTCTGGCACATCAGCTGCTGAACCTCTCTTATCAAAGAACTTCCCCGTTTTGTGCAAAATTTCGCGACGAATGAACTGACAGAGTTCAGAAGAAATCCTGTCGGCTCCTCCATCAGGAATACTTCTACAAACCGGCCATTCTTCGTTCAGATTCTTCTTGTGCTGCAATATAACACATAACAAGGTTTAAAATGTGTTGGTTTGAACAATCTCAAAGTATAGATCAAAGTGAGAGTATACAAGAATTTAGTAGGTATTTTTGGAGCAGTTGTACTATGAGCAATTGAATTTTGAAGTTGGAATCAAAATATGAAAATAATGTTTCTGGTAATATTGAATAGCAGAGAATATAAGCATTAAACTATGCTAGTTACAATGAAAATGAAACACAAAAGTAAGAAAATAAGGTATCGACATTAAGGATAACTTACATCCTCACGATTGACTCTATATACGGCGGCGGTCCGAAGATGCTCGCATACATAATACCCGCATAAGACACTCCCAGCAGGCTGCTTCGGACAAGCATAATACGTTTTAATGTCCAATGCATTCGTATTAGGAGGTCTCTGACCGCCAAGCTGTTCCGCGTAAAACCGCCAAGCGCTGTAATACAAGAAATGTCATATAAAACTTGTCAACACATTCTAAATGTGCGTAAATTAAAATTATTGAATAAACGTACTTTTTCAAAATGGAAAGGAAATCTTTGTAACGATCTGGTGGGTAATCGGCCGAGTCCAAGACTGTTGCCATTCCCTGCGTTGGCTTGATGAAGATCATTATGTAGTGATTACTGCAAACATACAAACACACGTGTTAACAATTACAAATAATTGCTATTTCAATGCCATGTGTCGAACTTACTCGAAGTGGTACGGAGCCTTTACGAGGTCCTGGCCGTCTCTGACAAAGTTAAACATCGCATGTCCTATGTAAGCTGCAACTTCTGCCTTTCTATCCTTCTTAAGTTTTGCAATTGCTCTTTCAAAATCTTTTTTTTTCATGTGTTTGTACTGGCTTGATTCTCGATTCGCCTGGACGTCGAATAGCGACTTTGCAATCCTAGTAGGGTCAAGGATACCTGTCTTGTGCGCCAACTTTTCATTATCCATGTATTGCATCCTATTGAAGAAGTCCAGAATTGTTATAATCTCATGAAATGCGTATGCGTGTAGTAAGAAAAGCAAATACAAAATATTAGAGCACTTACAAGCACCAGACGAGCAGCAGGTTGATTTCGAGCATGCCCCGATGGAAAAGGGAATGCAGCTCGTCAAATAAAATGACTCGTTTATCTACTCCAGTGCTCCAGAATGCTTCTTTTGGAATACGAAATGTGACGCAATTAAGACCATATTTTGTGCTGGCAGTGATGTACCACTCATGCATTCTTCTGAGCGCGACGGGTTGTTTGCTAAGTTGTACGGATGTCATTAACGGCTTCCCATTCTCAAATTTAGGAGGAACATCCTCAAGCTTGTATATTGGAACTCCTGGTTTAACTAAAGCCGTCCGCCGATTATACATGACACCGTCTTCTTCCCACTCCTCGATATCTTCTAATGCTGGCTCATGAGAAGAACGAGATGCACTCGATTTTCTAATATTTTCCTTCATAGCTTCCAAATACTTTGTCACTTCTGATGAAGGTTTCTTATTTTTGTATGAGCTAACTTTGACAGGCACAGATGATCGAGGAGTAGTCGTCGGAAGTTGGACACTGGCTTGTTGTTGAACCTGTTGTTCAACTGATTGCTCTTTACTCCCAGCAGCTGGCTCTAGTACTACTTCAAGCTGTTGCTCAACTAGTTGCTCTTTACTAGCAACAGCTTGCTCTGGTACTGCTTGAAGTTGTTGTCCAACTTGTTGCTCTTGGATATCATCATCCTTGCTCAGACATAGGGGGAGTGGATCTTCCCGGACTGTGAGTGGATCTTCATGCACTTTCGCCTTAGAAGATGGGGTTGCAGTATTTGGAGATGCGACGGGGCTAGAAATTGGCTCATCGTCCAACACGATATCGCGTCGGTGCCAAAGGATTAATTGGTTGACAGCCTGCCCCAGAGTCGCGATCCCCTCAGGTGTGACGTGGTCTATTTCATAATCTTCATAATCATTATCAATGATCTGAAGAACTTGCACCACAGAATAATACAACGGAAGTGGACTCCCGTTGAAGTCACGATCAGGCTTTGCCACAGCAGTGGCAACCTGTTTGGTTTTGTTCCCTGCTCTGCCTATCGGGACAAGAAGACGACAAGATTTGTCGTTAGCAATATCATCGACAGGGAACTTATGGGCTGACCTTGAGCCTGGCACGGAACCAACGCTGCTAGGGTAGGCAGTTGGAGATACTAATTGCTCCTTTTGCACCGGAACCATCATTGTACTCGGTGCCACTAATTGTCCTGATTGTCTAAGTTGTTCCATTATTTCTTGCATATTTTCTTTGACCTTTTGAGCAATTGTTTCATCAAGTGTTTTCTTAAACTTCTCACGTCTTCTATATGTGTCTTTATCTTTAGGGAAACCATCTAGCCAAGACATTTGAGAAGAGACCGCTCGAACCCGTCCGCTGTGTTCAGGGTTTCCCAAGATAGCGGTAAGTTGGTCATTCTCCCTCTTCGGCTTGAAGAGACCCTTCTGTTGCTTTTCAATTACTTCTTTCATTTTATCCTCTACTTCATTCAGAGAGTTGGGCTTTTCATGTTTGCCCTCGCTGTTCAAACCTGATTGAGCAAAGACCCAGCGTTGAGTTCGCTCATCGCACCCTTCTAATGGGTGAGGATTGCCCTTACTAAGAATTTCGTCTATTATCTTATTCCATTTCTGGACTTTGGGGCCATATCCGGCAGACCCCAAGCGATGATGGTATTTGTTCTTTTTTGCAAGCTCTGACCTAGTTGCACTTAGAGCTTTAGCATCAGGTGTGCTCTTTTGACGAACAAACTCTTGCCACTGAGCTTGTGTGATTTTTCCCATCTTCCTCGGGCTAGGGACCTTATTGGCCTTAACATAAGCATTCATTTCACTCTTCCAGCATCGAAACTTCTTGCCGCAAGAGACCAATGTTGCTTTCTTTACAGCTTCTTCTGTGCCTTTCGGGAACTTGAATTGTTTCTTTATCTTTTCCCACAACTCATTCTTGGTCTGCTCGGGTAATTTCCTCCAATTCTCGATTGTGATCGGCACAACCTCCCTAACAAGAAAACCGCATGCATTACGGTACTTGGTAACTGAATCCAGTGGTTCTTGGGGAAGCCCACCTGGACCGACCCTTGTTATGTACATGATGCGGTCCAATAGACCCTTATTGGGACCTCGTTGCCCTCGTTTCCGCTTGAGTGAAGCTGAGGATTCATCCATTGGTGAACCTTCTGCGGTTTTAGGAGCCGATGTCACCTCATTGTCTTCGAGATTAATCTAGGTAGAAAAAAATTATAAGACTTCGTATACTTGACAACCAACATTAACTTGAACTCCTGAAGTTAAGATTCGTGATCCATACCTCGTCGTCAGGATCATATTCCGGGTCTAGATCCACTGAAGTCTTTTTAATTTTTATATTCGGAAAAGGATCCAAAGGACTGTGATAGGAGCCTGAACTGCTGCAGTCAGTAAACTCCATATTGTCTTCTTTGTTGTTACAATCAGGACCAGTCTTCTTAGGGCTTTCCATGCTAGATCTAATAAGACAAAAAATCTAATAAATGGCATAACTAAATTTGGTCATATTTAAAACAAATTTTCTCAATTTTGGCTCAATTAAGTAAATTTAGCCAAAACACATTTTTGAAGTTTTATAGGTCTAACTAAATTCTTGTATCATAGAGATCGGCATCATATGCTCAGACTCCATCGCCACACCTAGTGTTACCTAGATATGGGCGTGAGGATGCTCCTGGCATCACAAATGAGTTGGCCAGCAACTTTTGTTTGGCTTTAGAGCTAAATATAGTATAACTTTGGTAGCTCAGATTAGGTACAATTGCTCAAATGAAGCTGATGGAGCCACAAGTGCAGACATCTTTGGTAGCACAGATTAGCTACAATTGCTCAAATGAAACTTAGAGAAATAAAAGCAAACTTAGCCAAACTTAGTCTAGCATAGCTAACTCTAAGCAAAAGTAGTCAAATATAGCTAAATATAGCATAACTTAGTCAAAATTAGTCAAGTATAACTATATCTAATGTAACTTAGCCAAAATTAGCCAAATTTGGTCAACTTAACCAAATATAGCTAAATCTTGCCCCTAATAGAGAATTATGTGGCATATGCAAGGCCGATGACAGAAATAGGGAATATACTACTGTTACTAGAGTCTAGAATCATGTTTACCACTAATGTGTCAGAACAGTTTCAGACACACAGAACCAACTACCAATTTATCGTGATGTAACCATCCACATAAATCTTGCCCCACCGAACCCTAACCAAAGATGCCACCGAACTTGACAGTTTTTCGAATTCCACCGAACCCTAACCAAGGATGCCTACCATTATCTAATTCCCGAATTCTAACCAAGGATATGGAAGGCGGCAGCGAGGGCGGGGAGGGAGGCGGCACGGCGAAGGAGGATGGAAGGTCGAAGGGTTTAGGGTTTACCTTGAAGCTCGGCGGCGACGGAAATGGCTTCGCTCGGCGTACCTGGAAGTGAGGAGGGCGAAGCTCGGCGGCGACGGCGAAGCTCGGCAACGACGGCGAAGCTCGGCGATGGCGAAGCTCGGCGGCGTACCTGGAAGTGACGAGGGGGAACACTTGGCGGCAAACGAAATTTTGGCAGCCTAACGGCGTCTAAGTGTTTCGCCCGGGTTAGGTTTTTCCAATGCTGCCGAGGGGTATATATAGACTCACATTTTCTCAGGCGGATTTTAAGTACCGACCGTCAGGGAAGACTGTTACCTCAGTCGGATTTTACTTACCAACCGCCTGAGAAGATACAATTATCTCAGGCGGTTGGTTAGTAACACCCGCCTGAGTTAAACATGGGCCTGTGAAGATATTTACTTCTTCTTAATTTGATGAACGCCTACATAAAGACCCCTCACCAACCGGGATGAGGATCCCCTGACTTAATCAGCGGTCACTGACATGTGGACCCGGTCCCACACGTCAGTGACCATGTCACGCGTGCGCGACCTTTCTTTTCCACTCCGCGCGGCCTTAAAGACGCGCTATCGCTCACAAGCGCATCGCTCACTTTGAATCCTCTTGTTTTCTTCGTCTTCCTCCGCTCCGACGACCCAACACCACTATGGCCGACCTTCCGCCGCCAAGCCCTCCGAGGGAGCCACCTTGCAAGAAACAATGTTGCAGCTCCCCCGAGAAGATCAACACCGAGCAGCGCCTCCTCATGGCGCGAGAGGCGTACAACAATACGTCTCGCGCCATGAGTGCCTTGGGGCTGGGTACCCTTCCAGAGTATACTGGAATGGGTACCTTGGGCCACTACCTCTACGCCCTCGTGGGGGTGGCTGATCGTCTCGACATTCTGTTCGCGACGATTGCCCAGGTTCTTGGCCCCGAGGGCCGTAGAACGCTGGTGGAGGCGACGGCTAGCAACCTCGGGGTTGCACCGCCGGTGCAGCCGGTGCAGCCGGTGCAGCCGGCCCTGTCTCCTGTTGCACCGGTGCCGGAGTCGCCGCCGGAGGACGAGGAGGAGGAGAAGGAAGAGGAGTAGGAGTAGGATTTAATTAGTTTTTCTTTTTGTTGTTTTTAGTTGCTTCTGTTTTGTAAATATTGTTAATGAATGAAATCTATCTTTTTTCATCTATGTGATTGAATATTACTTGTGTATCTTTTGTGTTCTTGTGTGTTCTTGTGTAAATATTGTGCATCTTGTGTGTTCTTTTGTGAGATGTGCATATTGTTAATGAATGAGTATCTTGTGTGTTCTTCAACTGTGTGAATGATTGAATATTGTTAATGAATGTAGTGTGTTCATCGTTAATTAAAATTTCACGTCTGAGAAGAAATTAATTTGATATTTACCAAAACATTACAATGTCAGCTATACAAGTTTCAAAAATATTTTGTTCAGGTGGTAGATGTTAATTTTATACAAATGTAGAAGAAAGAATCATCGAATTTGGACACAATTTGCAGAATCTAAACATGTTTGAGTATTTATATTGGAATCTAAATAAAAAAGAAGCAAGGGATAAGGAAACTGAAGAACAGTATCGGGCATTATCTCAGGCGGTTGTTAAGCAATAACCGCCTGTGAAGATATTTACTTCTTCTTATTTAATATTCTTGATTAAATGTGGTCCTTTAAAAAGGCAAAAATCCACTTTCTTGTAATATTATTGATAATAAAGGTTACCATTAAATTTCACTTCATAAATCCTTTTAAATTTGTCAGAACATAAAAAACATACAACAAATGCTATTTTTCATTTTTCTATCTTGATGAATATAATGCTTTTTTCATTTATTTTTTCAGTGGACATTTTTAATCATCATACCAACATCTACGAATTTTTTCATATTTTTTTAAATTTTTTGGAATCAATGTGTGTTCATATTTTGATGAATGCCTCATATGAATATGAGCATTTAGTTAGAATGGTGGATAATTTGAAGTTTGACATGTTGGAATGCTTTTAAAAAAATTAAAAAAATTCATACATGTATAAATTATACAAATATGTTCATACCAACAATTTTGAGTGAAGGAACTTTTTTTTTATGAGATACACAAATGTGAATAATATGTGAGTAGAAATTAATTTGATATTTACCAAAACATTACAATGTCAGCTATACAAGTTTTAAAAATATTTTGTTCAGGTGGTAGATGTTAATTTTATACAAATGTAGAAGAAAGAATCATCGAATTTGGACACAATTTGCAGAATCTAAACATGTTTGAGTATTTATATTGGAATCTAAATAAAAAAGAAGCAAGGGATAAGGAAACTGAAGAACAGTATCGGGCATTATCTCAGGCGGTTGTTAAGCAATAACCGCCTGTGAAGATATTTACTTCTTCTTATTTAATATTCTTGATTAAATGTGGTCCTTTAAAAAGGCAAAAATCCACTTTCTTGTAATATTATTGATAAGTAAAGGTTACCATTAAATTTCACTTCATAAATCCTTTTAAATTTGTCAGAACATAAAAAACATACAACAAATGCTATTTTTCATTTTTCTATCTTGATGAATATAATGCTTTTTTCATTTATTTTTTCAGTGGACATTTTTAATCATCATACCAACATCTACGATTTTTTTCATATTTTTTTAATTTTTTTGGAATCAATGTGTGTTCATAATTTGATGAATGCCTCATATGAATATGAGCATTTAGTTAGAATGGTGGATAATTTGAAGTTTGACATGTTGGAATGCTTTTAAAAAAATTAAAAAAATTCATACATGTATAAATTATACAAATATGTTCATACCAACAATTTTGAGTGAAGGAACTTTTTTTTATGAGATACACAAATGTGAATAATATGTGAGTAGAAATTAATTTGATATTTACCAAAACATTACAATGTCAGCTATACAAGTTTTAAAAATATTTTGTTCAGGTGGTAGATGTTAATTTTATACAAATGTAGAAGAAAGAATCATCGAATTTGGACACAATTTGCAGAATCTAAACATGTTTGAGTATTTATATTGGAATCTAAATAAAAAAGAAGCAAGGGATAAGGAAACTGAAGAACAGTATCGGGCATTATCTTAGGCGGTTGTTAAGCAATACCCGCCTGTGAAGATATTTACTTCTTCTTAATTAATATTCTTGATTAAATATGGTCCTTTAAAAAGGCAAAAATCCACTTTCTTGTAATATTATTGATAAGTAAAGGTTACCATTAAATTTCACTTCATAAATCCTTTGATATTGGTCAGAACATAAAAAACATACAACAAATACTATTTTTCATTTTTCTATCTTGATGAATATAATGCTTTTTTCATTTATTTTTTCAGTGGACATTTTTAATCATCATACCAACATCTACGAATTTTTTCATATTTTTTTAAATTTTTTGGAATCAATGTGTGTTCATAATTTGATGAATGCCTCATATGAATATGAGCATTTAGTTAGAATGGTGGATAATTTGAAGTTTGACATGTTGGAATGCTTTTAAAAAAATTAAAAAAATTCATACATGTATAAATTATACAAATATGTTCATACCAACAATTTTGAGTGAAGGAACCTTTTTTTATGAGATACACAAATGTGAATAATATGTGAGTAGAAATTAATTTGATATTTACCAAAACATTACAATGTCAGCTATACAAGTTTTAAAAATATTTTGTTCAGGTGGTAGATGTTAATTTTATACAAATGTAGAAGAAATAATCATCGAATTTGGACACAATTTGCAGAATCTAAACATGTTTGAGTATTTATATTGGAATCTAAATAAAAAAGAAGCAAGGGATAAGGAAACTGCAGAACAGTATCGGGCATTATCACAGGCGGTTGTTAAGCAATACCCGCCTGTGAAGATATTTACTTCTTCTTAATTAATATTCTTGATTAAATGTGGTCCTTTAAAAAGGCAAAAATCCACTTTCTTGTAATATTATTGATAAGTAAAGGTTACCATTAAATTTCACTTCATAAATCCTTTGAAATTGGTCAGAACATAAAAAACATACAACAAATGCTATTTTTCATTTTTCTATCTTGATGAATATAGTGCTTTTTTCATATTTACTTCTTTTTAATTAATATAACCCATAGTGTACAACACGTTATGGGAGAACAGTTCATACTCACGCTCAATCCTACAGTTCTCAGTACAGAAGACGGTCTCGGACCACCCTCGCCTGCCGCAGCGGGCAGGCCCCTGGTTCCCCCCTGTTGGGCAGCGGCGGTCCGGGAGGAGGCCTACGCAGTAACCTCCAGCTCACGCAAACGTCGAGCCTCTGCATGGCTTGATTCCGACACCGGCAACACTCCTTGTTGGTCCTCTTCATCGCGACGGACCCGACCGTGTTGTCGCCGACGTGGGCCTCGCCTTCGACCTGCCGGATATACTCGAGGGCGTCGCGGTCCCCGCGGTCGGCGTCGTAGCGGAGCATGGCGAGGACGTAGGCCGCCACCCCGCGATCAGGACCGCAATATCGTGCGGCAAGGGGAACTCCATGGGCTTATCTCAGGCGGTTGGTAAGTAACAACCGTCCCCGAGATAAATATATTCTCAGGCGGTTGGTAGTAAGTACCAACCGCCTGAGAAGATGTTAATTAACTGACGCGCCGCACGAGGTCTGCGGAGAAGTTAAGAAGCCGTGGTGCAGGGGACGCGTGCGACGGAAGGATCTCTGAAGATCGTCTTCCACAGTGGTTTAATTGTGCACCGCACGAGGTCTGCAAAGAGTTCAATGCGCAATGAACAAAATATTTTGTTCAGTTGGTAGATGTTAATTTAATACAAATGTAGAAGAAAGAATCATCGAATTTGAACACAATTTGCAGAATGTAAACATGTTTCAGTATTTATATTGGAATCTAAATAAAAAAGAAGCAAGGGATAAGGAAACTGCAGAACAGTATCGGGCATTATCCCAGGCGGTTGTTAAGTTATACCCGCCTCAGATAAACATATTTGTAGACGGTTGTTAAGTACCAACCGTCTGTGAAGATCTTTACTTCTTTTTTCTCAGGCGGTTTATAAGTAATACCCGCCTGAGATAATCATTTTTAAACTACAATATGTTAATTAACGGCCTGAGAAGTGTTAATTAATTGACGCGCCGCACGAGGTCTGCGGAGAAGTTGAGAAGCCGTGGTGCAGGGACGCGTGCAAGGATCTCTCAAGATCGTCTTCCACAGTGGTTTAATTGTGCGCCGCACGAGGTCTGCAAAGAGTTCAATGCGCAATGAACAAAATATTTGTTCAGTTGGTAGATGTTAATTTAATACAAATGTAGAAGAAAGAATCATCGAATTTGAACACAATTTGCAGAATGTAAACATGTTTGAGTATTTATATTGGAATCTAAATAAAAAAGAAGCAAGGGATAAGGAAACTGCAGAACAGTATCGGGCATTATCCCAGGCGGTTGTTAAGTTATACCCACCTTAGATAAACATATTTGTAGACGGTTGTTAAGTACCAACCGTCTGTGAAGATTTTTACTTCTTTTTTCTCAGGCGGTTTATAAGTAATACCCGCCTGAGATAATCATTTTTGAAACTACAATATGTTAATTAACGGCCTGAGAAGTGTTAATTAACTGACGCGCCGCACGAGGTCTGCGGAGAAGTTGAGAAGCCGTGGTGCAGGGACACGTGCAAGGATCTCTCAAGATCGTCTTCCACAGTGGTTTAATTGTGCGCCGCACGAGGTCTGCAAAGAGTTCAATGCGCGGGAAACGAACCGCTCCCTCGTCTACTCCGCACAGACCTATATAAGGCGCGTCGTCGGTTATGGACAAGCACAAAACTTTTCTCCACTCCTTTCTCCTTCTTCCATCGTTCCACCTCTCCTAGCCCGCCGCCGATTAACCACCACAGCCATGGCCAACCTTCCGCCACCTAGCCCGCCGAGGCAGCCACCCTGCAAGCGGATACGCTGCAGCTCCCCCGAGAGGGTGAATGACGACCAGCGCGTTCCACCGCCGGTGCAACCGGAGCCACCGGTACAGCCGGAGCAATCGGCTCAGCCGGAGAAGCCGACCCTCTCTCCTGCTGCATCGTCGCCGGAGGAGGAGGATTAGGAGGAGGACGACTTCGACGACGACGACGATGACGACGATGATGACGACGAGTCGTCCTCCGACGACGGCGACGACGAGTCGTCCTCCGACGACGGCGACGACGAGTCGTCCACTGACGACGGCGACGACGACGACGGCGACCACCACCATGGTGACGACTACGATGACGATGACGACGAGTCGGAGGAGGACCGCTTGGTTTGGTTTGAGAAGCTGGCGGAGAGGATGGAGGAGGCGAGGCCGTAGTGTAGTTTTAGGATTTCAATCAAGTGTTCTTGTACATTTTTCTTGTGTTTTGTACATATTTCAATCAAGTGTCAATGAATACTGGTGGATAATTTGAAGTTTGACATGTTGGAGTGCTTTTAAAAAAATTAAAAAAATTCATACATGTATAAATTATGCAAATATGTTCGTACCAACAATTTTGAGTGAAAGATCTTTTTTTTTATGAGATACACAAATGTGAATAATATGTGAGTAGAAATTAATTTGATATTTACCAAAACATTTCAACGTCAGCGATACAAGTTTTAAAAATATTTTGTTCAGTTGGCATTATCTTAGACGGTTGTTAAGTAATACCCGCCTGAGATAAAAATCTTCCTTGGCGGTTATTAAGTACCAACAGCCTGTGAAGATATTTACTTCTTAATTAATAAACATCATCTCAGGCGGTTGGTAAGTAAAACCCGTCTGCGATAAAGTTAAAAACCGCCTGTGAAAAACCTACGTCTATATAAGGACCCCTCACCGCAGTCAAAACGCAACCCTGGAGAATTTATATCGACGCCGCCAGGCTGTTGAAATTTCCCCTGCGCCGCGCCGCCACTCCGCCGCCCAGCCCATACTGCCGCGCCGCCGCTCAACCCCGCACCACCACTTCTCCACCCAGCCGGCCCACCGTGCTGACGCCTCCCCACCGTGCTGACGCCTCTGCAAGGTAAATGTAGTTTCCTTACTTTTTCTTTGTATATTTTCATTAGCTGATAAGCTGTTAGTTTTGTGTGTTCTGGTATATGGATTCTGTCCTTTTGCATGTGTAAGGACTGTATGGATTGTGTTCTGGTATATTGATGTATGGACTATATGGATTGTTTCCTTTTTGTACCTATTATGTAACATGAATATGATGTTTAATTAACAGATGCTATTGTAATATATATAAGATGCATCTGGGCCTTGTTTCCCGATATAACGGACTGGATCCCACCCAAACCTAGCCCATGCTGCTGGGCCTGTTTCCCCCTTTGACTCCGTCCGCCTCAAGACGTCGCCCGTCTCCTACATTAGTCGCCCTAATCATACTTGTTATGTCTCTGTAAATTCATTTTATAGAAGACCTTTAGAGAATATTTGTGGCCAAATTTTGTAAATCTGACAAAAAATTCTATTATTGAAGCATGGACCGTCGAGCATGGATGTATAACATGCCAAGACCCGATCCTATGTACATTCGTAATGTTGCAAATTTTATTGAAGCATCCAAGAGACATGCGAAGTTGCAAAAGATAGATGACATATTATGTCCATGTATCGACTGCGAAAATAAGATTGCTTGGACGGATACTATAGTAATCCAATCTCATTTGGTGAAAAGAGGTTTCAAAAATAACTACACAATATGGACAGAGCATGGTGAGTTAGATACACATGATGTGGATAAAGATGATGAGAGAGGCTCAGATGATGATAATGTTCATATCGGTGATGGTAGTGACAATCAAGCTGGTGATGATGATGATGAGTTCGATTGTGAGGAGATGTTGCGTCACATTGAACCATATGTACTGACTTCTATGGGAGCAAGCAAAGGTTTAAGTAAAATGGAGACATTGCAGAATGCGGCCACAGAGCTTTTATATGATGAATCAAACGGTTGTGATAAAGAGTTTACTACATTGCGTGCAGTCTTAGAACTACTAAAGTTGAAAGCTACGCACGGATGGTCCGATTGTAGTTTCTCCGATCTTTTGAATCTTCTGGCAGAAATTCTTCCAAATCCAAATAAACTGCCTAGAATCACTTATAAAGCGAAGAAACTTCTTTGCCCGATGGCACTAGGTGTGACAAAAATACACGCTTGTGTGAACCATTGTATTCTGTATCGCAAAGAGCATGAGCTCGCAACTAGATGCCCCATTTGTGGTGTCAGTAGATATAAGAAGGACTACAATCACCAGTATGTTACCAACATGAAAAAGACTCAGAAGAATAAGAAGTTTATTATTGGTCCTGAAGGTGACGATGACGATACTTCTGGCGATGCAGACGGGAAGAATAAGAGAAAAATTCCTGCATTGGTGATGTGGTACCTTCCGGTAATTGATCGCTTGAAGCGTTTGTTCTCAAACCCTAGGGAGGCTAAACTTATGCGTTGGCATTCCGAGGAACGCAAGAAGAATGAAAAACATATACGACACCCTGGTGATGCAACGCAGTGGAAAAATTTTGATATTCAGTATCCAGAATTTGCGAAGGAAATCAGAAATGTGAGGTTTGCCTTGGGTACAGATGGAATGAATCCGTTTGGTGAAAAAAGGAGCATACACAGCACATGGCCCGTGGTCTTAACTATGTACAACCTACCGACGTGGTTGTGTCACAAAAGGAAATATATCTTATTATCTGTTCTTATCCAAGGTCCGAAACAACCCGGCATCGAAATTGATGTGTTCTTGGAACCTTTAATGGAAGATATGGCGAAATTGTGGAATGAAGGGGTACGTACATGGGATGAGTACAAGCGGGAGTATTTCACGCTAAGAGCAATGATATTCGTTACCGTGCATGATTATCTCGGACTGTTTACATTATCGGGACAAATGAAAGGGAAGAAAGGTTGCGTTAGGTGCGTGGATAGAACTGGATATCTATACCTCACATCATCCAGAAAGACGGTGTACATGAGACATCGACGGTTCTTGACAGATACACACAAGTATAGGAAGATGAAAGAACAATTTGATAACAAAATCGAAAAAGATACTGCACCGAAACCTTACAGTGGAAAACTTGTGTTTGAAATGGTCAAGAACATTCATATTGCTTTCGGTAAGGGAAAAAAGAGTAAAGGAATTAAGAGAAAGAAAAGTACATCTTCGGATGATACAACTGACATGGCTTTCAAGAAACAATCAATTTTTTTCAAGTATCTTCCGTATTGGAAGAATCTGGAATGTTGCCATAGTATTGATTTGATGCACGTTACAAAGAATGTATTTGACAGCATCATTGTGACCTTGCTGGACATGCCGAGGAAGACAAAGGATGGATTAAATTCACGTATGGACCTAGTAAATCTTGATTTGAGACCAGAGCTTCATCCAGTAGAAAAGGCGAACGGGAAGCATTACCTTCCCCCAGCCAGCTACAACTTGACGCTAGAAGAGAAAAAAGCAATTTGCGAATGCTTGCGTGGGATCAAAGTGCCCACAAGTTTCTCATCCAATATCCGCAAACTAGTCTCGATGAAAGACTTGTCTTTATTCGGTTATAATTCTCACGACTGTCACATGATGATGACAGTTTTCCTTGCCATTGCAATAAGAGTAATCAAACCTGAGCATATAAAAGTTGTCATCACACGTTTGTGTTACTTCTTCAATGCAGTATCGCAAAAGGTGATAGCACGTGAAGATTTAGACTATCTGAAAACATACATCGTCGAGACAATGTGCAAGCTTGAGATGTGTTTCCCACCATCCTTTTTTGTATGCAAGTACACCTAATCATACATCTTGTTGATCAGATAAAAGCATTGGGGCCACTATATTTACATCATATGTTTTCGTTGGAGAGATATTTAGGAGTATTAAAAGGTTATGTGCGGAACCGTGCTCACCCAGAGGGTTCAATTATGGAAGGATACACCACTGAAGAAGTGATTGAGGGTTGCGCTGATTACATCAAAGATGGAAAATCGATAGGTGTGCCTATACCGGTACATGAGGGTAGACTACGTGGGAGAGGCAATGTGGGTAAGAAAACTTTTATTGTTCAAGATTACAAGAATGTACACCGTGCACATTTTGGTGTACTACAACAGCTCGCAATAGCTGAGCCGTACATCGAGGAACACCAAATTGAGCTTCGTGATAAAAACCCAGACCGCAAAGAGGACTGGATCATGAAAGAGCACAGAAGATGTTTCACTGAATGGTTAATGGACAAAAATATATCATACAGAAACACTATAGAAGAGGCAACAATGAAAAAGTTAGCTTGTGGGCCATCTGCTTTGGTAACATCATGGCAAGCATATGACATCAATGGTTACACATTTTACACTAAAGAAAAAGACGGTAAGAGTGTTGCACAAAATAGTGGTGTTCGTATTGAGGCTTATGATTCACAAGGGCAGAAGACCACATACTTCGGGTTCATAGAGGAAATATGGGAACTCGATTATGGTGAAAGAATGGTAATGCCCGTATTTAAGTGCCAATGGGTCAAACATCCTGATGGTTTGAAAGTGGACAATTACGGACTGACACTGGTAGACTTGAATAAAGTGGGTTACAAAGATGACCTGTGGGTTCTCGCCGATAATGTTGCACAAGTTTTTTATGTTCAAGATCCAGAAACTGAGAAGTTGCACGTAGTTGTTTCTGGAAAGCAAAATATTGTTGGGGTTGATAATGTGGGAGATAATGAAGAGGAATATAATCAGTATGAAGAGATGTACCTTTTCACCGAACCAGAAAACATCAAGCGCGTAGAGAGAAGCATTAAAAAGAATTTGAAACCCTATATGCGAGAAGATGTCAATGCTGGAAAAAATGTATATAGCAATGCGAGATGATATATATTGTATATATTTGTATCTTCTGAAATAAACTTAGAACAATGTTGGTATATGGATTGTGTCCTTTTGCTTTTGTGTACATATGCGTTTGGACCCAATGATTTGGAAGTTTGGAAGTTTGGTCTTTCTTCAGATAATGATGTCTCGGGCGTGTAGCCGATTGAAGGAGGAGCGCTTGGCGTGGCGCAAGAACCATCCCCATGTATGTACATATGGCACACCGGTCACATGGTTGTATATACATATGTATCTGTAATGGACTGATGAACTTAACTGTAGTTTGTTTTTCCGTGTTGTTTGTTTTTGGTATTTTCAATTTCTCCGCGTAGGGTTTCTCTGCGAAGCCTGAATCGGGAGATTTATTGAAGTGGCAGTGCATCGTCCCCGGTAAAGAAGGGGTAAGTCATGAAGAACAAGCACAATATGAGTTTAACTATCGTCCTCCTATTAATAAATTTCTTTTGCAGACTGAATGGGAAGATGGTTACTACCCCCTGACAATCTCCTTCTCTGAGGACTATCCCTTGGTGCCTCCAAGATGCTCCTTTCCAATTGGGTTCTTCCACCCAAATGTCCATCGTTCGGGAGCACTCTGCATCGGGATTCTTGATCAAGAGACTGTAAGATAGACCTATTTTGTTCATGTAATTATTACTTATAATTTTTGTCGAACTTATTTGAACTGGTTTCTTATATTGCTTAAATTATATTTCGTAGGGGTGGTGCAGTGCTTTTACAATCAAAACTATACTACTTGAAGTTCAGCGTTTGCTGCATCAGCCAAATGTGCCTGACGTTGAAAATGATTGCTATAATCTACTTATCAAGGTTAGATGACACTTTGACTTAGTGACCAATGTAGGTTATTCATTCCTCCTTCGACATTTGTTAATTTAAATAATGTCAATATTTTCAGGATCCAGCGGAATATAAGAGACGTGTTCGGGAGCAAGCAGGACGGTACAATTTAGATTGATCGATGGGAGCTTCATCGTCGATCTACAATGAATGTAGCATGATTTTTGTTCAGTGTGTAAAGAAATTATCTTTGAACAATTGTAAAGCCTCTAATGGTGTATTATCACAATTAAGCCAGCCTCACTGGTGATCGAGCATTTCCTATAATGCATTACTGTACTAGTATCCGCTAGCTCATCTGTGTTTTTTTCCTGATACAATTTTGCCTGCACGACTACATGCGGCTGTGATATATAATTGCAACTACATCCCTGTAATTTCAATGAAAACCGCTTATGATAATTAAACAATGACCGCCACTGAAAATACATGATCTTCTCAGGCCGTTGTTAATCAAGAACCGGCTATGAAGTTCATTGCATTACAGACGGTTATTAATTAAGAACCGCCAACGAAGATCATGTATTTACTCAGACGGTTGTTCCTTAAAATCCATCTGTGAAGTTCATTGCATTACAGACAGTTATTAATCAAGAACCGCCAACGAAGATCATGTATTTACCCAGACGGTTGTTTCTTAAAATCCGTCTGTGAAGTTCATGGCATTGCAGACGGTTAATAATTAATAACCGTCTGTGAAGATCATGTATTTACCCATACGGTTGTTTCTTAAAATCCGCCTGTGAAGTTCATTGCATTGCAGACGGTTAATAATTAATAACCGTCTATGAAGATCATGTATTTACCCAGACGGTTGTTTCTTAAAATCCGTCTGTGAAGTTCGTTGCATTACAGGCGGTTCTTAATTAAGAACCGATTCTGAAGATCATGTATTTACCCAGACGGTTGTTCTTTAAAATCCGCCTGTGTTGTTCTTTCATCACAGACGGTTATTATATCATTCGTCATCACAGTCGCATATTTTTAAGGACCGCCTGTGTTTGAAAATTTGAGGCGCCTGTAAAAATGCTTTTTGTAGTAGTGCAAAACACACCAAAAACCTAGCAAATGAATACTAAGCAATCTTTCCAACAATGTAAATCAAGTTCAAAACATTTTATAATAAAAGTAGGATCATTGCGATCAAGCTCCGAACCTTGCCAAAGCTAACCGGAGCTTGAGCCGGAGCTTACAATTGCTAGTACAACCTAGCACCGGAGCTTACCAAAGCTAGTACAACCTAGCGCTGGAGCTTACCAAAGCTAGTACAACCTAGCACCGGAGCTTACCAACATAAGTCGGACCTAGCAAAACATATCGGAGCTTAACAAAGACATGCTGGAGCTAAAGACAAAGCTTCAGCGGAGCTACCCAAAAACAAGTTGGACTTCGATAAAGCAAGTTGGACCTATTGTCGGACCTTGTAGAAGCTCGGAGCTAGAGTTGGACCTTGCTAAAAGGGGTGTTTTGGCATAACTGAAGAACTTATATCATCAAAGCCAATGTACTCAGTACAAGCCAATGTATTCAACACACATAGGTCTCACAACATGACACCGTCTTCTTCCCACTTCTCGATATCTTCTAATGCTGGCCCATGAGAAGAACGAGATGCATTCGATTTTCTAATATTTTCCTTCATATTTTCTAAATACTTTGACACTTTTGATGAAGGTTTCTTAATTTCATATGAGCTAACTTTGATAGGTACTGATGGTCGAGGAGTAGTCGTCAGAAGTTGGACACTGGATTGTTTTTGAACTTGTTGTTCAACTGATTGCTCTTTATTCACAGCAGCTGGCTCTAGTACTACTTCAAGATGTTGCTCAACTGGTTGCTCTTTGCTAGCAACAGCTTGCTCTGGTACTGCTTGAAGCTGTTGTCCAACTTGTTGCTTTTGGTTATCTTTACTAGCGAGGTTACTATCATCCTTGCTGAGATATAGGGGGAGTGGATTTTCTTGGACTGGGTGTGGATCTTTCTCGACTTTTGTCTTAGAAGACAGGGTTGCAGTATTTTGAGATGCGACGGGGCTAGTCGCATCGGTGCCAAAGTATTAATTAGTTGACAGCCTGCCCCAGAGTCACGATCACCTCTTGTGTGATGTGGTCTATTTCATAATCTTCATAATCATTATTAATGATCTGAAGAACTTGCACCACAACATAATACAACAAAAGTTGATTGTCGTTGAAGTCACGATCAGGCTTTGCCATAGCAGTGGCAACCTGTTTCGGTTTGTTCCCTGCTCTGCCGATCGGGACAAGAAGACGACAATCTGTCCTTAGCAATATCATCGACAGCGAACTTATGGGTTGACCCTGAGCCTGACACAGAACCTACGCTGCTAGGGTAGGCAGTTGGAGATACCAAATGCTCATTTGGCACGGGAACCATCGCTGTACTTAGTGCCACTAATTGTCTCGATTGTCTAAGTTGTTCCATTATTTTTTGCACATTTTCCTTGACCTTTTGAGCAATCATTTCATGAAGTGTTTTCTTGAACTTCTCACATCTTCTATATGTCTGTTTATCTTTCGAGAAACCATCTAGCCAAGACATTTGAGAAGAGATTGCTTGAACCCATCCACTGTGTTCAGGGTTTCCTAGGATAGTGGTAAGTTGGTCATTCTTCCCCTTTGGCTTGAAGAGACCCTTCTGTTGCTTTTCAATTACTTCTGTCATTTTGTGCTCTATTTCATTCAAAGAGTCGGGCTTTTTAAGTTTACCCTCGCTGGTCAAACTTGACCGAGCAAAGACCCACCGCTGAGTTCTCTCATTGCAGCCTTCTAACGGGTGAGGATTGCCCTTACTGGTAATTTCGTCTAATATCTTATTCCATTTTGGACTTTGGGGGCATATCCGGCAGATCCCAAGCAATGATGGTATTTGTTCTTTTGGCAAGCTCTGACCTAGTTGTACTTAGGGCTTTAGCATCAGGTGTGGTCTTTTGACAAACAAATTCTTGCCACTTAGCTTTTGTGATTTTTCCCATCTTCCTCGGGCTAGGGACATTATCAGCCTTAACATAAGCATTCATTTCACTCTTCTAGCCATGAAACTTCTTGTCGCAAGAGACCAATGTGGCTTTCTTTACAGCTTCTTCCGTGCCTTTTGGGAACTTGAATCATTTCTTTATCCTTTCCCACAACTCATTCTTGGTCTCCTCATGTAATTTTCTCCAATTCTGGGTTGTGATCGGCACGAGCTCTCTAACAAGAAAACCGCATGCATTTTGGTACTTGGTAACTGAATCTAGTGGTTCTTGGGGAAGCCCACCTGGACTGACCCTTGTTATGTACATGATGCGGTCCAATGGACCCTTATTGGGACCTCACTGCCCTTGTTTCCACTTGAGTGAACCTAATGATTCTTCCATTGGAGAACCTTCTGTGGTTTTAGGAGCCGAAGTCACCTCGTTGTCTTCGCGATTAATTTAGGTAGAAAAGAATTATAAGACTTTGTATACTTGACAACCAACATTAACTTGAACTATTGAAGTTAACATTCGTGATCCATACCTCGTCTACAGGATCGTATTCCGGGTCGAGATCTTCTGAAGTCTTTTTAATTTTTATATTCGGAAAAGGATCCGATGGACTGTGAAAGGAGTCTGAACTGCTGGAGTCACTAAACACCATATTGCCTTCTTTGTAGTTACTACCATCAATAGTCTTCTTAGGGCGTTCCATGCTAGAACTAATAAGACAGAAAATATAAGAATGGCATATTGAGTCTACATGAAGTGTTGCATGAAGAAAAAGATGGAAGAATTCTAGGGTTTGATAAGGCATTCTAGGGTTTAAGGCGACTGACCAATGTGATTAACCAAGTTCCATTCTATGGTTTAAGGCGACTGACCAAGGTGATTGACCAAATTCCAGACCTTTATATTCACCCCACCTTTCCTCTTATTTTTAAAAATATTCTCCAATTTTACTAGATGGTATTTCTTTTTCATCTTACCTCCTTGCCATAAAATTCTTCTTCTAAGTACATCGAACTTTTCCACAGTAGTTGTTTGCAAAAGAAACATTGACATATGATTAATTGGAATACTAGAGAGATCAGAATTAATCAAGACAACCCTCGTTGCCATAGACAAGTTTGACTGTTTCCAACCAGCCAATCTCTTAGTCACCTTTTCTTCTAATTTATTCAAGTCTTTTACATAGATCCTAACGGTAGACACTGGAACACCTAAGTAAATAATAGGCAAACTACCCACTTTACAATTAAAAATGTCAACAATGTTTCTGGCTAAATTCTGGTCACCCCCAATGTTGTAAACTTCACTTTATCAAAGTTTATCTTAAGACCTAATAGCTTTTCATACAAAGCCAGAAGTAGTTTCGAATTTCTAGCCCCCATTAAATCGTTTGTGATACATACAATTGTATCATCTGCATACTGTAAAACTGCCACACCATTATGCACTAGATCATTAGCAAAACCTGAAAACAATTTATTTGCTTGGGCCTTATATATCATCCTAGCAAGACAATCAACATCAATGTTCAACAAAAGAGGTGACAAAAGATCACCTTGTCTAACCCCCTTGAAGCTTTTAAAGTAAGGACCAATCTCATTATTGATTCTCACACTCGAGGCCTTACATATATAATTATATATTAGGAGCATAAACCACTGATAATGCTTCTATAAATAAATCAACCACTGATGTTTGGAACAATAAGAAGATAGAGCATGAACCACTGATAATGCTTCTATACGAAAATCAACAACTGATAATGTTTGGAACAATAAGCAGATAGAGATAGGGTTTGAGGCCACTGACCAAGGTACTGAACAACCACTGATAATTCTTTGATTAATGAAAATTAGATAGGAACCTAGGGTTTGAGACGACTGACCAAGGCACCCAGGGTTCAAAAACTTTGATTAAGGAAATCTAGGGTGCGGCGGAGATGAGGACATCACTCGGCCAGCAGCGAGGGCGAGGAGGGAAGTGACACGGGGACGGAAGAGGAAATGAAGCGGCAGCGTACCTGGCGACAAGGTCGAAGCTCCGCAGTTACAGTGAGGGCAAAGCTCGGCGTACCTGTAAGGAATGAAGTGGCGAGGGCAAAGCACGGCGACAACAGCGAGGCTCGGCGGCGACGGCGAAGCTTGATGGCAAGAGCGGCGAAGACTTGGCGGCAAACGAAAATTTGGCAACCTAAAGACGTGTAAGTGATTTCTCTCGGGTTAGGTTTTTCCAATGCAACCGAGGTCTATATATAGACGCCTAGCTTCGCAGGCGGTTATTAAGTACCGACTGCCTGAGAAGATGATTATCCCAGGCGGGTGGTAATTACCACCCGCTTGAGAAGATTTATTTATCTCAGGCGGTTGATAAGTAATAACCGCCTGCAATAAGCTTCTTCTCAGGTGATTATTCAGTACCAACCATCTAAAATATCTTTATGTAAGCTTAATTAATATTCTTGATTAAATGTGTGGCCTTTCAAAAGCCCAAATTCCACTTTATTGTAATATGATTGAGTATTGAAAATTACCATTAAACTTCACTTCATAAAGCCTTAAAAATTGGTCAGAACATAAAAAACAGATAACAATTGCTATTTGTCATTTTTCTATCTTGATGGATATAATGATTTTTTATTTAGTTTTTAATGGACCTTTTTAGTCATAATACCAACATCTATGATTTTTTTCAGTTTTTTTAAATTTTTCTGAATCAATGTGTGTTCAAAATTTGATGAATGACTTATGTATACGAGCATTTGGCTAGAATGATGGATAATTTGAATTTTGACATGTTGGAATGCTTTAAAAAAATTAACAAAATTCATACATGTATAAATAATACAAATATGTTCATACAAACCAATTACAGTGAATGATCCTTTTTTTAGGAGATACACAAATGTGAATGATATGTGAGTATAAATTATTTTATATTTACCAAAACATTACAATGTTAGCTATACATGGTTTTAAAATATTTTGTTCAGGTGGTAGATGTCAATTTTTGAATCATATAGAAGAAAGAATCATCAAATTTGGACTCAATTTGCAGAATCTATACATGTTTGAGTATTTATATTGGAATCTAAATAAAAATAAGCAAGGAAAAAGAAAGCTGAAGAACAGGCTCGGGCAATTATCCTAGGCGGTTGATAAGTAATAACGCCTGCGATAAGCTTCTTCTCAGGCAGTTATTCAGTACCAACCGCCTAAAAAGATCTTTATGTAAGTTTAATTAATATTCTTGATTAAATGTGGGGCCTTTCAAAAGCCCAGATTCCACTTTATTATAATATGATTGAGTATTAAAGGTTACCATTAAATTTCACTTCATAAAGCCTTTGAAATTGGTCAGAACATAAAAAACAAATAATAATTGCTATTTATCATTTTTCTATCTTGATGAATATATTGATTTTTTTCATTTAGTTTTTTAGTGGACCTTTTTAGTCATCATACCAACCTCTCTGAACCTTTTTAGTTTTTTTTTTAAAATTTTTTTGAATCAATGTGTGTTCAAAATTTGATGAATGCCTCATATGTATATGAGCATTTGGTTAGGATGATGGATAATTTGAATTTTGACATGTTGGAATGATTTAAAAAATTAACAAAATTCATACATGTATAAATAATATGTCACGCCCGATCATCGTAAAGATGAACAGACGCTAATCACATGTACGCCAGGATCATATGAATTGTACATGTGTTGACGAAAGTGAAATACCATTACATAGCCATGTTCGAATACATAAATAGTCTTACAATACGACCCGAAGGTCTACAAATACACAAAACAAACCTATATACAACATCTAAACAGTTCATCAAGATTAAACTACAGTGGAAGGCTAAATAGATAAGAACAGCTCCATCTCCACAGGCAGTCGCGCGAAGGATCGCCAGCCTAGCCCAAGTCTTCCGGGTTGACGAAGAAGTCTTCTTGTGCCGCTTCTTCTTCATATTCTAATGGAAAAGTAAACGCTTGAGTACATAGAGTACTCAGCAAGTGCGGGAAGAGGATGACATGATTGGCTAAAGCAAGGGAAGGGCAATTAGGTCTTCAACACTATGCTTAGAACCTAAACTTAGCTTTTAATTATCAATATCATAATTCAAGAAGTAATTCAACACATAATTAAAGATGATTAATGTAACTTGATTCATAAATAACCACCATTTCCAAACCATAAGCTAATTATGAACTGGCCCCAAGCCGCTCTTGTCCGTGAGCACGGCTGTCATGACAGTTTTACCAAATCTCTGCAGAGAGTGTACCCTTTCCCCACAAGCAATGATTTCATCCCCTGTTGCCAGGTGGACTAAGTGAACCTCCCTGAATGCCCGTGGTAGCTAACCACATTACACACTTCCTTTGGTGTGAGGCAAGGAGATCACAACATGGTCTTTACAAAGGTACTCCCGACTAGTGCTAGCCCTCTAAGGTTTCCACCACTGAGGCATTCCTGGAGTAACCCTCCGCCTCAGAGCCCCCTCTTGAGCCTTGCGGTTCCCAGAGCAGTACCCCTGCATCATTCCCCGCACCATCCAACTACTAGCATTTCATCGGGAGAAACCTAATTAATTGACCAAGCTGTCCCATCTCAGTCTCGTGGTGGTACTATAAAGCTTAGTGGCTTCCTCCATAAACCGCTCCTTAGAATCCGGTGGTACCAAAACCAATCCCGGGTCTCGTTCAAACTGCACCATACCAAATCTATCCAACCACCAGATTCCTATCCACTACTATTGTGTATCCACTACAATTAAAGTGATCATAAATCTTAACATGTCACAATTGTATGAAATCCCATTCCCAATGTCTAAGCATGGCTAAGCATAATTAATACCTATCTACTTCCCAACCCACATCAGGTGACAAGGAATTATATGGAACAAGGCATGTAACATGAAATAGGACATCAATTTAATTAGCATGCATCTAAATAAAATCCTAAAATTGGTACAAGATGGTCAAGGGCACTTGCCTTCGTCGAAGACTTGGTTGTTGGTGAAGTCTTGGTCTTGGAGATTGAAGTTGGGGTCGTAGTACGACTCTAAATATATTACCCAAGCATGGCAAAGAGAAATAAAGGCTAAAATAAGTAAAGAGCACACATCACATGGCATCAAACATACACATAGGCATAAAACTCTATACTAAAGCGTCCCTACGAGGTATTTATTATTTCACATAGCCAAAATATGCATTTTATATTTATATCACATTTTTAGGATTTATTTATGGCCCAAAATCATTTTTATTGAATTTTCTATGGCCAAAATGTATTTTAAACATTTTTAATAATTTTTCCAGGGTCAAAATATATTTTATTTGAACTCTATAAATTAATTACAGCATAAAAACATTTTATGTGACCTCTCTTCGAGATCTTAGCAGGGGTCGGCGGTGCCCCTGTCTCGCGCTCCTGTCGATACGTGTTAGTACAAATAGTATATTATGAATATATAAACATAAGTTACATAAACTTACCATGCATTTAGCTAAACGCAAGTGGTTATCTTGGCCATGCATGCTCTTCCCCTCGACCCCTCTGCACTCTCGACCCTTCCCGGACTTAGCCTTAAACTCATCGCTAGCCCAGTAGCGACAAAGGGCCCAAAATGCATCGGACCGACCCTGCAACCAGCTCACGTGGCCCTGCACATAGTTGTAGGTCGTTAAAAATATCATTAAGGAAAATTATCAGAAAAAAATACTTACTACACCCCACATACCTGCGCGTACTCCTCCTCCGTCACGTGCCTCTCACTCTCTTGTCGGAAGTGTAGCATGTGGTGCTGGTTCGCCTTCAAGTGCTCATTAATAATTTGAACACGAGCATTCGACAAAGCTTGTCGAAGCGCCTTGGCAGCATTGTAGTGAAACACTCTCCTCGCATCCTCAACCATGCGAGGGTCATTTGGGTCCTCTAAAGTATACCTTGTCTGTGATAAAGAATATATTGAAGAGATGTTCATTAAAAGAGTTCAAGAGGTTAAAATTAGAAACTATTTTTAACATACTTACCATAAAATCGGCCGATACAGCCTCATGAAGGTTGTCGTGCTCCTGGTGATGGACGCGTGCGTAGTCCTCCCACGAAAGAGCAGCCACCCTGTCGATGACCCCGGGATGGTGCAAATGCACTAAGGACCCGAGGACACCGTTCACTGGTCTTTGGTGTCTCTCACCGGTGAAAGACGTGTTGTCCCAAACCCTGTAAGATATTTATTGATTCATTACTTAAGTAACCAAAAGAAACTAGAATTGAACACAATAATTTTTATTACCTATCTTCGACTGGACGAATCATGACCCTCTGTGAAGGGACCGCAGGATGACTGACAAAGTGGGTCCTCCTCGTCCTCCGCATCTACTGGGGCACCACGTCAGGTGACCCAGACGGCTCATCACCAGCCGAGTCAAATGGCTGAGGAACGGAAGGCTCGATAGCCGAGGGCTGGCTAGCCGAGGGCTGGCTAGCCGAGGGATGGCTCACCGAAGGGTAGCCAAGGTCAATTGGCGTCGTAGCCTCTGAGTCAGCCGGTGAGGACTACAACATTCAAATGATTCATAAGTAAGTCTAATGTGAAATTGAATTTAAATAATTTGTCAAAACGAGTGAAATTTACCTGTGATGAAGCTCTAGAGCTGCTCAGAACGTGCCCCAACAGCTGAGAGCGTCTGCTCCCAGTCGACGAGGCACCAACGAAAGCGTCCTCAAGTCTAGAGGGGTAGAACCCCCTCGTCGGCGGCACCTTCTTACCCTTCTTTGACGCCATCCTGTTTTAATAGATAATAAGTAAATATGCAAATAAGATATACAAAATTCATGTTACTATCTTCAAGAAAACATTACTTGTAATCACTTTCAAAATTCATCAAAATTATTATCGTGTGCCCTACTCCTTAAACCAGCCCAACGATCTTCCTTCGTGGCTTGTTCTAATTTCCGTTTTTGCATATCATCTGGCTCTACATCTTCAACATCTCCAACTAATTGATCGAGTCCTACACCAATCTCGATGATAAAAGTGTCTAGCAACTCTTCTTCTTGGTACACTTCTTCAACGTCTTCACTATCATGGTAACCATCATCCCTAGGAGTGTATAACTGCTCACGAGGATTCACCTTATATACCACCCACCAAGCACTGAGCTTCGTGCATGGATAAGGTATATAATACACTTGTTCCACTTGATGTGCAAGAACAAATGTATTGTAACCTCGTAGTCGGTCCTTATGTTTCACTTCCACCATTCCAAATTGGTTTTCTCGAGTTCCATAAGTGCGATCAAACCAGTCACAGTCAAAGAAGACAACTCTAAGGGTCCTATGTTAAATTCCCTTGAGTGTCAATTGCTCTCGTCACAACACCGGAATTTGATGTTGCCGCGAGAGGACGAAGAGCTTCAAAATGAGTTGTACGGAATTGAAAGCCATTTACGTCATATCGACCATAACTTCTAACATTCACCAATCCATAAGATAGCTGCCGCAAATCTTCATGGACATTGTGAGTTCGGCACTGTGAAAAATGATCGTAGGTTAAAATAGCACTTCTTTAATAATAGTAACTTATAATACATAGAAGACGAGAGAGTATTACATAATCTCGAAACCAGGATAGGCAACTCGGCCCTCCATTTATTCCTTCTTTTCGCATCCCTTCTACTTGTTTGGCCGTAGGTTGATGCCTACGTGGCCAACATTGTCTGTGGAACTTGCTGAACGTAAAAAAACATCTTTTAGAATACATGTGTAGCAAAATATGCCGATTAGCATAATTGTAGGACAAACACTTACTCGAAGTATTCCTGCATACCTTCTATATTTGCGTACATGTCGAGTAAAGCAACAGTCCTATCATGTTCGGATAGCACGTAGGTCGTGTAGCTACCAACGGTGGTGCCTCTCGTTTGAAAAATAGAAAGGTCGCTTAAAGGGGGTGTTTCGTCCACATTGTACCACATCGCCGAAGTATTGATATTGTTTTCTTCCGCAAAGTAGACACTTGAAAAGTATCCTACTTCCTTAAGAGCATATGCTTCAGTGATGCACCCTTCCACTGTTGCCCTGTTGCCAACCATTGGTTTCAGATATCGTAGCGCTCTTTCAATGTGATACATCCACCTGTATTGCACAGGACCGCCAACTTTAGCTTCAAATGGAAGATGGATAAGGAGATGTTGCATTGGATTGAAGAAACCCGATGGAAAAAAATTTCCATCTTACATAAAAGTATGGGTATCTCCTTCTCTAACTTATCTATCATCCCTATCTTGATTTCTTTAGCACAAAGCTGTCTATAGAAATAGCTGATCTCGGCTAAAACCTTCCACACCGCATCATCTAGATAGCCTCAAAACATAACAGGTAAGAGTCTTTCTATTATAATGTGATAATCATGACTCTTCAACCCAGTGAGGTTTCCTGTATTCACATTTACGGCTTGTATCAGGCTAGTTGCGTAACCATTTGGGAATTTCAAAGTTTTCATCCATTTCATAACTTCTTTCTTTTCTTTCGATCGAAGACAAAAAGAAGCATGTGGTTTCCCACCACTTTCAGAGATTTCAAGAGTTGGACGGTGACAAATGTCTGCCAAATCTAGTCTAGCTTTGTAATTGTCTTTCATTTTGCCAGGCATATCCATGCAAGTGCTTATGATAATTTCGCTCATGTTACGCTCCTGATGCATGACATCAATGTTGTGCATTAGAATCAACGACTTCGCATACGGTAGCTTCCAAAGTCCACATATGTGAGTCTATTGTGTTCCTCTCCATAACCTACAAAATATCCAAGACGACCTTCATCAGGCACCAGTTTTTCCAACATATCAGAAATTTCTGACCCATTGAGATGCTTCGGTGGTCCTTTAGTGACAACAGTGTTCTTTTGAAAGACATGCCTCTGCTTCCTAAATATGTGATTCGAGGGCAGCCAACGTCTATGAAAATCGAAGTGAGATATTTTGCCTCCATGAGTTAGTAAAAAGCAATCCGTGTCTGAAGCACATATCATACATGTTAGACTACCATGAGTGCTCCATCTGGAAAACATGCCGTACACTGGCAAATCATGGACGGACCACAAATAAGCAGCTCAAAGGTTGAATTTCAGCTGTACGATTGACTCCTGTCCACAAGACTTTCAATTCTTCGATCAGCGGTTTCAACATCACGTTGAGACGTGACTCGGGACGATCAGGTCCAGGTACAATGAGGCTGAGAAACATGAACTCGTTCTTCGTACAAAGAGCAGGTGGCAGGTTGTACGGAATGACAAATACGGGCCAACAGGAGTATGCCGTGGCGTTCGTACTGTACGGTGAGAATCCGTCTATCGCTAATCTGATGCGAACATTCCTCGCATCACGAGAAAAGTCTGGATCGAAATGGTCTAGCGCCTTCCATGCATCACTGTCGGACGGATGCGTCAAGAATTCTTTGTTCTCACATTTACCTTCTTTGTGCCATCTCATGTGTCTTGCGGTTCTTTTTGAAAGAAACAACCGCTTCAACTGAGGTGTCAGAGGCAAGTAACGGAGTTGCTTATGTGCGACATCTGTCATCACATTATCGCCATCATCATTAAGAACTTCGACATACCTCGGTTTACCACATTTCAAGCACATCTTCTCATTGGCGTGCTGTTTCCAGAATAGCATGCAGTTGTCTGGGCACACATCGATTTTCTCATACTTCATACCGAGACCAGATATCTTGATCTTTGATTGATACATATCTGGTGGCGCTTTGTGAGGTTGTAGAAGGATATCGCAGATCAATTTCATGAGATCATTGTAGCAGTTGATGGAAAAAAAGTACTTGGACTTAATTTCCATAAATCTAGTCAAGAAAGCAAGTACGGTCACAACCATGTGTTCATGCAACAGCTCTTGTGATTTCTTCAACTCTTCGAAGAACTCCTCTGCCTCATTTGTAAGAGGATCCTCCGCTTCCAGAGCTTCTAGTATCTCATCCATCCTATCAACCTCTGTTATATCATCATCCTCATCCACTTCTGCTATGACTCGAGAATTAGTCTCGCCATGAAAGGTCCACACTTCATAATGTGGAGTGAAACCATTTTGACATATGTGAAACGAAAGCTCCCATCTTCTCAAAAACTTGGTGTTCCGGCATTTTGTACATGGGCACCGCACCATATCTTCCATTGACAACGAAAATGCTTGATCCAAAAATTTATCTAACTTGATGTACCACTCATCCGAGTGACCACCAGTTCTGCTCTTCCAACCAGTATACATCCAACTGCGGTCTTCACCCATGTTTGGCTCTGCAGTTTAATGCGAAAGATATTGTCGTTAATGCATACAGGATAGGTCCTAAAATTTTGACAGCATGACAAGATGCGTCAGAGTATACTAATCATTATTAGTTTCATTGTTATGTTATGTCACGGCCCTACAACCTAGGCAGATAGATCCTAAACTCACCCAAGAGTGACCGAGCGGAGCATGCTCATGACGAGACGTGTAATCCGGATTCGAACAAAATTTCGGTACCATAACCCCGATGTTCTCCACTGCACACCCAAAAATGGTGCAGCAGAGAACAACAGGGTTATGCCATCAAAATCTCGTCCAAATACGGACCCACGTCTCGTCACAAGCCACGCCCCCTCGGTCACTCCCAGGCTGTCCAAAAAGGGACAATTCCGAACCTGCACGTCTCACATGCCAATGGCATGTGAGACGTGCCGATCCGAAATGGGTAATACATTGCTATAGGTTACGTTGCTCATTTTCATTTTGAAGTCATTTAAGAGAGAGGAAAGAACTAGAGAAAGAGTGAGAGGAAAGTTGGTCTTCCACATCCATTTCCACCGTCCACGCAATCGCGGGTCATTGACGTCCTTACCAACCCGTTCGCTTTAGTGTCGCCTTCACACATACGGTACCACTACAATGGTCTACACGACACGATCACACTTATTGCGTGTCATGCCCTTCCAAGTTGGTCCGAGCCGGCCCAAAACCCCTTTATTTACATATATTAAGTAGTCACTCAAAACCATTAAATATCAATAAACAATAAGCACCAATAAAAAATAAATATCAAACAACAAACAATATGTTATATGAGAACGTGTATGACCATTGGTAAGTTCACTGCATAACTAAACAAAGCTAGGAAATCTAAAGCATATAGGGTCTAGACATTCCTTAAGCACCAGCCCCCAACTGAATTTATAATCAAAACAAATAATTACAACACTGTAAGTATAACAGTTATAGATGACGGCGCATAATTTACAACATTGCATCATCTAAACATAGCAAGCAATGAAGTAGGAATGGAGAAGAAATTTACGTCCATCATGCATTCCCAACCAACATTACAACATTGCATCATCTAAACATTAGATCATCTAAACATTGCATCATTCAAACCTCCATCATGCATTCCCAACTGAAACTAGAAAATTTACAACATAACTACCATACCTAGTCGGGGGAGGCCGGTGGGGAGGCGTCGGAGGAGGCCGGTGCATTGGAGGAGGCCGGCGGCGCTGTCCGGGGTGGCTGACGGCGTCAGAGGGACGGCGGGGGCGTCGGAGGAGGCTGGCGGCGCTGTCCAGGGCGGCCGGCAGCGTAGGAGGGACGGCGGGGGCAGGGGCGGCAGAGCCGCGGCGGGGCCGGGGGCGGCGGGATGGTGGCGGGTGCGCGACAGGGCGGCGTCAGGCGGGGGGCGCAGCGGGACGGGGGCGGTGAGGGCAGGGTGGGAGCAGGGGCGGCGGGCCGACGGCGTGGGAGCGGCAAGGCGGCGTCAGGCGCGGGGGCACGACGGGGGCAGGGGCGGCGGGGCCAGGGGCGGCGAGGGCACGGCGGGAGCGGGGACAGCGGGCCGGCGGCAGGGGCGTGGCAGGGCGGCGTCAGGTGCGGGGGGCGCGGCGGGGGCGGTGGGGTCACGGCGGGGCTGGGGACGGCGGGGGCACGTCGGGCCTGCGGCGGGCCGCCGGCGCGGGCGCGGAAGGGCGGCGGCGGCGGGCGTATTGGACGGTTCAATAGAATGAGGTATCGGGGTCCGATGCACCCAATATTAGCCCTTATTTGTGACAGCATTCTTAATTGTGACGGCCTTAACTTACGCCATCGCAATTAAAGTTATTTGCAACGGTACTTTTTGCAGCCGTCGCAAATAATGTTTTATTTGCAACAGCTACTTTGTTTGCGACGGCCCTATGGTTGGCCGTTGCAAATAAACATTTATTTGCGATGGCCTCCTTCTTTGCTACGGCCCGGGACAAGCCGTCACATTTTAAGTTATTGCGACGGCAAGCCGTCGCAAATAAACCTAGCCGTCGCAAATGATTGTGTTTCCTGTAGTGAATCAAACTCCTGTAATTGGCCGGCAATAGCCGCTGGCCGCTAGCAGAAAGGCTGCATAGGCAAGTCACTTCTTCAACGTCTCTCTCAAATAGTATCACACGTATAGTTTTACTGTTTGGAACTTTTTTGTCCAGAGAGATTTTTTAACGCTTTCAAATAAAGCGTTTATTGGAAACTGTGTCTATACGCTGCACCGCCTACGTACCTAAGAAATCATCGTTGTTTCCTAACGCAAGATTTTTCGTCGAATTATGTACGTTGGTTATATAGTGTGATTAATTAACATGTGTTTTGAGTAACTTTCCAGCAAGAGATCATCAAGCCTCATGGCGTCAATGGCACCTCTCATGATCAATTCGGCCACAGGGAGTTCGGCTCCTCGTCTTCAAGGTTTCGGCTGCCAGTGATGTACTCGGCACAGAGTGATCACCTGCAGGAACAGGCCCTTCCTTCTCGTCGTAAGTTGCATTCATTTAGCTTGTTTGAGTACTCTCTGGATCAATCTCTCTGGATCTGATATCATAGTACCTTGCATGCAATCATGAATCAACCGATCTTAATTTCCTCCGTTCCTTGCTGTAAACAACAGCTCCGGAGAAGAAGCAATGTGTCCCTTCGGCGTATAACAGGTTCATCAAGTGAGTCTCAGTCAGCTTTCCTTTTCATCAGCATTTGCAAGTTCAAAGATATTTGCAAATTATGTTTTCCATTGAGGACATAACGAAGAACGAAATTTATATTTTTATTGAAGCAAATATTGTGTACTTGTAATCACACAGAGAAGAGATACGAAGGATCAAAGCAAACAACCCCAACATCAGCCACAGGGAAGCATTCAGCACAGCTGCCAAGAATGTGAGCACCTAAATTATTGTCCTTCTATATCTTACACAAACTTCGTTTCGAAGTAAGCATTGTTAAATATAGAAGATCATCTCCATAGATAGTAGGGTATTATCCTATACTTAGAGCCCACGTATCCTATGATTAAGGGAGCTGTGCCTTCCTTACTTGTTACGGTTGTTACGATCCTGGTGATTGCCTCTTGTACGTCAACACAATATCTATATAAAGCACAGGCCGGCCTCCCTGTAGAGCACGGCAATTCATCTAACTTTCATGGTATAGAGCCAAGGTTTTTTTTTCTTGATGTCTACTACCCATTCTTCCTCCACCACCCCTACCACCACGTCATCTCTGTCCATGGCCACGAACTTTGCTCCAGTATCAATCCACAATGCTGTCACCATCAAACTCACGAAGAAGAATTACCTTCTCTGGCGTGCGCAACTGCTACCATACCTTCAGAGCACCAACCTCCTGGGGTACCTAGATGGTTCCCTTCCTGCGCCGGCCACACAAGTGGACTCTTCCACGGCCGCTGGTGCCGAACTTGTTCCTAATCCGGCTTATACTGTGTGGTACAATCAGGACCAACAGGTCCTCAGCGGTCTTCTCTCCTCCATGAGCGAGGAGGTCCTTCGCGACCTCGCTGAGGTGACATCTTCAAAAGAGGCATGGGACACGCTCAAGCAGATGTTCTCTTCCTCTACTCGGGCTCGCACGGTTCAGATCCGTGTAGAGCTTGCTAATGCGAAGAAGCTTGACTTATTGGCTGCCAATTACTTCGCCAAGATCAAGAATTTGGCCGCCGAGATGGCGGCTGCAGACAAGGCACTGGCCGTGATGAGATTATCACATATTTACTTGCCGGTCTTCCTTTTCATTATGATCCCTTCGTCACATTGATGACTACCAAGAGTGAACTTCTCACCCTCGATGATGTCTATGCGCACCTGATGGCGTATGAGGCACGTCAACTCAAGCACCAATCTGAGTTGCAGGCAGGGTATGGCTCTTCAGCTAATTATGCTGGACGTGGCGGCGCTTCATGTGGCCATGGTCGCGGGGACCATGGCAGGGGCCGCTTCAACTTCAGGGGGGCTCCTCGCCGCGTCCTAATGACCAGCGCGGTGATCGGCGCAACAACAACAATCGCCCTCAATGCCAAATCTGTGGCAAAGTGGAGCATACGGCTCTGAAGTGCTGGCATATGGATGAGTCATACCAGGAAGATCCTCCTTCAGCATCTATGGCTGCCACCGCGTCCTACAAGATTGATCCCAATTGGTACAATGACACTGGTGCCACAGATCACATCACCAGTGACCTCGACCGCCTAGCGGTCCGGGAGCGCTACAATGGTGGCGAACATGTCCAAGTTGGCAATGGCACAGTTTTGAGGATTATGCATAATTGTCATTCTTCTATTAATACTGCTGCTCGTCCACTTGTATTACATGATATATTGCATGTTCCTGAAATTTCTAAACATGTTCTTTTCGTTCATAAATTTTCTCGTGACATTAATGTATTCTTTGAATTTCATCCTTGGCATTTTTCTATAAAGGATCGAATGTTGAGGAGAAGCCTTCTGGACGAGCGGTGTGAGTCTGACCTATACACCCTTACGGCATCTGATATTGAAGTCCTCAAGCAAGCTCTAATAAGTCGGGGTACAAGTCACGCTCAGTGGCACGCATGGCTTGGCCACCCATCTCTTCAAGTCGTCCAGTCTATTTTGTGTCTTCATAATATCTCATGCTCTCGTGAGGCTCCTTTGCCAGTTTGTAATGCATGTCAACTAGCCAAAAGTCATCAACTCATATACCAGTTCCATTCATCGTTCTTCGTCTCCTTTAGAGATGATTTTTTCTGATGTATGGAGACCGGCACCCTACTCTATTGGTGGTTTTAAGTATTACATTAGATTTATTGATGATTTCAGTAAGTTTTCATGGATCTATTTGATGCATGATCACACTGAGGTCCCTCGTATCTTCTTGCAGTTTCATTCGCATGTCGAACGTCTTCTCGACACCAAAATTAAGTGTGTTCAATCTGATTGGGGAGGTGAATATCAGAAATCCACAACACTTTATTCTGCTCCATGGGCATTGCACATCGTGTTTCTTGCCCTCACGCCCATCAACAAAATGGTTCTGCGAACAAAAACATCGCCACATCGTAGAAACTGGTTTGGCTATTCTCGCCCATGCCTCCATGCCCATTAAATTTTGGGATGAAGCCTTCCTAACTGCCACACATCTCATTAATCGCCTCCCCACGCGTGTCATCGATAACAAAACCCCCATGGAACGTCTTTTTAATAACTCTCCTAATTACTCGCTGTTGAAAGTTTTTGGTTGCTCCTGCTGGCCTTATCTTCGTCCTTATAACAAACAAAAATTGTCCTTTAGATCAAAAGAATGTGTTTTTCTGGGGTATAGGTCACTACATAAATGATACAAGTGCCTTGATCCAGATTCTGGTTGTGTCTATATTTCCAGAGTTGTCATTTTTGACGAGAGTATTTTTCCCTTCTCCGAACCTACCTTGCGTCCACCACAACCCGAGTCATCCTCCTCTGATGTCCCTGATTTACGTGCTTTGCAATTGGGTAGCAGCAGTATTAATTTTAATCATGATCATATGCATTTTCCTGCTAACCCTGCGAATGCAGAAGATTCAGTGGCACCAAATCCTACTCCGGGATTGGTGTCTGGAGCAATGGATGCATCGGCCACTCCTGCGCACTTACCTCATTTGGAGTCAGCGCCAGTCGGTGATGTTCCCTCGTCATCTGTGCTATCCAGTGTGATCGGCCTGGTGGGATCTTGCTGTCGCCAGGACGGGCCGCTCCCGCCTCGTGGGTGTCCTCTGAGGGGCCCACGGTATTCCCCACCCTGGGAAACGTGTCGCCCACCCCAGCTACGTCTCCTGCACTGGATGATTTGCCCGACCAAGCCTCTGGCGCATCGACTGAGAAGGGACCCATGTTGTCTTCCCCTGATTCATTGTGTACTACTTAAGAGCCTGATCCCCAGGCTGCTGCGCCACATGATGATTAGGCATTACATGATGCTCCTGTAGCTCATCCATATGGTACCCGCCTCCGAAATAATATTCGGAAATTGAAGGTGCACACTGATGGTACTGTTATGTATTCTGTGGTTCGGACAACCAGTGCTGAGCCTTCTTCTTATGAGGAGGCTATGAAAAATCCACTCTGATGACAAGCTATGGCTGATGAATTTCATGCTCTCCTCCAAAATAAAATATGGCACCTTGTTCCACCTTGTCCTGATCTTAATATTATTGACTGCCAGTGGGTTTTCGACTGAAGCAAAAACCAGATGATTCTATTGATCGCTATGAAGCTTGACTCATTGCAAAAGGTTTCAAACAAAAATATGGGGTCGATTATGATGATACTTTCATTCCAGTTGTGAAGCCTACTACCATTCGGATTTTATTATCTCTTGCAGTCACATGTGGTTGGGATATTCGCCAGATTGACATTCAGAATGCCTTTTTACATGGTTTTCTAAATGAAGATGTTTATATGTGCCGGCCTACCGGGTTTGCTGAATCCAAGTATCCTAATTTTGTCTGTAAACTTGACAAAGCTCTTTATGGTTTGAAACAAGCCCCGGGTGCATGGTTTTCTCATCTCAGTACTAAACTTCTTCAACCTGGGTTCATTGCATCGAAGGCTGATGTCTCTTTATTTATTTTTAACCAATCTGGTATTCATATGTATATGCTCATCTATGTTGATGATCTCATTATTATCAGCTCTTCATCAAAGGCGATCGAGCGATTATTGGATCAGCTCCGTGAAGATTTTGGAGTCAATGATCTGGGCGCACTCAACTATTTCTTAGGCATAGAGGTGCAGCACACCCCTCAAGGATTAATTATGACCCAACAAAAGTATACTCGTGATCTCCTCAATCGGACAAACATGCTTGCATCCAAAGGAATGACTACACCGATGTCTGCACATCATAAACTGGTTGGTAATGATGGCACTCCCTTATCTTCTGAAGATTCTACCAGATATCGTAGTGTTGTTGGAGCTCTTCGGTATTTATCTTTGAAACGTCCAGATATTTCTTTTTCTATAAATCGTGTATGTCAGTTTATGTCTCAACCAACAACAACTCATTGGGCTGTGGTTAAGCGAATTCTTCGTTATCTTAATGATACACTTCAGATGGGGTTGTGCTTCACTAAATTTGACACCCTATTGCTTAGTGCATTTTCTGATGCCGATTGGGTTGGTGATTCTGATGATCGTCGCAGCACTGGTGGCTATGCCATATTTTTTGGAGGCAATCTTGTTTCATGGAATGCTCGTAAACAACCGACTCTATCTCGTTCCAGTACTGAGGCGGAATATAAAGTTGTTGCTGACGCTACTGCCGAACTGATTTGGATCCAAGTTTTATTAACGAAATTGGGTGTATCACTGCCTCGACCGCCCAGTCTTTGGTGTGACAATATTGGTGCCACGTATCTGTGTGCTAATCCGGTTTTTCATCGTCGCATGAAACATGTTGAGGTGGATTATCATTTTGTACGGGAACGAGTTTCTCGTCGACAACTTGATCTGCGCCCTATTTCTTCCGGTGATCAGTTGGCTGATGTGATGACAAAGCCTTTACCATTGTCGTCATTCAGTAGGATTCGGAACAATCTGAACTTAGTCTCTCTTAGTCCAGATTGAGGGGGGTGTTAAATATAGAAGATCATCTCTATAGATAGTAGGGTATTATCCTATACATAGAGCCCACGTATCCTATGATTCAGGGAGTTGTGCCTTCCTTACTTGGTACAGTTGTTACGATCCTGGTGATTGCCTCTTGTACGTCAACACAATATCTATATAAAGCACAGGCCGACCTCCCTGTAGAGCACGGCAATTAATCTAACTTTCAAGCATACATCGTTTTAGTATGAGATACTCCTTTATTTCTCGAAAGTTTGTCATTTTGTAGTAATAAAAAATAAATAAGAAGGCGACAAACTTTCGAGAAAGAAGAGAGTACTCTGGATTTAATTGTTGAGTTTCACTTATTGTGTTGCAGTGGGCACATTACCCAAACATCCATTTTGGTCGAAGGTGCCTGCCCTGCTGTTGACGGATGTTATATACCAATTTCACCTGTGAATATAACTTAATTATGTGAAGGAAATATCATTTCTTGCACACATCACCTTTCTATAACTTCAGTAAGAAAGGTAGCTATATATATTTACCTAAAAAAAGTTAGCTATATGTCACACCCCAAAATTTCCATTTTGGGGATGTGAAAAATTTAAAGAAAATTACTCAAAAAAATACTTGTTTGCTTATTATTTCCTTTTTAAGTAATCATGTTCTCCCCAAAATCATAATTATATTATCAAAAAAAATATTAAATCCATCCACATGATAACGGGTTCATGTTTAAAAATATGAATTTCAAGTCAATAGAGAAATTCAACTGAATCTAAAAAGGGGATTGAAACAAAAAGAAACAAAAGAAAAGAGAAAAGAAAAGAAAGGAAAAAGAAAAAGGAATAAACCTTACCTGGGCCACCCAACCTGCGGTCCAATCCCTCTCCCTCCTCCTCTCTCCCCCAGTCGGACCAGCCCACCTCTTCCCTCCCTCTCCCTCTCGCTGCCATGCATGCCCCGCCTGTCAGCACCCTCATCTTCTTCCTCTAACTGCCGACGCCCACTCCCTTGCCCGCGCCTGGCAACCGCCACAGCCGCATGGCCGCGCCCCTTGCCCCGTCGCCCCGATGCAACCGCCTCTCTTCCCACCTATAAATTCGTGGTCGCGCTCCATTTCCCTTTTTCCCCATCCCCAAACCCTAGCCGCGCCATGCCTCCATTGCAGCTGATCGGAGCTCGATGCCCCGCGGTTTCCCTGCGTTCCGGCCATCCCCGACGAGCCGCCGAGCCGCCTGACGTCGCGCCGCCCCCGAAGGACCTCCCCTCGACGAGTTTCGTGGCCAAAGCGACCACCGCAGCATCGCTGATGCTCGGCCGCCATTCACCGTGGGAGTGATTACTCCATGTGGAGGCAAAATATGAAGATGCACTTGATTTCCCTTAACCCAAGTTTATGGCATATTGTGTGCACAGGAATAGACATCCCAGATGACGACGAAGAGCTCACCCCAAGTCAAGAGCAAGCCATCCACAGAAACGCTCAAGCCGCAGCCGTAATCACCTCCTCTCTAAGTCGAGATGAATTCACAAAGGTGGACGGACTGGAGATTGCCAAGGAAATATGGGAAACACTAAAAACAGCCCATGAAGGTGACCGGCATGTGCGGGAGGCAAAAATTGAAATGATCGAAGGCGAACTAGGAAGGTTCGCAATTGAGGAAGACGAGTCTCCCCAGGACATGTACAACCGATTGAAGACACTTGTAAACAAGGTTTGATCATATGGGAGCAAGAAGTGGAATGACCACGAGGTTGTAAAGCTCATCCTTAGAGCCTTTATGCCTCGCAATGTCACACTATGCTCTATGATCAGAGAAAGTCCCGGGTACAAGAGGATGACTCTAGATGAAGTGCTTGGCAAAGTCATCAACTTTGAAATGATGGAGAAACAAGCCAAGCACGTCAAAGAAATAGCCGACCTCACATCAGCCAAGAAAAAGGGAGTTGCCTTAAAGTCCACACTCAAGCCTCTATCCAAAGAAGCAAGAGAAGCACAACTTGAGGAGGACAGCGATGATGAAAGCAGTGAGCTGGACGAAGAGGATATGATTTTGTTCATGAAAAAGTTCAAAAGAATAATGAAGAAAAGACAAGGAACAAAATCAAGTGAAGGCAAGTACAAGGAGAGGACAAAGCCGAAGATGAGGCGGGCGTGCTATAATTGTGGTGAGTATAACCACTTTATAGTCGATTCCCCGTATGAGGACAACAAGGAGAAGAATAAAGAAGCCAAGCCTCAACCGAAGAAATTCTTCAAGAAGAAGAAACAAGCTGAACAAGCACACATTGGAAAGGAGTGGGACTCAAACGATGAGTCCTCCTCATCCGATGAAGAAGAGATGGCTAGCATAGCCATTGAAAGCACGTCCAAGAAACCCACACTCTTCCCCACACTCGGTACAAAGAAGGGAAATGGCACTTGCCTCATGGCAAAGGAAGGTAAACGCAAGGTAAACATCAACACTCCTTTCATGCATTCCTACTCAAGTAATGATGAACTAGATAGTGATGATGAAGATATGTTAATTGGATTAGATAGAAAAACTGCTGCTAAAATGAAATTCTTACTTGACCAACTTGTTGAGAAGGAACGGCTAATTGATCGTCAAGAGGACATGATTATCTCCCAAAAGGAGAAGTATGTCGAACTTGACAATCTTCTAGTTCTTGAAAAGGAGAAAAACAGCTCACTAGAGCTTGAGCTAGCTTCAAGCAAGAAAACTTGCTTGGAGTTAACCAACTCAAACGTTGCAATCAAGGATCAACTTGATGACCTGATCAAGGTTACCAAGATCCTTGAAGTGCAAGTTGAGTCACTCAAGCTAAGTGAATCTTCCTCCTCTTCAAGTCTACCTTCTCAACCCACTTCAACTAATCTTGTTCATATGTGAAAATGTGGTAAAATCAACACCAGTTTGAAGGAAAAGTCTACCTCCACAAAGGATAAAAATCCTACCCAATGTGGAATATTTGACAAGGAGAGGATCAACTATGCACGTAGTGCATACTTGGTCCTAAGACCTCCAAATGTCAAGTATGGCATTGGTTACTCTTATGATGGAAAGCAAAATGCTGGAAGTCATAAGAATAACAAGGGAAGGATTACCTTTGTGAAGGGAGGACCCTCACAACCTGGTAACTCGAAAATTAAGAACCTGAACTCTCATGAACACCGGACTAGTCCGGTTGTGGTCCGGACAAGTCCGGTCATCCGAACAAGTCCGGTCACCCAGACTAGTCCAATCAATAAACAACAGCAACTTTTGTTCAAAACCTTTGATGCCTCTTATGTATTAATGAGAAACAATCTTGGTAAAGTTTATGCTTATTATGCTGGGCCACGCCATGGGAACACAAAATCCCATGTGTGGGTGCCCAAATGTATTGTAACTAACCTCCAAGGACCCAAGCAAGCTTGGGTACCTAAAACCAAGGCATAATTTGTTTCAGCGGGCCTATTCCTCCGGTGGATCCAAATGGGTGCTAGACAGTGGATGCACCAACAACATGACCGGAGAAAGGAGGATGCTCGTGGAATATGAAGAAAACGAGGACCCAAACAAAGGCATCTACTTCGGAGATAATAGTCAAGGAAGGGTGCTCGGTACCGGTAAAATAGCAATATCCTCTGAACATACTCTTTCTCATGTTTTACATGTTGAATCTTTAGATTATAACCTGCTGTCCATATCTCAATTATGTGACAAAGGTTATAATTGCTTGTTCACTAACGAGGGTGTGACCGTCTCAAGGAGGAGTGATGGTTCCGTTGCATTCAAGGGTATGTTGAAGGGAGAGCTTTACCTTGTTGACTTCAACAAGGATAAAGCCGAACTCGACACATGCTTGATTGCAAAAACTAACATGGGTTGGCTGTGGCATAGACGGCTAGCACATGTTGGTATGAGGAATCTTCAAAAACTCCTCAAGGGCGATCACATCCGAGGTTTGAAAGATGTTGTTTTTGAGAAAGACAGGCCTTGTAGCGCGTGCCAAGCCGGGAAGCAAGTTGGAGCACATCATCCCGCAAAGAACATCATGACTACGACAAGACCGCTCAAACTACTTCATATGGACTTGTTCGGTCCAATTGCTTACATAAGCATCGGCGGTAATAAATACGGTTTAGTCATTATTGATGATTTTTCCCGCTTCACTTGGGTGTTCTTTTTGCATGACAAGTCAGAAACACAAGGGACACTCAAGAAATTCTTCAAGCAAGCGCAAAACGAGTTCTCACTATCGATCAAGAGTATTTGGAGCGACAACGGCACGGAGTTCAAGAACATACAAGTGGAGGAGTACCTTGATGAGGAGGGAATCAAGCACGAATTTTCAGCACCATACTCTCCACAACAAAATGGAGTTGCCGGAAGGAAGAACCGAACGCTCATAGAGATGGCAAGAACAATGCTCGATGAATACAAGACTTCGGATCGATTTTGGGCGGAAGCAATTAACACCGCTTGCCACGCCACAAATCGACACTACCTTCATCGACTACTCAAGAAGACTCCTTATGAGCTACTCACAGGTAACAAACCAAACATTTCATATTTTCGAGTTTTCGGCTCTCCATGTTATATCTTGAACAAGAAGACCAGGACTTCAAAGTTCGCTTCGAAGTCCGATGAAGGTTTCTTGCTTGGTTATGATTCGAACACTTACGCCTATCGTGTTTTCAACAAGGCCCCCGGACTTGTTGAAGTGGCACGTGACGTAGTGTTCGATGAAACTAATGGCTCCCAAAAGGAGCAAGTTGATCAATGTGAATTAGGTAAAGAAGAAGCTCCTTATCAAGCATTGAAGAGAATGGCTCTAGGCGAAGTTCGACCACAAGAGTCATCGTCACAAATACAAGAGGAAAGTGAACCACAAGAGGAGATCAACAATCAAGGGGGAGCTTCGATACAAGATCAATCACAAGAATATGAAGATGATCAACAAATCAACGAGGGCAACCACTCAAGGGGAGAAGAAAATGATCATCAACACACAACTCTCCAAGTGCCACACCCAAGAGTACACCAATGCATTCAAAGGGATCACCCAATCGACAACATCATCGGTGACATCCAAAAGGGAGTAACCACTAGATCTCGTATAGCTAATTTTTGTGAGCATTACTCGTTTGTCTCCTTTTTGGAACCACGCAGGACTAAGGATGCATTAAAGGATCCGGACTGGGTGGTGGCAATGCAAGAAGAGTTGAACAACTTCAAGAGAAACGAGGTTTGGGAACTTGTGGCAAGACCCAATGCAAATATAGTGGGCACCAAGTGGGTCTTCTGCAACAAGCAAGACGAACACGGAGTGGTGACAAGAAACAAGGAACGACTTGTGGCCAAAGGTTACTCACAAGTCAAAGGTTTGGATTTCGATGAGACTTTTGCTCCAGTAGCTAGGCTTGAATCAATTAGAATAATACTTGCATATGCTACTCACCATGATTTCAAGCTGTATCAAATGGACGTGAAAAGCGCCTTCCTCAACGGACCGATCAAGGAAGAGGTGTACGTGGAGCAACCACCCGGGTTTGAAGACGAAGAGTTCCCCAACCACGTATATAAACTGCGTAAGGCTCTCTATGGCCTCAAACAAGCTCCTAGAGCTTGGTATGAGTGTCTTATAGATTTCTTAATTGATAATGGTTTTCAAATTGGCAAAGTAGATTATACATTATTCACAAAGAATCTAGATAATGATCTTTTTATTTGCCAAATCTATGTTGATGATATAATTTTTGGGTCAACTAACCAATCCTTCTGCGAAGAATTTAGTAGAATTATGACAGACATGTTTGAAATGTCAATGATGGGAGAATTAAAGTACTTCTTGGGATTCCAAGTGCGGCAACAAAGGGAAGGAACATTCATAAGCCAAACCAAGTACACGCAGGACATACTCAAGAAGTTTGGCATGGACAAGGCAAAGCCCATAAGGACTCCCATGGCTACGAATGGCCACTTGGATCTCAATGAAGATGGACCGAGCGTCGACCAAAAGGTATATCACTCCATGATTGGATCTTTACTCTACTTATGTGCATCTAGGCCAGATATTATGTTGAGTGTATGTTTGTGTGCAAGATTTCAAGCCAACCCTAAGGAATGTCACTTGACAGCCGAAAAAGAATCTTGAGATATTTAGTTCATACACCCAACCTTGCTCTTTGGTACCCAAAAGGCTCCAAATTCAATCTCATTGGTTACTCCGATGCAGATTATGTCGGGTGCAAAGTTGATAGAAAAAGCACCTCTGGCACATGCCAATTCCTAGGAAGATCTTTGGTTTCTTGGTCATCTATGAAACAAAATTCCATTGCATTATCCACAGCCGAAGCGGAGTATGTTGCAGCCGGGAGTTGTTGTGCACAACTCCTTTGGATGTGACAAACTCTATGGGATTACGGTTACAATATGAACAGTATTCCTCTCCTTTGTGATAATGAGAGTGCCATTAAAATAGCCCACAATCCAGTTGAGCACTCTAGGACTAAACACATAGACATAAGACATCATTTCTTGAGAGACCATTCCATGAAAGGAGACATAACCATCTCACATGCCAACACCCAAACAATTGGCCGACATATTCACCAAGCCACTTGATGAAAAGCGTTTTTGCGAACTCCGAAATGAGCTAAATATTCTTGATTCTCGAAGTGTGGCTTGAAAAGTTGCATACCTGTATGATTGCTTCAAAAATGTTTATTGAATTGTGAAAATCATCCCTCTCCATTTTTCTCTCAAAAAACTATGTCAATTATTAGATCTTGATGAATTTTGATCATTGTATGATTGTTGTATGCTTACTGGTCAAATCCATCAAGATTACTTGATTTGTTCTGCCTCTCTATTCTCTATTATTGAACCTTCAAATATATATGAATCGGCTATGCAATTCTCTCCTGGTGACCACGGACTAGTCCGTGGTTACCCGGACTAGTCCGCCCATGCAGACTAGTCCGCAGAGTGCCGGTTAGGCCGGACTAGTCCGATAGACCACGGACTAGTCCGATATAGGTCTCTGGATGACTTCGGACGAGTCCGGTCATGTCCGGACTTGTCCGATTTTTCGTGTCCATAACCCTAGCCGCCACCAAACCCTAATCTCCTCACCCTCACATTCGCTCTAGGCTTCCTCTCTCTTGCGCTCGAGCTCCCAAGGCGATCTTTTGCATCCTCCATCGAAAAGCCACTCATTTGGGCGGAGATCAAGCTTGAAGACTTGGGGATTGAAGCTAGCGGACTAGTCTGACCTCCAACCCCCAAAACTTCGATCCTCCATCGATTTCTTCGGTAAAAATCTTCAAAATCCTAGAAATTGTGTTTTTCTCAATTGTTGATCGTTTGGCCTAGCACCCTTCACTAGTTACATGTTTAGTTGATGTACTACGTGTATGCTAGACTAGATTTGCATTAGGGATTGTATCCTGTCCAATTTGTTAGGTTTTTGAGGATGAACACCGGACTAGTCCGGTCCATGCACGGACAAGTCCTGTACCCCGGACTAGTCCGTGCCTGAGCACCGGACAAGTCCGATGTTTCTGAACCTGAAACCTAATTTCTTAATTCCTTAATGTCATCCATTGTTATCTTGTCTTACCTATGCCTTGTATAACTCGTCATTATTCTTTCTCAATCATTCTCAGATCATGTCGAGCTCCGACAACGAGATCTCCGACTTTGAGGCCGAGTTGGACCATTAGGTGGCACCTCGGTCCTCTGCGGGTCTTGGCATGAAACGTCAAGAAAGACCTTCCGAGCCTGCTACCTCCCCTCCCCAGGTTCGGAGGAAGGTATGTGTCAAGAAGCCCACCTCGAAGGCTGCTACGTCTTCAAGCGACCTTCGTCAAGCAAAGGGAAAGGGCAAGGGAGTCGCAACGGGGCCAGTCGGGCCCTTGAAGCTTCATGCTCCCAGAGAAGGGGTCTGGGACCCCAATGAAGAGAAATTCAATGGGAAAGGCAGCGATGTAGAAGCCAAGCTAAGAAGCATTGATTGCTATGGAGGGCCAAAGCAGGCAGCTGATGGAAGGTTTTGGTCAAACTTCCATGCAGATTTCTACAGGCTGGTTTACCTGCCGATGAAGACTCCGGTGGTGCGCAGTCAGTGGATTGACTGGGCCCACCTAGAGAAGAAGAAGTGCTCAGCTTTTGATGAGATCATTGCTGCAGTAGAAAGGCATGGTCTGAAGGATCTGTTTGCCTTCATACACAATTGGAATGATGAAGTGATTGCACAATTCTATGCAACGTGCCACTTCTCGAGTGAAGATGAAGAGAGTGTGACTTGGATGACACATGGATCCAAGTACTCCATCACTCAGGAGGATTTTGCAAGCTTGCTCCATTTAGACTCTGCTGGAAATGACCACCTGATCATCCAAAACATAGGGGTCATTGAGAGGGACAGAATGAAGGTGCTTGGGAGGTGGTAGAGCTGGAAGCTCCGGCATCGCCCACCACCGTCGTGGAGACGTTGACGACAGGCCCCCTGGGAGGTGCTGGAGCTGGATGCTCCGGTGTCGTCTGCCATCTCCGTGAATATGTTGACAGCAGGCCCCATGGGGTTGCCAGGGCTGGATGCTCTGGCATCGCCTATAATCATCGTGAAGACGTTGATGGCAGGCCCCCTGGTGTACAGGCTATCACAAGGGAACCTTGTTAGCAACAAGAGCGGGGTAGGAGAGCTTACTCCCTTATCCACGCTTGTTGCTGTCATCGGCGTGCAGGGACGTCGACAGTAGGCCCCTTGCGAGGTTCTGGGGTTGGCTAACCTGCACATATGATAGAAAGAAGGGGGACTAGTCTTGCTCGCCAATCCTACTTGTTCCTCTCCTTAGCTCTATCATGTCTTACTGTCCTGGACTGACGTACGGGGCTGGGTAATTCGATGCGTTGGTGCTCCAGCGTCCGGCTTCTGCCGTCTTCAGGGTGTGAGCTTTCTGGATCCAGTACTCAGCTATAGCACTGGGAGGCAGGGTGTGTATGCTTAGGGTGCAGGACCAGGCTAAGCAGTTTACACCCCCTGGACCTCCTGCTTGGCACAAATGTTTCCTGGGAAGCCTTCTGGTGCCATGAGACCCTAATGACGAGAGTAGCCATAAGAAACCCTCACAGATTGCAGGTACCTCAAGTGAACCCGCCTGTAGTAGGACTTCATGACTTCAGCAGGGGTGAGTTACAGAGCATACAACCATGTATATGAAGATAGCATACAATAAACGAGGCTAGTATGGTATGATCATAAAATTAATGCGTAATTTAATGAACAATGTTTTTTAGAAAGCATTAAGTAAAAAGGTTATTTTTTATCAGTGTTCATAGGGGGAGACATGCTTTTTACAAAAGAGGGCAATGGCTTGCTTCCGGATGATGAGGGAGGCAGGGTTTACAAGCTTCGGGCTCAGGACCAAGCCAAGCTGACTGCACACTCTGGACCTGACCCTCCCGGAGCTCGATTGTCCTTAATGCTGCTCCTAGGTCCTATGAAAACCTTTACATTGTCCTACTAAGCTTAATATTTACAATAGGAGTTCCCAAAGCTCCAAAGGCAGATGTGATGGTTGTGGTGCAACCTTGCTATCGGCAGGTGCTAGAGAGGTGACCAGCGAGCGTCCCTACTTCCTTCCCCTACCGCCCGCCTTGCGGGTGGTTTGAGCAGTGTTGGGACTGAGCTCAACAGCTTTGACGGGGGTGTCGGTGCTGCCGGAGGGCTGCAGTCAGGGTGCAGCGTGTGCTCCGTGTTGGCGTGAGCTCGGCGGAGGCTGACTTGATCCAGCGTCGCCCGGGACAGGTATCGGGTCTGCTGAGAGGGCTTAGAGCTGCTCCAAGGCTAACACCGCAACCGTCTCTGCAGATCCTGAGGACGCCAGAGGGGGTTGGCATCTTTAGGATGAGGTAGCCGTAGTGGGCTACAGCAATGAATCGGTACAGGGTCTGCCGATGATGGCATTAAAGGAGAGGCTGACATTAGCGACATCGAAGAGGATGCTCTGCGTCCTATAGTTGTCGGGTGTCCCGAAGGTCACCCGGAGATGGATGTTGTTGTATGGTATGATGCTCCCTGGTCCCACCCCCAAGAATGGGCTCGAGGGGGTGATCTTGGGCATCGAGATCTGCAGCTGTCGAAGGCTATGCAACTTAGGAGGTTGAGGCCAGCCCCACCATCTATCAAGACGTAGTGGAGATTGACGTTGACAATGGCGGGGGAGACCAAGAGAGGTAGAACCCCTGCCCTGGCCATGTTCTTGGGGCAGTCGGAGGCGTCAAAGATGATCGGCGTCTCCTTCCACCGGTGGTGTCGCGTCGAGGTGGGGACAGGGGCTATTGAAGCCACTAAACGGCGGAGGGTCTTGACCACGTTCCGGGACGCGGGATCCCAAGACCCTCTGAAGATGACGTGGAGTGTGTTGTGACGCTCGTGGTCACTATTGGCGTCGGAGTCCTCATCTTGGTGGACCACTTTGAAGGCCCGCTCTTGCTTCTGGTACTCCATCCCCTCATCATTGTCGACTTTGGGGTCGACCTTCTGCTTGCCCTCCAGCTGGCAGAAGGGGGTGCCGTATGGGCACTGCTGCGCCCACTCTTGGTAGCATTCAGCGCATCTCTTGATCACCCGACACTCGCTCGCGATGTGGTTGCAAGTCTTGTGCACGGGTCAGGGCTTGGCGCTGTCGTCAGTAGCAGGTGGCTGACGTGGGCGCTTGTCTAAGCGTGGGGGTTTTTCCCCACCGGTTGCCACTGCTGCAGCAATGGGAGATCCATGCAATGGCTTGTTCCGGTTGCCGCCCCAGTTCTTCTTCTTGCCGCTATTCAGGGTAACGGCAAGGCTCCACCTGCTCCATGGGAGGTCTGGGTGTGCCAGTCATGGCCCTCAGCCGCACGGGCACACCGATCGGTGATGGTGAAGAGCTCGGAGACATCTTGTATGTTGTGGGTGGCTAGCTTCTAGAGCATCTTCCGATCATGCACTCCATGTCCGAACGCTACTATGACAGAAGCATTCGGCATGTTGGGGATGGAGTTGCATACCTGGGAGAAGCACTGGATGAATGACCTCAGCGTCTCCTTGGGTTGCTGGCGCACGGCATGGAGGTCGAGCTCGGTGTCGGGTCATGTGTTGGAGCTGCTGAAGTTCGCTGTGATCTATTGGCAAAGCTCATCCAAAGAGGTTATGGACCCCTTGGGTAGGTTCATCAGCCATGGTTGGGCTGAGCCGACCAGGGCGACAGAGAAGTAGTTCACCAGGACTGGCTCATCTTCTCCTACCGCCAGGAGCGTTGTGGTGTAAATTTGCAAGAACTCTGCAGGGCTGACGCTCCCATTGAATATTTCCAGCGGGTGTGTCCGGAACTTGTGTGGCAACATCGCCAGTTGGAGATATGGCGCCAAGGCCATGCACCCTCCAACGGGCTTCACCGGAGAGGCGTAGGGGACAGCATATGCCAGGGGGGTTTGCTACACCATGTGTGGCTACTGCGGGACCTACTTTTGTGGTAAATACTACTACGGTACCTGGTGTACCGGTCAGTGTAGGGGTGCAATCGACCCAACATAGTCCTGGTCCGATGGCGGCGGTGGAGGGTTTACCTGAGGTGCACCTCGGACGGAGGACTCTTCCTACTCAGGCCCTCGAGGCTCGTACTCAGCGTTGAGGTTGCGCCGTCTCGCCCGCTACCGCTCGATGATGATGCAACCATCTAAATGAGCTTGACGACGGTCAAGCTCAATCCTTAGGTCCTCCGTGGGGATGTTTTTGGCGCTGGTAGGCCTGGTAGATCTGGAGTCGGCGGTGCGACGGACAATAGACAACGTGCGCGATAGTGACATGTGGCGTCTCCCTCTGTTGGGAGAGTCGATGGCCGCGATGACAAAGTGGTCGATGTCTTGGACCCACTGTTGAGCCGCTCCCAGGGAAGCATTCAACAACGGTGGGTGGTGGAGAAGAGCCCTGGCCACTGCCAGAGCACTCTCCCGGCTTGCTGTCGGTGGCACTGGGGGAGCCGACTGAGCCGGGATGTGTCCTGACATGCCATTCTGACCAGCTGTACCTGCATGGGGGCGTGACGGACCAGATAGTGCCGCTCGGGCGATTGATCTGGTCACCGGACGATGGTCCCGTAATCTGCCTTCCACGGGCCTGACACCATGATTGGTGAAGGCGCTACCACTTTTTTGAGGGAAAAAGCCCCTACCTGGCGTGTCAAATGTCAAAGTGTTAATGCGACACTTCCCCCGAATTTACTAAGGAGCAGCCCGCGGATGTTCTTTGTTCGGTGGGGCTTAGGTCTCAATCAAGTGTTCCAGCGGAGGAGGGTAGGACACAATGGTTTTTACGTGGTTCGAGCGGCAAGGAGCGTAACACCCTACTCCACGGTGGGTGGTATTGCTAGTATGAGTGTATGCGCGCGCGTGTGTGTAATCTTCGGTCGGTCCTTTGTAACGGTGGAGGTCCGAGCCTTTTATAGACAAGGACATACGCCTTACAAGTGGGGTCCCAGGGCCCAACAGATGGTCCCACAGCGATCTTATCCTAAAGATCTAAGGCTTCTCGCATAAGCTTCCTCTGACCTCAGCTTTGAAAACTCGCCGTCTTGCCGCCTGAGTTGTCAGTAGCCCATGTACCGTTGCTGACATTGGCAGGGGATGTCTCGTCCAACTATCTATGTCACCGTAAGCTACCCACTTGGCGGGGTGGGATAGGCCTACGGTGTCTTCATTATGATGCGATTGGTCGTAGCAGTACCTGACATTAGGCGTGCACCCCGCCATGCGTCTGGGGAAGCCGCGTATCTTCAATTCTTGACGGGGACAAGGCGCACCCCCCTCTTAACTCCCGCGCCCCTCTGTCCAGGGCAAGTGGCTGGACTATGTGACAGCTCGGGAGCTCTCCTCTGCGGAGGAGATCACGTCCCGCCTTGCGGACCATGTGGCAGCTCGGGAGCCCACTTCCGCGGAGGAGGTCAGGTCCCGCCCTGTGGTCCACATGGCAGCTTAGGAGCTCACCTCCGCGGAGGAGGTCAGGTCCCGTCTTGTGGGACATGTGGCAACACCTGAGACTGCCTATATAGGAGGTGGCCCGCCTGATGCCTCGGGCCACGTGGCAGACCTGGAGTCCTGCTTCGTGGGGGGAGAGGGATCCTTCCCGGCTGGACGCATGGCTGCTTGGGATATCGTCTCCGAGGGGGAGCTGGACTCTTTCCCAGGGTCTCTTGCAGGTACCTCGGACCCCGTATCTGAGGTCGACAGGTCTGAGTCTTCTAAACACGTGGCGCCCTCGGACCCTGCCTTTGCGGAAGGCGAGGTACCTAGGCAGCTCTAGCTTATGCGCGAGGGTACCCAATATGTCGGGTACCAACACAAGCATTGAAGACGCGCACCCACCCTGGCGCACAACACGGAGCACGCCAACGGTCAGAGACCGCTATGACCAATCGCATCACAGTGAAGGCGCTGCAGGACTATCCCAGTCGGCAGGGTGGGTAGCTTGCGGCAACAACATAGGTTAACGGGACACCTTCTACCATCATCAGCAACGGCGCGTGGGCTATTGACAAGAGACACGGCAATATGGCGGGTCTTCACTGCCACAGTCAGAGCAAGCTTACGCGAGAAGCCTTAGATCTTTAGGATAAGATCGCCCCAGGACCACCTGTCAGACCCCGAACCCCACTTGTAAGGCGTCCGTCCTTAGCTATAAAAGGCCCGGACCGCCACCGTTACAAAGGACCCAACATCGAATCCCCGATACATACACACGCATACACACTCACTAGCAATACTATCCACCGTGGAGTAGGGTGTTACGCTCCTTGCAGCCCGAACCACATAAAAACCACCGTGTCGTACTCTCTCACACGCTCGTACACTTGATTGTGGCCTAAGCACTGCCAAACAAGAACCTCTGAGGGCTGCTCCTTAGCAGATCCGGGGGAAGTGTCACATTAACACTTCGACAATGATGAAGCCATGGCACAATATCTTGCACTATTCAACGGGCCGCTCCCGAAGGTTTCCATCGATGCAATGAGGAGGGCAACAAGTCTATCCCCCGCGGCTAGAACAGCCTCGGCGCTGGCCTGCATCCTCTGCATCGGCTTCAGCATCTGCTGCTTCTTCATTGCTGATGCCAATCGAAACTGCTCAGCCAGAGGAGGGCACTGCCGCAGAGGTTCCTCATCTCCTCCCTGAGACTAGTCCAATGGATCCCGTCACCAGCCATGTCTTGAACTCAAGCAACACCTGCACATGAATAAATAACCGATCCATACGAGCCCAAGTCCTCGACTTGACTCAAGTTAGTTCCGAACACAACACCTTACGTGAGAACCTCATATAACGATGTTGCAAAACCACAGTAACACGATATCATCCATATCAACCAAAACACACCAAAAACTTAGGAAATGAATACTAAGCAATCTTTCCAACAATGTAAAGCAAGTACAAAATATTGCAAATGAAAAGCAGAAGCACTACGGTCAAGTTCCGGACCTTGCCAGAGCAACTCGGACCTTGAGCCGGAGCTAACAAAAGCTAGTAGAACCTAGCGCCGGAGCTTACCAAAACTAGTATAACCAAGCTCCCGCCGGAGCTTACAAAACTAGCAGGACCTAGCGCCGGAGCTAACCAGAACTAGTCGGAACTAGTAAACCCAAAAGCCGGAGCTAGAAAAATCAACTTCGGAGCTTAGCAAAAACACGACGGAGCTATCAAAATCATGTCGGAGCTATCAAAAACATGTTGGAGCTATCAATGACATGCCGAAGCTATCAAAGACATGTCGGAGCTATCATGACCAAAGCTAGTCGGACCTTGCTGTAGCTCGGAGCTAGAGTCGGACCTTGATAAAAAGGTGTTTTGGTGATATTCAAAACTTTTATCGTCAAATCAAGTGTATTCACTACAAGCCAATGTATTCAGCACACATAGGTCTTACAAGGCCTCTGCCTAGGCTGCCTCCAGACCTGATTGTCGACAACAGTCCAAGCCATATGGCTAATACTCAGGCTTCTGGCCCAGTTGTGATGTGTTCTGTATTAGGGATAGAAGGTACTACTAGGAGATTAGTTCTGGGGCTCTGGTTGGCTAATCTCTTACTGGAGGGTGAAGTTGTGTGGTGTGCTCTCGAAGGTGAAGAAAAGGTTTTGGGGTTCTGCATTGTATTTTCTTCACCTGCTCGCCAGGATTGGTGGTGTGATCAATGGACTGTTTATGTGTCACCGTGGTTTCTACTGTGTGGATATGAGTGATCAATTTACCATCCATTCCTGGAACGTCCAAGGACTTAACAGCCCGGTCTGTGAGAGATTGTTGCAAGCTTGATCAGCACCATCCCGCCAGCAATATTGTGTTTGCAAGAAACTAAATTGGCCACCATCACAGCTCAGATGGCAAAAGAAATCCTGGGACCCGGCTTTGATGGTTTCATCTTTCTTCCAGCCTTGGGCAGGCGAGGCGGCATACTCACTGCATTGAGACCACACCTCATGTTATTGGGGCCGTCAGTTCTGAGAGAATTCTCCCTCACTGTAACATTGCAATGGATGGGGACTCCTCTCCTATTGACCAATGTCTACGGGCCAACTGATGAACCGGGAAAACTCCGCTTCCTGGAAGAAATTGTATCACTAAAACCAGACCCGCCCCAGCCATCGATTTGTGCGGGGGGCTTCAATCTTATCTATGAAGCTAGGGATAAAAGTAACCTCAATCTCAACCGCCGTTTAATGGGGAAATTTTGGTGCACATTGGACAGGAGTGAGTTACTGGAGTTCAGTTTACATGGCAGGCTCTATACGTGGAGCAACAAATGACGTCACTCGACGATGGCCAGAATTGACCGCATTTTCTGCAATAAGGATTGGGATCTTCTCTATCCAGGTTTAAGTTTGCAATCGATGAGCTCTTCAATGTATGACCATGCACCCCTGCTGTTGTTCACAAGACCGCCCGCCACGCCCGACATGGTTTTGGTTTGAATCACACTGGCTGCGTAGTCCTGGATTCATAGAAACAGTACAAATTGCATGGCAACAGGAGGTGCACTTCCAACACCCTAAATGTACTTGCAGCCAAGTTCCAGAACACAGTAAAGGCATTGCGGGTGTGGAGCAACCGAGTATTTGGCAATGTGCGGATGCAACTTTATATGTCCAGCGAAATCAACTGGCAGCTGGAGGTTGCACAGGAAAGCTGTGCACTGTCCGGAGACAAGATAGCACTATGCCAAGACCTCAAAACAAGACTGTTGGGGCTTGTAGCAATTGAGAGATCACGAAGAAGGCAAGCATCTCACATGATCTGGCTCAAGGAGGGGGATGCCTGCACGCGGTTTTTCCACTTAAAGGCAAATGCAAGGGCCCGGAAACTCTATATACCGAAGCTTAAAACTGCGCAGGGGAATTGGGCCTGGAGCCATGCCGAGATAGAGGAAACGCTGCATGCACATTTTCAGTCTGCCCTTGGGACAAACATTGCAAGGTCCACATCCATAAACTGGGCAGCACTTGGTCTGTCACCGCTAGGGGCAAACCAGCTGGACTCCGAATTTTGAGAGCAAGAGATATGGGCTGCAGTTCAGGAAATGCCGGCTGAAAAGGCACCCGGACCGGATGGCTTCACTGCTGATTTTTACCGGATCTGCTGGCAGATTATCAAAATCGACATCATGGCTGCTTTTCGGTCTGTATATCTTCTCAACCATGGCTCCCTTTCCAGACTAAACAGAGCTCTAATTACCTATGTCGAAGTGTTAATGTGACACTTCCACTACAGGAAACAGGTGAATAGACGACGGCCAAATAAATAGACGACGGGGCCGTCGTCTAGTAAGTAGTAGACGACGGCTAAAAAGCACCGTCGTCAAGTATTACCTTGTAGACGACGGTTGACCTAGACTGTCGTCTATTAGGTATCTGACGACGGCCGACCGTCGTCAACAAGGGCCGTCGTCTGCTTCGGCCCAGGGTCGGGCCCATTCATAACATTGTAGACGACGGCCCATCTGAAGCGTCATCTACAAGGAAATACTTGATGACGGCCTAGGTCAACCGTCGTCAACTAGGGCCTTGTAGACGACGGTGGACGAAAACCGTCGTCTATTAAGGCTAAATAACCGCCGCCGCGCCCTTCGGCTTCCTCTCACTCGCTCATTCCCGTGCGCGCGTTTCTCTCTTTTGTCGTGAGCCTTGGAGCCCGCCGCCGCCTTCGAGCCCGCCGCCGCCGTCGTCGACCCCGCCGCCACCTTCGGCCCAGATACGCCCTCCCCGCCGCCCTCCCTCTCTCGTCGGTGCGCCACCCCGACGCCTCCCATCCCGCAGCGCCCGCGCCGCCGCCCCCGACCCCGCCACGTGCCGCCGCCGTCGTGCCCGCCCCCGCACCACCGCGCGCTTCCCGCCGCTGCCTTGGCTCATCGCGCGTGCCGCCCTGGCCGCCGCCGCCTCCTTCTAGAGACCGCCTCGGCCTCGGCGGCACTGCCGGCCGCACCACCGCCCTCCCCCGCTGGCCCCTCCCCACCGCCACCGCCCCCTCCTTGCCGACCCCTCCCCACTGCCACCGCGCGCCCCCTCCTTGCCGGCTCCTCCCCACCACCGGCCACTGTGCAGCACCGCCGCTCTTCCCTCCCCTCCCTCCCTCGTCCGTGCAGTGATTTAGTTGATTCAAATGCTAGATTTATTGATTTAGTTGATTCAAATGCTAGATTCAAGTGCTAGTTAGATGGTACATGTTATTGTTAGATGCTAGATGTTTTTGTTAGATGCTAGATAAGTTAATATCACCCCCTACACATGATGGTTTCATGGCCTTTTTTCAAATGCTAGATTCATTGATTTAATTGATTCAAATGCTATATTCTAGTGCTAGTTAGATGGTACATGTTATTGGTAAATTGTTAGGCTTCCTCCACGTCTGAGGACTCGGAGACTAGGGATCCTCCGGAGCCCACTTCAGGGCCTGCTTCAGAGCCTGAGCTGGAGACCACTTCAGAGCCTCCTTCCGGGCCTGATCAGGACCACGGTTCAGAGCCGGCTCCTGACGAGGTACCGGTTCCTAGGCGACGGACTCATCAGAGTCACTACGTGGCTCCTCCTCCGGCTCCAGCTAACCCAGATGATCGGATTGTTATTCGCCCGGTTGGCGATGGGTAAGTAAATCTCTAACATTTCAATTTACATATTATTAGACTTATATAAATAATAATTGAGAATCAATTAACAGGTTTTGGTATGACTGTTCGTTTACTGGTCGGGGACGCCACCAGCAAGTGAACGGTGTCTTGGGTCGTCTAGTTCGGTTGCACTACCCCAGTGTGATGAACGGGGTAGCTGCTACGTCCTGGGACGACTACGCTAGGGCCGTGGACCTTGCCCATGACAACCATCAGGAGGCCGTATGGCACGACTTCATGGTACGTATAATGAAAATTTTTGTAATACATTTGTAGTATTATATAGATTAAGAATACTTGTTTAATACAAATCTATTGTAGGCACGATACCGTTTGGAGGACGAGGCCACGCAACTAGAACATGCTCGCTTCGCCTGGCATAACTGTGCGAGGAAGCTTGTGACGCAGTCGCTTTCGACGGCTTGCATTCAAGCTACCAAGGCGTACTTCAAGTTGCATCCGGACGAGGGTGAGCCCGAACAGTTCAGGGATGTGGCCGACAAGTACCTGACAGAGGAGCCGTACTTAGAGGTAAATGTTTTCATTCCACTTTGATTCATTATTGTATTGTGCAAAATGTTTTCAATCCAATAATAAATTATGTACAGGTCAGCTTAGCGTGACTTGAGGCTCGGCCGGACGCCTACGCTGCCTTGTGTGCTCGTTGGGCGAGCGATGGCTTCCGAGACTTGTCCCAGACCCGTAGAGACAGTCGAGGGAAGGAATCGAAACATCGCTTAGGTGGGGAAGGATACGTCCGTAAGGCTAAACGGATGATAAGTGTTATTCGAATTTTATTTAAGTAATTATATTATCTTCATTGTACTAACACGTATTCATAGGAGGTAGAGCTTGGTCGGCAGCCGACACCTATCGAGGTGTGGCAGAGGGGTCACGCAGGAGATGACCCCTCGCAGCATGATCAGTTGTGTTCTCAGGCAGCTACAGATGCGGTGGTAAGTTAATTTGTTATGTTAATTACATTCTCTCATGACAGTTCTGAAGATGTTATTTTTCTGCATTCGCAAGCGGCGGCGGTAAACCTCATGGACGGTGAGATTTCTTATTTTTTGTTTACTATCATGAACTTTCAATGATACACAAAAATAATCATATTACTGCATTATATAGGATGGGTATCTTTGATGGGGTGGTGTACTTGAGGGAGGCGCGCTCTGCCTCGAGAGCCTCTTCATCGCAGCAGGGTGGATCCAGCAGCAGCAGCAGAGTTGCGGAGCTGGAGCTACAGAGCGTCCATGAGGAGTTGCAGAGGACGCAGGCAGCTCTCAGACTTGGGACGAGACGCTCGTGGCGAGGGACGCGATGCAGGCAGCGGCGTTGAGGGCTCGAGACGAGTATCAAAACTCGTTCATGCTACAGTGGCAAACTGCCTTTCAGGTAAATTATGAACTCTGACTATTGTACTTATTACTTGTTAGTTCAATTTACTTTTTTAGTTATTGAATTTTCACAGATATTCGGTTGCTTTATTATGTCCCAAATTTGGACTCAGTCTTCCTTTAGTCATACACTAGCTCCTGTAGAAATCTTGGATTTAATTAACCTACTATCCTAGTCCAAATTCAGTTATAAAATAAATATTGATTGAATGGCTAGAAATTCAATTATAAAGTAAATCCAGAAATTCTTGCCAACTTAGAAATACAATAAATCCTTCCCCCAAGCTTAGAAAATTATGAAACAAATTTTGCTAGAACCAGAACCACTTCCTCTATCTTGATTATCAACTGTTAGCTAGGTTCAAGCTACAGTTTCCTCTCTAGAAATTTTTGGAAGTTGATTGCTTGCCATAATTTCGGAGACCACAATCTACTATGATCATCTCCTGTTCTTTGCAAGAGCCTTTATCATATTCCCTAGTATCTACCATCAAAGTTCCAAAGCCAATTAAGGTCCCTATCATAGTGATCACCATGAATTAATTTATGGTCTTGATAATAATTATTTTTCAGAGTCATTTATATACATGTTATATGCATATCGTATAGTGACTGAAGTCGAGGAGGAGCCAGAAGCCTTGGAAGAGCACCTTCCAATTATTAACTCAGACTTTGACCTGCAACAAGGGAAGCCCCGGTTTGCATTTAAAAGCTTTACAGAGTTTTTACAATCTTTATCACCTTACATCATAAATTTGATTTTGCATTACGTATAGGGTGATTGATGCTCCACTTGCATGGCCAAAATTACTAGGGATTGGTTGGAACGAGTTACAGTTTGACCTGTAGTAACTGCTTTGCTAATGCATAGGAAATCCGGTAGAAGTCGAGTAGTTGGAATCTACTCGCGAGAGATGTAGGACATATCTCACAGGATTGGTTAGATAGAAAATGGCATAATATAATGAAATGGAGACCGGACAGGGAATGGATAGGAAGCGGAGAGAATTGAGTCTCGGTCGCATAGCCCTGCCTGTGTCGATTAAGGCCCGTCTGTATGCGGCCCCTTCGGACAAGCTTGAATTGTATCGGCAATATAATCGACATATGGAATCCAATAAACTGATGTAACTTGATAACTGGGGTGTCAAGGCCCATTAACTCACCATCGATAGGGGTGGGTTGAGGACAGTAAGGTGTAAATCGGTCGGCGGACACATGAGGTGTTCCGTGCGGAGACCTTTTGTTCGCGGAGGTGAGACGGGTTCGACGTTCGAGTTTCTAGTGAAAGGTGGCCATATAATCCTAGTACTGAAGTGTTATGTAGGTACAGGTGTGCTCGCTGACACTTCCGAACACCGTATGTGTCGTGTTGTCCGGGTGTGTCCTGATTGCAATCACTGTCCCTCGCAGTAATAGAGTACCACTTGTCTGTCGCAGTCGTGACGTATTAAATACTAAAGAAGCCAGAAAATCATATTGTATTGAATTATAATTACTTTGCAACCTTGTATGATTTAGAGATAGTATAATTAAAAGTTTACAGTTTCCCCATACTTTAGCTGTAATAGCACTATGTGCTTTGGGCATGTCATACCATCGGTAAAGCGTTTCTTGTTTGATTGTGGAGCCCATGATGTGCCGTGCCTGGAGAATGTCATTTGCTACATAAAACTTGATTATAAGGATCCACTTGTAGGCGAGTCATTTATGCTTCACCTCACCTATGTTTAGTGTCTCCTTTGCATATGTCTAGTGAGACGGGTTAGTCTTGCTGAGCCTTATGCTCACGTTTGCAGTTAACGAGTTTTTGCAGGTTATACTGTTGACGAAGGGTTTGATGATGAGGCTGCACCCCCTCCAGGGTGTACAGCCGAGTGGGAACCCTGCACGCCGCCATAATTGAGTGCTGCTAGTGCGAAGTATCCAAGGCATGGATAACTTTGCTTTTGCATAGCTAGTGCTGAGAGCGTAGCTATGATATATATATTTTTTCTTTCCTTACGCTAGTATTGTAAAAACTTCCGCTGTAATTTAAATAAAAGACTTCATCTTATACTTATTCAGGTTCTATTCATGTATAACTGTTGGGTGTCGCATCGCACGACACCACACAATGAGATCCTCGGATGTCGGGATTTCGGTCCCCACACAAGCTTCCTTGCTTGAAGCTAATTCAAGCTCTAGTGACTTGCTTCGCTCCTTTCAAGTTCTAGAAGCTTGTCAAGTTCAACATATTCCTCCTTTTGGGAGATAAGCATGTCCTCTTGATTATGTATCAACTTCTCCTTCTCAATAAGTTGATCAAGTAAAAATTTCATTTTTGCGGTCGTTTTCTTATCTAGTCCAATGAGCATATCTTCATTATCGCTAGCAATTTCACTATCATTAGAATAGGAATGTACGGAAGAGAGTTTTGTTGTTACCTTGCGTTTACCTTCCTTTGTCATGAGGCAGCTTCCATTCCCCTTCCATGCGCCGAGAGTAGGGAAGAGAGTGGACTTCTTGGATTTCTTCTCGATGTCTATGCTAGCCATCTCCTCATCTTCTTCGGATGAGGACTTATCATTTGAGTCTCATTCTTTCCCAAGATGTGCTTGTTCATCTTGCTTCTTCTTCTTGAAGAACTTCTTGGGTTGAGGCTTTGCTTCTTTGGTCTTCTTCTTGTTCTCTTCATATGGGCAATCAACTATAAAGTGGCTATACTCACCACAATTATAGCATGCCCGCCTCAATTTTGGTTTTGATCTCTCCTTGTACTTTCCTTCACTTGATTCAGCGCCTTGTCTCTTCTTCATCATCTTCGTGAATTTCTTCATGAACAGTATCATGTCATCTTCATCCAAGTCACTGCTTTCATCATCACCGTCTTCTTCTAGTTGAGTTTCTCGAGCTTCTTTAGGCAAGGGCTTAGGATGGACTTTAGAGCGACCCCTTTCTTCTTTGTCGAGGTGAGGTCGGCAATTTCCTTAACATGTTTGGCTTGTTTTTCCATCATCTCAAAGTTGATGATTTTCCCAAGTAGCTCATTCGGGGTCATCTTCTTGTATCTGGGGCTTTCTCGTATCATTGAGCACAAGGTGACATTGCGAGGCATGAAGGCTCTAAGGATGAGCTTCACTACCTCGTGGTCATTCCACTTCTTGCTTCCGTATGCTCGCACCTTGTTGATGAGCATCTTAAATCAGTTGTACATGTCTTGTGGTGACTCATCTTCTTCGATTGCGAACCTTCCCAGCTCACCTTCAATCATCTCGATCTTCGCTTCTCGCACATGATGATCGCCTTCATGTGCAGTTTGCAACGTATCCCATATCTCCTTCGCGATCTTGAGTCCATCCACCTTTGTAAACTCATCCTGACTGAGCGATGAAGTAATGACTGCAGCAGCTTGATCATTTCGATGGATGGCTTGCTCTTGGCTAGGTGTGAGCTCCTCATCATCATCTGGGATATCTATTCTTGTGCATACTATGTGCCACAAACTTGGATTGAGAGAAATCAAATGCATTTTCATGTTTTGCCTCCACATTGAGTAGTCATTGTCATCAAAGTGTGGGGCTTTTCCAAGTGGAATAAATAGATAATGATTGTTGTTAGTATTTAGGCGATCATAGTTAAAAGGATATCGGGAGTAGTCGGTGTGACTACTCCCCTTCTTTCTCTTCTCATCTTCGATCTTCACCTTTCCCTTGGAAAGGGTTTTCTTCCTTAGGAGCGCCTTGAGTTCCAGCATCTCCTCATCGTCATCCTCGAAGTCTTGAATGGCCTCGAGGAGCTTCTCCAATTTTTGGTTCTTGTCTTCATCAACCTTCTATTGGTTGTTGCTCTTGTGTACGTCCATCATGTCTGAGATGATCTCTTCGAGCGATTAGTCTCCTTCTTGAAGAACCTTGCTCTGATACCAATTGAATGTGGCCTAGAGGGGGGGTGAATAGGCCTTTTTGAATTTTTTTGGAACCTGTAACACTTAACAACCAGATCAAATCTCGAGATATTAGACTAGTCCGGTCAAGTGCGGACTAGCCCAGTGTGTACCGACTAGGTTAATCAAATTTGATCAATTAACTTGATCCTGGGATGTAAGAAGTGGAACTATACTTGTAATTTAAGTGTTACACAATTATGAACTAGGATGTGCCACAAGTCAATCTTATATTCAATGTTTCAACATAAAGTAAGCAAGATTGATTGAAACCCTAGATTGATATGAAGTTTAAGAACGATGAGCGCAAAGCAAGAACACAAGCACTTTATCCTGTGGTTCGGTTCCCACAGAGGCAACCTACATCCACGTTGAGGGGTCCACAAAAGGATCGGGTCTTCTCCAACCCTACCCTCGTCGGATCGCCACGGAGGCCAATCATCTTCACTTATCACAAAGGGCAAATAACCGAATTCAAGGGGCCTTCTCACACGTTGAGGGCTCCCCAAGACTACAACAAGAACTCCACCAAGAACACACTCGAAAGATTACAATGATAAACCACAGGAGTGTGTTAGGGAATCAAACCAAGAGCTCAATGAGTGATGAACCGTGTCTCTCCGATGATCCAAAGTGTATCCTCAAGGGATTGATCTTTGTTGCTTTTGATTTCGTGGAGAGATGTGTTTTTGAGACTCTTGGGAGGTGTGACGGCACAGGGGGTCGAGTGATATGAAAGATGGGTCATGTACACCTATTTATATGGGGTTCCCAAAAGTGACCGTTAGGGTTCAGAAAGATCGGACTAGTCCGGTGTGCTGTGTGTAGCAAACCCTAGGTGTCCCAAAATATCGGACTAGTCCGACTAGAAGCGGACTTGTCCGATTTCGGTTATGGAAATCTTCGGACTAGTCTGATGGATTTTGGACTTGTCCGGAAAAGTGAAACCCTAAGTGAATTGGGGACAAGTCCGCACTTGGAGGACTTGTCCGATTTAGGTCAGGGGGTTTTTTGGACTAGTCCGTGCTAATATCGGACTTGTCCGATTTTGTGCAACTTGTGAAGTGTTTGAAGGACTAGTCCGCACTGGGGTGGACTAGTCCGATTCTAGTCAGAGAGATATCGGACTAGTCTGTGGTGGTATCGGACTAACCTGTACTCATCTCAACAAAGTTGTTAGGATCTCATTTGCTTGTCATAAATCATCCAGAACCCACAAGGGATTCCTAGATGCACTTTCACCCACATGCCAACCAACTTTGAAATGAAATCCGACAACTACACATTCTCCTTGCTGCCAGTCTAGTGTATCCAGCCAGCAAGATATTCATCCGAGCCAATGGCTTGTCATCCTCTGTCTTCTGTTTCTGTGTTTCTTAGCTGCAAGATATTGTGATCAGCTAGCATGATATTCATCCCATGCCACATTTGGCTACGTGTTAGCCGTTGGGTTCCACATATATTAGCTTCTACTTGGCATTGTGTCAGCCCAGCCACTTAAAAGAGAGAAAAATGTCTTCAGCTAGCAAAAAATTCATCTCCAACAACTCCCACCCTAACAGCAGATGGTGTCTCTGCGATATCCGCAATGGTCGCTTCCTTCTCTCCGGGATGCCACCGATCGCTCCACCTTCCTAGAGCTCATGGTTCGTGACCACTTGTACCCCCAGTACGTTCAGACCCCCTATTCCCGGAGATATAGTGCCCCGCACGCCAACCAACTTTGAAATGAAATCCAGCAACTACACATTCTTGTTGCTGCTAGTCTAGTGTATTCAGCTAGCAAGATATTCATCCCATCCAGTTGCTTGTCATCCTCTGTCTTCTGTTCTTGAGCTGCAAGATATTGTCTTCAGCTACCAAGATATTCATCCCATGCCACATTTGGCTACGTGCTAGCCATTGGGTTCCACTAATATTTTCTTCTACTTTGCAGTGTGTTAGCCACTTAAAAGAGATAAAAATGTCACACCACTTAAAAGAGAGAAAAATGTCTTCAGCTAGCAAGAAAATCATCCCCAACGACTCTCGCTCTAACAACAGCTGGCATGTCTGCGATATCTGCGATGGCCGCTTCCTCCTCTCTTAAGACGTCGTCGATGGCTCCACCTTCCTAGAGCTCGTGGTCTGTGACCTCTTGTACGGCCGGTACGTCCATACCCCCTATCCCGGAGATATAGTGCCCCGCACGCCAACCAGCTTTGAAATGAAATACGGCAACTACACATTCTCCTTGCTGCCAGTCTAGTGTATTGAGCTAGCAAGATATTCATCCCAACCAGTGGCTTGTCATCCTCTATCTTTTGTTCCTGAGCTGCAAGATAGTCTTCAGCTAGCAAGATATTCATCCCATGCCACATTTGGCTACGTGCCAAAATCTGGAGATACTAGAACCCTTGTAAATGCATTAAGCAGTGCTTGTTTGTTGAGAGATGATGAGCCCATCCTGGTTGCCGAAGTATTTCTTCTTCCTGTTGTATCTTTGTCATCTCAAAACTTGCTAACAACAACCTTCATGCTTACTTACTGTTTGTTATCACCATGTAGGTCTACAATAGCTCGATCATCCGGTACTTGGATGAACCTTCTGAAGTTATCTCCTTGATCAGAGATAGAGATCGTTTGGTTGCGTATCGGCTTCTGAAAGAAGACACTGAAGATTCACCTATAGTGGTGTTCAGAAACCAGCGTATGGAGTAAGTATAATCTCCGTATTCTCATATTGTATTGAATTTAAATATCAAATATATGACAGCTGAAAGTTAAACTAAATCTGCACCTAGATACACTTACCATTAGCTTTTTAAATTTCGTGGTCAAGATATACACAGAGATTCTTCTTACAACAGTGTCATCATCATTGATATACAGGTTATCCCTGTCTAGTTTTGGCAGGAAGTCTTGGAAGACATTTGGAACTCCACTTGTATCAAGTCTTCCCGAGACAGTAACTGGAAGTGTTATCTGTAATCTTTTCCTGAAGGTTATGACTCCATTCTGAGTAATGAGAGATGATGTTTCAGAAACTGACCAAACAGTTGGCAAAAGCAGTCTAGACAATGAAAGTGCATCAGTCAATATGAGCTCTGATGCCTCAGCGCTCAGCAGCGCAAAAACAGCAATTCTCTCGAGGATGAATCAGAGACTGAAGACATGATGCATTTTTTTTCGGAAATGCTTTCTATCAGTCGCCTGAAAACCGGAATTGTGTCAGGCGACCGTTAGATTGCCTTTAAGATTTGTGCTACTCTATACTGCCTTCCTCAACCCTAATCCCCCTGCTCACTCAGGATATATAGACACCAGACACAGCCGCCATACGATGGCGGCGCTCTGGCGGCGGAGCCGAGCAAGCGGCGACTGCAACGGCAAGCCTCGATGGAGAGCGCCGCGATGCCCATGGCGGACGACCTC